>PVKB01000029.1:763326-850696 GCA_004027205.1 Ctenodactylus gundi
ATGCAGTTGAATGAATGGAGTAGTAATTTGAATATCCAAATGAATATGATTGAGTCCTGTGGTTATCGAGTAGCTCTCAGAACATAATCACACAGTGAAATTATCCTGTAAAGCTGGCTGCTGACTCAATTAGCTTCACTCTGGTCATTTCAGTCTTGGTTCCAACTATTGCTCTGGTTGGTATTTGATTCTTGGTTATGGTATCATCTATCTTAAAAATAAGAAATATTTGAATGAGTACTTTTAATTTATGGATTTAGTCTGATAATATAAATTGTCATGTGTCATGAAACTTTATATAGTTTACTACATATGTAAACACCTACATAGTCATACAATTAATATGTAATCATAACTGTCATGTGGTCTAGCACTTAATTCCAATATTTCTCATATCAAACTACAGGTAGATGAGAAAAATTGTTTCCATTTGGTACCTATCTCTTTCTTCTTTTTATTGTCCAGTTGTTACAGTTTGGATCTAGAATGTCCCCTAAAGCCTCATGTATTTGTATGTTGTGAATTAACTCCGGCTTTCTTGTGCTGTTACTGAGTGTGTGAAGAATCAATGAGAGTTGTGAAGGAACGGAGAGTGCAGTGGATCGTTGAGAGTGTGGCCCGTTCCTGCCCAGCTTCTCCCTGCCTTGATCCTTCCTCTAGTAATGCCTTGAGCAGCTTTTCTCTTCCAGATTGTTCACGCCCTTGCCAGCCACTCACGAGTGGGCCGAAACCTCCTGAAACTGATCTAGAATAACCCTTTCCTCCCTTAAGTTGTGGGTGCTGAATGCTGTGTCCTGGTGCCAAAAAGTAACTGAGACTCCAGGCTCTGGGACTGTCTTGCTTCCTTGTTATTAGTTGATCTACCACAGATTTGCTGCCCTTTTTTTGCATTTGAAATGTAGATCTCAGACTACAAAGTTCAGTCTTTATTTTTGGTATTTGATTTTTGATGCCAATTTTGATCCTTATGAATGGTTTTCTTCTTTTCAGGAAGACACATTTTCCCACTTTCTTTGATGCAGCCAGGTAAAGAGATAGTGTTAATGTGAGTGTGTGTGTGTGTGTGTGTGTGTGTGTGTGTGTGTGTGTGTAATTTACAGCTAGCTTGCTAGCTAGATGTATGGAAATAGATTTATTATGACAGACCTGGCTCAAGTCATTATAGAGACTGAGAAGTCCCAAGATCTGTTGTGTGCAAGCTGGAGGGCAGGAAAGTTTGTGGTACAATGTAGCCTAAAGCCAAAGGCTTAAGAAGCAAGAGGCTGAAGATATGAATCCTGCTTCAAATCCTGAGGCTGGAGAAGCAGGAGCACTGATGTTCTGTGGCAGGAGAAGCTAGAGTTTCTAGCTCAAGCTGGGAGAAAATTTGCCCTCTTCCACTTTTTCTTTGTTCTCTTCATGCCCCTGAGGAATTAGAAGATGTCTACCCACACTAGTAAGGCGAGATCTTCTTTACTCAGTCTACTAACTCAAATGCTAATCTTTTCTGGAAAGTTATCCCAGAAACATACAGAAATAATGCTTTAATCAACTACCTGGGCACCCCTTAGCCCAGTCAAGTTGACACATACAACATGTCATTACAAACTCCTCTGTCCCCTTGTGTAGTAATTCACCCAGCTGGAAGATGATATCAGGAGGCCTTACGAGAAGCTATTTCAGTTCAGCTAGAACTTGAAATGCAGCATGTGGTTCATTCGGTAGGGGAGATGGGGGAGAGAATTCCAAGAGCAAGAAAGTGTCGTAGGTTCTGTGTGTGCATCTCGTTCCTACCGATTCACTCAGACGAAAGGGCTCTTTGGAAGAAAAGGACAATGGACAAATCTGGACATGAAACCAGATTACACTGAGCCTCATAAGCCAGCTGAAGCATTTGAATTCCATAATGTAGGTGTAATTGTACAGGATGAAGAGCCCCTGGAACAAAGCTTTACTCTCTCAAGCTAACATTTGCATATGCTGCAGCTATGCAGATCTTAGGCTGGCAATGATCAGCAAGAAAGGGACTTTAAGTAGCATCCCTTAACTACCGCCACTTCCTCATCAGTGCAAGGCAAGCCCTTGAGCTTTGCAAATCTCTTTTCTTCCAGGGTAATAGAGCCGTGCATTCCTCTCTTTATCACATGCATTTCACTCTATGGTCTTTATTTCTGCTCAAGAATGTCCTTGACTGGATCATAAGTTCTTTGAAGGTAGACACCATATTGCACTCACTTTTGTGTCTTCTGCTGTCTAGAATAAAGAGAGCATTTAGCAAATTCTTACAGCATTCATTCAATAGATATTTATTGAGTGGCTACTGTGTGTATCCTCAAAGCTACTATAAGTACTGAATATACAACATTGAACAAAACAGAGAAGCATCTTTCTCCACATAGGATTTGCACACACACTTGGACAAAGACAATAAAAAGCAAGCAAGTCTGTAAACACGTGGGTGCAATTTGAGCATGTTAGGTAGGGCTCACGGCTAGGCTGAACAGTAAATCAGGAAGGGGAGCCAAAGGAGTATTTTAAAATGGGGTGGTCAAAGGAAGTCTCACTGTGAAGTTGCTGTTAGAATCAACAAGTGAGGGAGCAACGTGGACACGAGGGAGAAAGTGACAGGCAGTAGGAGTTGACAGAGGGAAGCCTTGCGACTGGAGTGTACCAGGTTGTCAAGGAATAGCAGTGAGGCCATTGTGGCTGGAACAGTGTGTCCTGTAAGGACATTGTAACAACTTCGGCTTTTCCTTTGAGAGGATGTGAAGCCATGGGAGGGTTCTGAGCAGAGGAATAGCACGATCCATCTGGCTAATTAAACATAACAACTTTGGCACCTGTTCTCAAGCAGTCTGAAAAAGGACACACGCACTTTTCTGGACAGATAGGAAGTGCCTAAGAACTTGGAATATCAGCTGAGGCACAGAGAAGTACTGGTCACTTTATATGTGGCTTGACAGAGGACTCAAGAGGAAGTGTGAGTGGTGAAGCGGTATGGGAGAGGGAGGGGGGGTGAAGGACATCCCCTATGTGGGAGATGGGGTGAACAACTGGAAACAGGAAATCGCCATTGACTGATGTATGTTGGGTGCCCATTTGCTGTCCAGACTGTGGTGCTGTTGAGAACAGAAAGAACGCACATACTTGAGGAAATGTGTGCAAACTGGGGCTCTGTTAGAAAACTCTTGTTTATAAGGTTGTGGTTCTCAATCAGGGGGTGATTTTGCATCCAGAAGACATTTGGCAATATCTGAGCATTTTTTTTTTTTTTTGGTTGTCCTAAATGGGGAGCTGTTGCCGGTATTCAGTGACTAGAGGCCAGGAGGCAAAGGGCAGTCCGTCAAAACAAAGAGTTATGTGATACAAAACATCAGTAGTGCTGTGGTTGGGAAATCCTGCCCTAGAACTAGGGAAATGAATGCAAAGAGCATGTCTTGCAGAATTGGGATCATTACAATTGAAGAGCCCAATGATGAGGATGTTTACTCTTCATTCATTGACATCTTCTACCCAGCCTGCTTCAAAATTATGAGGACATTTGCTCAAAAGAGCACATACTCATAGACATAGCAAAATATTGGTTAAGCAATGAGACAACCCAAGGAGTCTATAGAATTAATCAGCTTTAAGCACCACTGGAATTTCACTGGGACTCTCACCCACTCCCACTCCTCAGCTATTTTTTCTTTTTTTATTGCAGTAAAAATCATGCAACCTAAAATTTACCATTTCTACTATTTTAAGTGCACAGTACAGTGGTGTTAACTATATGCATATTACTGTATAACAGATTTCCAGGTTTTTTTAATCTTGAAAAATTGAAACTCTATACACATCGAAAAATACCCCTCCTCTTTTCCCCCTACCACTAGTTCCTACAAACCACCATTCCACTCTCTGTTAAGAGTTCGGTTACCTTAGATTCCTCATGGAAATGGAATCTTGCATTGCACAGTCTTTCTGTGACTCACGTGTCTTCACCCCATGCGATATTCTCAAGGTTCGTCCATGCAGTGCCATGTGACAGGATTTCCTTCCTCCATATGTACGCACCATATTTTCTTTATCCATTATCTGTATATGAACATTTAGATTACTTCTGTCACTTGGCTATTGCGATGAGTGGAGCAATGAACATGGGTATGGGAATACTTCTTTGAGATCCTGTTTTCAGTTCTTTTAGGTACAAATCCATAAGTGGGACTGACGGATGATATGCATTCTATTTTTTATTTTCACAGGAACCTTCAAACTGTCTTCTGTAATGGCTACCCCTTTCACATTTCCACCAATATGTATTATTTTTCATTTTCTGTTATTTTATAATGGCTATCCTAAAGTGGTTTTGTTTTCTATCAGCTATCTCTTTTTGGACAAGCAGCCCACTTTAGCACATCATTGATAATAATGGTTTTTATTTTATTTCCAAAGTGTATTTTAATAGGAAGTTAGCATGCAACTATACTGCATTTTATTTTTCAGTGCTGGGAATCAAAATCACGACCTTAAATATGCAAGGCAAGAGCCTTACCACTGAGCTACACCACGGCCCTAAATACATGTTTAACAGAAATTATTGCCTTATGACCACCTATTTAAACACAGCTGTTGAAATTGCTTTTACAATCAATGTTCTTTCCTACCTGTGGGCTCAACCTGCAGAGGCCACTAAACAGCTGAGCAGAGTGTGGCAATGAGGACATTGAAATGACCTCTGGTGACTTGTTTCAGAGAACACAGTCTACTTTATTAGGGGAGAGCAAGACCATATATAAGGTAGAGCAAGAGGAGGGTCCTAGAGTCCACATAATGTCCCATCCATCCAAGTAGCTCAGAGAATCAGAATTACAACCTTATATGGAAGTCCAAGGAGCTCAGTGTGCCAGGCTCAGGTGTTTGAGATGTGAGCCAGATATGCTTGTGTCCATCCCAACATCTCCACATCTACCCATGACAGATGGGTAAATCTTCCAGTAAGAATAAGATCATCAAATGAGATATCCTCATTCTGATCCCTCCTTGATCTTCCTTACAAAACAGAATAAATAAATGCACAAGTGAAAATATGAAAATAGTGGTGGAATGCAAGAGCCTGACCACCAGGTCTCTCTGGCCAGCCATCTTTCCCCTCTTCCTCTCTTTGAATTATGGGTGACAATGAATTCGCATGCTAGGTGACCTAGTAACATTGTGCCAATCTTAGTTACAATCTCTGCAATTTTTTCTCCTTCCATTTTTTTTTTCTGCATTCAAATTCAGTCATTGAATGAGGCATCTGGGTTAGATTTACCTGAGTAAGCACATTGATCTCCTATCAACTGGAATCTGAGAGAACCGTGCCAACTATTAGCTAATAAAGCAAATTGTGAAAAGCTTTTTAAGAACATCCCAATTTTCCTGCATTCTGAATAGATAAAGTTTATAAAGCCCAAAATCCCTTGTCACAGTTGTCCTCTGTGATCTCATAAACTGATCGCCAGCTCTAATAAGGTGGGTACAAATGCCTTTCTGCCTGTGTTTACACACAGGGAGGGTGCCTACGAGGTTTTCTTCATGATAGAAATCATATTAAGGTTTAATTTTGCCCTCTTTCCTTCTCTCTTAGAGTCTATAAACAGGTACACGTGAACATTTACGGCCATTACATAACGTGGTCCTGGGCAACGGCAGAATGTTTCCACATGCAGAACTCTGCCCTGGGTGTGGAATGTGATAGCAACAAGTTTAGGCAGAACTGTGCCCCCAAAGATGGGGGCCACGAAGGGAAGTTCATGGAGCCAGAACAATCAGTCAGTCTCCGTGTTCTGTTTATTCAGGTTGGATTTCACGCAAAGGAAGGCACGCTGCAGAACAGCAGACCTTCTTGCAACACATAGATTTCCATATTTAATTACTTGTCAGGGAGCTATGAACATTTTAAACATGAACATTATTTCTAGATATGTTGGGAAGGAAATAGTGCTCCTGCATGACACCATTGGAGCAATTAAAGAGAAAACACCGCCACCATTCAGATCTTCCAGGGAGAATGGGGGCTGGGGGGAGAGCTAAGATCCGAGCTACTTCGGAACTTCGCAATTTCTCGTGTTGCTCTTATAGTCTTGAAGGGCAGACTATGTGCTCATGGGTGAACTCACACAAGAAGTCCAAATGTAAGGCATATCTACTCTCTGTCCTCTGCATCTCCCCAAAGTAAAACAAGCCAAATGGCTGCTATGTGCCAAAAGGGATTAATATGTTGTCCTGAAGTGACCTTTTTTTCCCTTCTATTTGAAGAAAACAGGAGGTTTATTTCTGCCGCACCAAGATTGGTCTTCTGGTCCTGAAACCTAAAAGAAGGATCATAAGCAGAACCATTGAATACCTGTTTTTCCAAGAGTGAGAGTTACCCAACTTCTTCAGAAGCAGATCCCCAAATCTTTTAGTGCCCCATCTTCCACGGCACTCACGGTTAATTACTGCTTGTCAAGGCTTGTTAAGAACAGCCCACTTTCACTCTCTGAATCTCAGAAGGAAATTAAATGTCCCCAGTGGGCATACTTCCTTACACTCATCATGGAGACACTAGAAACCTAGTGTAATTCATTATCTAAACATGACAACAAGAAAATTCAATATGTATATATATATATGTATACACACATACACACACACACACACACACACACACACACACACACACACACACATATATATATATATATATATATATATATATATATATATATATATTTGCCTTCATGAACTTTGAGCATGCTCAGAACCTTCAGGGAAGTTGGTCTTTGCTCCTGGAGTATTACAATTGTGTCACATAAATTGTTTGTTCCGATGAAGACAGAAATAGAATGAAGAGTGTGTACATACCACATCTTCAAAAATGATTTCTTTAAAAAAAAAAACTCCTGGTTATTTTGCTTCTAAAGCACTACACAAAATTGACTGGAGACAAAACAGGGCTTTCATCCACCACAAAGGCGTGTCACTGCTCAGCTGTTTGTCTTCCACGTGACTTTGAAGGGCTGTGTTTGGGAGACATGTTTTGGTGAGTGCATTTGCTCAGCTCTGGCTGCAGACACGTTTTTGTCTTTGAAGGAATCTTAGTCTCTATGGACATGAAGTCTGTATTTTCTTTAATTATTATAGTTTTGCAGCTAGCATCCGTCACACATTCCTCAAATAATTCAACCAGAATAATTATGGCAAAAATTAAATGTGCACAGGGTTAGCCAAGTCAAAAAATTTCACTGTAGAATCCATAATAGCTAAAGAAAATGGTAACAACCTTATGGGTAAGACAAGCAATAGAACGTCCTACCCATAGGGTGGACATTTTGATTTTTTTGAACATATTAAAACTTCAACATCATTATATCTGTCCTTTTGAAGTCTAGGATGATTTTCACATCTGGACTTTTCTTAACACAGATAAAGAAAAATACTTAGTTTCTATATGTTTTTAAACTCATCATGATGGGAAGTAAAATATTAGTAAAACACTGGTTTTTTTTTATTCCTGTTATTCCTGTCTCCAGCCCCCCTACTCAAAAAATTTTGTGTGGATCATTTTGGCTAGGTATGGAAGAACATTTCTTTTTTGAGATAGGGTCTCACTTTGTAGTCCAGGCTGGTCTTGAACTCACTATGTAGTCCACGTTGGTCTTGAACATACAGCCTTCTTCCTGCCTCAGCCTCCTGAGTACTGAGATTGCAGGTGTGCACCACCACGCCCGGGTTATGTGGTGCTGGGGAATTGATGTCAGGGCTGGGCATTTTTTAGGCAAGTGCGCTAACTTCTGTGCTATTCTTCCAGCCCCTGAACAATAAGTTTTAAAGATTCGGTCAGTAAAACTTTTATAAAATTTTGTCCACTACAAGTAAATAATAAAATGCTCCTGTTACTATTTACTCACCAGGAAACTAGGAAATTGGGGAAAACCTATCGTATGATTTAATACATATATAACATACAATTAAACATTGAATTAATTAATAGGAAAAAAGGCAAAACCCACGACTGAGCAAAACAAGTGAAATGTTCATACAAAGATAATGAATGCAAGAAGTATACAGAACGAATAAGTAAGATGGTAGTAATTTAGAGCAGTAACGTCCAATGCACTCAGATGGCTGGAAAGAATCAAAGTAGTGTTACCAGTGTCTTTCTTGACTAAGAGAAACAGCCCTGCAGACACTGACGCTGGAAGCTGGGCAATTCTTTGCTGCGCTCATTCGCCGCCACGACGCCCCCTGCTGCTCACTCTGTGAATCTGCCACACTGCGGCTGAAGGCCTATATATAATGCACACCCTAGCTCTTCTTTAAATCCGCTCCATGCTGGGGGATGGAATTGTTTTTTCCAGATGGCCTCCATTTCCTTCTAACAACATCCAACCGTGTTTTAATTTGCTGAAATAAAAAAGAAATATTTCTCCTTCTTTTCCCTTCCATTAGTTGAAGCTTTTCTATTCATATTTCTTCCTATTTCCTCAGCAGATAGGGACAGTCTTCCATTTCATCAGCTTCACTATGTCCAGCCTTAAAAATATTTTTTTTCCTTATTACTTGGTAGGGCACCCATTCCTACGCTGCAGTTTTCTCCAAGATTGTAGCATTTTTTTTCCATAATGGTAATTGAATGAGAGCCCTTATATTGAACTACATCTCCAGCCTTTTCTTTCTTTCTTTCTTTCTTTCTTTCTTTCTTTCTTTCTTTCTTTCTTTCTTTCTTTCTTTCTTTCTTTCTTTCGACAGGATCTCACTCTGGTCCAGGCTGGTCCTGAACTCACTTCGGAGCCCAGGCTGGCCTTGGGCTCACGGCAATCCTCCTGTCTCAGCCTCCCGTGTGCTGGGATTACAGGCATGTGCCACCACGCCCAGTTTATGTGGTGCTGGGGAATTGAACTAGGGTACTTAGCGCTTGCTAGGCAAGCGCTTTAACCGCTGAGCCATCCCTCCAGCCTTTATTTTTATTATTTTTAAGCAAGGTCTCAAGTTATTATCCAGGCTGGTTTGAACTTGCAATCTTCCTGCCTCAGCCTCTCAGAGTGCTTGGATTACATGTGTGTATCACTCCACCTGGCTCTGTCCCTTTATTTTCAAGAAAGGAACCAATGCCTAGAAATTTCAGAGCAGTAGGAACAGTCAAAAGCCTCGTTAGCTAATTGCCTTGAGGCAAAATGTGTTAGGTAAGCTTCTTTGTGATGTGTTAATTAACTTCTGATTAGCCCCCCACTAAGCAGGAACTCCTATCACCTTTTTGAAGAAAACAAGGAATGAAGAAGCGATCCTCTTAGCCTGAGGCCACAGAAATTGTAATTTAGTAACTGGGAATCTAACCCAAATAAGCTACAAAGCCTATGCTAAATTTATTAATTTATTCATATAAATCCATTTCCCAAATGAAAAGTGAATGAGGAAGAAAAAAAAAAGAGCAGGCATCCTTAGGGCAGGATGCCTTTCTCATGCAGCATCTGTTGATTCATTATGAAACATATTCCATAGAAGGGGCCTTGAAAGGCACAATCAGGCCAGAAATTCCATACTATTATCCTCAAAAAGTAGTTCATAGCTATTGGTTATATAAGCCCTTGAAGAAGAAATAACTGAATGTGTTTGCAGAACACAGGGCTTTATGTGTCTGGGCTGGGAGATGCAGTAATACGTGGGTGTCTTAGTCACTTTCTCCTTGCTGGACACAAACCCTGACACCACAACTTACAGAAGGTGAGGTTTATCTGGGCTCATGATTTTTAGTTCATACTCACCTAGCTCCAAGGCAGTGTGGACAGTGGAAAGTCCTCTAGCAGGGGACAGAGACTCATCATGTGGTTGCAAGGAATCAGAGAGAAAGCCGAAGCTGGGGATGAACATGCCCTTTCCATGTGACACCTCCAGTGGTTTGCTTCTTCTGACCACGATGCCCTTCCTTCCAAAGCAGGAGACTCTGGGGAGCCATTTTAGATGCAAGCCATATCAGTTGGTCCCATCAAAACAGTCTAATTCTGTTTTAATCCTGTCTGGCAAATTTTGGCTTCTCCAAGACTTCATTTCAAATAGAACAAAGAACAGCTGATAATGAATTTTACTTTCACCTCGTCACTTGAAATTGTGGCAGCGAGGAACCTCCGTCTGCACATGGGAATGTACCTTCCACAGTGAAGTCTGAGTCAACTTGGCTTTTCCAATATTGGTGAACAAGGCAACATGAATTTATAGATATGGAAATAAGCCATGTGCTTGCCCTTTGGGGGTGCTCTTTGGCTTCCAAAGTCCTAGTAACTTTTTATGCCAGTAATCAGTAGTGAGATGTTATAAACTATGCATATTTAGTATTTGACACTTTACTATCTCTATAAAAATCTTTGAAACATAAAACTAAAGCCTCAAATTACCAGCATTCTGATTCCTTTCTTGAGTGTAAAAGGATCAAACATATATTTTGTCCTCACTTTTTTTCCATTGGAAAGCCCTTTGGTTCGCCACCTAATCTGAATGGAATTAGAATTCATATGATGATGATCAGAAATCCTTGGAAGATTTTATTACAGCATATTTTAAATAACCACTTTTATAAACGATTACAGGAAAAAATAATGTTATTAAAAGAGAAAGCCAGGCATTATACATTTTTTTATACAGGACTAAACCATCATTGAAATGTTTATTTATTTTGAAACAGAGTCTCACCATGAAGCATATAAATAATTACTGAAAACATATAATGAGCTTCTTAAATCAGGAATCACATGGGAATAAGTTTAAGAAAACTATGCATAAAATTGCCTACATTTTTCTCTGAAATTTCCACAAGCACCTCAAAATTTGTTCCCAGTGCCAGAGGGTGTTGTCATCTTCCACAGTTTCTTCATATCCAGTAGCATCCTATTTGGTGGCATGCCCAAAAAGAGTTTAATAAATGCAGTTTGGTATTTATTTGGGTAGAAGAAAACAGAAACTTAAATAAGGATCTATAAAATGAAGTTCTTTAGTTGTCTTTAGCCAATGTACAGGGTTCCTAGATTCCTTCTGTTCTCATCTATATGTCAGGAACACTACTGGATAGGGACTCTAGTCTAGAGTGTGTAAGAATTCTGGGAGCAATCGGGTGAAATCAAATATGACTCCACTGTTATACTCCTTCAACTGCAAGATAAAATACTGTGAACGATCCATGCTGTGTGGCACGTGCCAGCACTCTAGGAGACTGAGGCAGGAGAATCACAAATTTGAGCCCAGCCTGAACAACTTAATGAATTAGTGTGACTTTGTCCAAAAAAAAAAAAAAAAAAAGTGCTGGGGATGTACAATAGGTTGGTATTAAAAGACCTGGTACCAAAAGAATTATGAACATTTGTGGAATACGTAGTTCATACTATTGCCCCATAAAAAGGCTCACCTTAGCTGTCATGAATTCTGGGCAACTCAGTCTATGAAAGGCCATCAGAGATTTATGATACTTTCAAAATAGCTGCTCTTAGTTTTGAGACAGGGTCCCATTATAGCCCAGGCTAGTCTTTAGATTCAGGACTATCCTTCTGCCTCAACTTCTTGAGTACTGGGATTACAGGCATGTGTCACCAAGCCCAGTTTATGTGGTGCTGTGGAATAGAACTCAGGGCCTCACACTTGATAGGCAAGTGCTTTAATTTCTGTGCCATTCCTTTAGCCCCTCAAATAGTTACAATCTTACATTATAAAATTACATGACACTGAAATATGATTAAGCTATTGTCTTTTCAACTTTGGTCTGTGAGAGAAAATTTTAATCTACCAACCTCAAAAAAGAGCAAAATGGAAAATCAGTATTATTTCCTACTTATCTAATGTAGACCACTGATTGTAAAACACTCCCTTTGGACATCAATCTAAATGAAATAATTTAAAAACAAGTGTGTTTGTTATGCTGACTAATAGTTTACGCACACTTCAGACAATGTGCTATGTGAACTTTTAAAGTTTTTCTTCATAACTTGCATAAGTCACTTATCTAAACAATTTCCCAGAATGTTTAATAGGTTTTTTTATTTTTTTTAAAGAGTACAGCAGGTCAGTATGACCCAAATTATTCAGGTCTGTGCACGAAGCCCAGAACCATCATCTATTAATATCAATGTAAACAGATCAAGGAGACTTGAAGGACACCACACTATGCCCCATGTCAGTGTTTTTCACTCATTCTCCGACAGTACAGCATTTATTGAACAGTCACCACGTCTTGGCCCAGGTACAGAGCGTAAAGGAGACAGGCACACTCATTGTGCGTGGACTTTATTAGCCACGAATCAAGTTTGCTGTATTAATAACTAACAGAACGTGAAACAGAATGCTACCAGGCTCCTCTTAGCCCAAACCAGGTGCATTTCTAGAATGTTTATTAAAAGTTACTCAGCTCAAGACTAGATTGGACAGTTCGTAGAAAGCAATAAGAAATCAGGAGCCATTTTTACCTTCGCAGTTAAAATGCAAGTTGCATGATTTTCCTCCTATAAAATAAAGTAAAACAACTGCATGAAGAGATGATGGTAGATGGTTTGAGTGTGGGGATAAAATGATATGGTGTGCTGGAAAAGGCCTGGGAATTGTAGAACATTACAGAAATGTGATTAACCTACCCACAAGATTTTAAGTCTCTCTCAACTGGATTATACTTTGTGCATTCTCATGATCCATATCCCACCTGTCACGACTAGACATCTTAATCCAAGTCTTACTACTACTGAAAAATAAGATGTAATAAGTTTAGATGCTTCCTTCAATGTATTAATCTTTTTTTTTCTTTTGGCCCCTTGGATAGAAAGCAGATTTGGGATGTATACCTTTTATATCTGAAGCAGTATTTAATATTTTTATTTTTCCTAGGTCTTTTTTTTAAAGAGGATTGATTTGTTTTTTAAACATGGAAGTACTTACTTAAATATCCTGAAAGGCACATAGGAAAAGTAAAACATGTGGGAAGTTAGGTATAGTCCGAAAATTTAAGAGATAATTTTTTCTTATAAGATTTATTTTTCTTATGATGATTATTCAATTTAATCGTTGTATTAGAAAGATTCATAACAGGCTTGTTTAAACTTTTTGCTGATCTTTACAGGGTCTCCAGGGTCTATAAGAGTATCCCAAGGGATTTTGAAGTTTAATTGTGAAGTTAACCACTTTTGTATTAGAAAACATTTTAAGTAGTGTATGAATACTTATAAAAATGTAATTGGTGGACAGAAGTCTGTGTTCCAAATACTCAACTCTACTGGCTTCTTTCTATAGTACCCAAGCAGCCATAGACATACATAAAGGAATGGATACACTTGCATTCCAATAAAACTTTATCGATAACAACAGTGAGCTGGCTGGATTTGGAGCATAGGCTGCAATTTGATAACTCTATATAGTAAAGCAATTATCCCAGTCATTTCTGTAACTTAATAAATGTCTGGTTAATACTGTCCATGTTACTAGGGCATGTATCAATCACCCATGATCTCTTAGAAGCATATTTGACAATTGAAATGGCAACCTGCATGAGCTTCTTCTTCTTCTTCTTCTTCTTTTTTTTTTCTTTTTTTCTTTTTTTATGGTTAGAAATGAAGGTGTAGTTCAAATGTGAGGTTCTGGAGGGATCTTCTCTGGAAGAAGTTTCTGAGTGAGATATCTAGGACTGGGGCAGCCATTGCGAAGTTCTTTTTCAATTGCTCTGTATAGTATAAGCTATTAATTAAATTTGTATGGGATTAATTAGATATATTACAGAGGAGTTCAAAATTTATATGTAACTTTAACCTCATACTGACAGCATTACCATTTACTTATAGAGCTCTGTTTTTTCCTGATTTTCTGAAGCTGGAGAGGGCAGGATTAGAACCTGGTAGCCAATAGCTGAAAGTTATATGTGATAGAATGTGTACATATGAGATAGAAACTGTACATATACATGTATATATGTATGAAGTATAAGTATGTATTTAAATATTTCCAGATATATGGAGAGAGAGACAAAGAGACACAGAGATTGAGAGAATTAGGTGGAAAGATTAAATGCTATTCCGATTTTCTCTGTAGACTGAACAGAATTTAAATCTTTTTCTTATCCTTATTATTAATTTAATGACATGGAGTAATTTATTATTTGTCCACAATTTTATACTCACAGAGGTCAGTGCTAGGATAAAATAATTTCTTTACTTATTGTCCTAGAGCCATCATCTTTCTAAAATCAGTCAGTTCACAGTAACATGCCTGTCCAAGACTCAATGTGATTTTGGGGAAAAGGTTAATAGAGCATTACACTGGAGCTCAACAGGGTTTTCTAGTTGCTAAGAAACACTGAATATTCATGTTACACATTTTTCTTTGAGCAAAAATATAATCTAATGAAGACTGTGGGTATTTTCTTGGCATTTCCACAAGTTGTGTTTGTTAAGAGTAATTTGAAAATCTAGAATCTTAATAAGAATCATAGCAAAATATTAGCCCAAATATTTTAATTAGATATTATGATGAATTATTCTTCTTCACAAATCCCTTTACTCCCAATGGTTTCTTTTTATAAATCTTTTCAACAAAGAACACTAAAATAAATTAATAAATAATCACTTGCTTTGGATGAATTCAGTCAGTGGGTGATAAAGCCATGCAGGTATCAGGTAGGCAAGTGGGCAGGGCCCGTATGAGTGCATGCCATGTGCTGGACCTAGGCAAAATGACAAAAATGGAGCTGTCTCTACCTAAGCTTAGGGGGAAGAGTTAAGGGTCAAAAGTGACAAGCAAGATCTTCCCAAAAAAGAAAGTTAGAAAGGCCCAGGGAAAGTATCATTCAGCAGAAAATGTGAGATATATATGCAAATAATATTACTGGAACATATTACAAACCTGATCTTCAATGGTAACCAATGCCATCAGAATGAAAGGCAGGAAGAGCTAGTTGGAGTGGCACATGCTGGTAATTCTGGGAGGCAGAGACAGGAGGACGGGAAATGTCGCCCCAGCCCAGGCATACACTTAATAAGACCTGTCTCAAAATAAATGTAAAAATAAGGGCTGAAGACGCAGCTCAGTGCAACAACTCTGGGTTGAATCCCTGGTACTGTAATACAAGCAACAAGCAAACAAGCCAGCAGACATAAATGAGGGATTGGACTGACTTTCAAAAGAAAGAGAATTTATAAACTGAAGACTGAAGTGCAGGTCAGAACAAGGCAAAATCATAGGAAAACGCTACGATAGCATACAGAAAATGGTGGCATGGAACTTTGTGTCGCCGCTTGATAAGAATTCTGTTCGATTAGATACACGACAGGGAGATAAGGCTAAAGAAGCGTCACTGTGCCACACTGGGAGGACTCTGAAAGCTAAACCAAATCCAGAGGGGGATTTCCACAATTTCCGCCTGCGACCATGGTTCATTGTGAAACTTTAAGTAAAAACCAACAAAAGTAACTGGATATAAAGGTATCACATACCTCCAACTCAACACCCAGTTTTCTAAGTGACGTCTCCGTAGGCGTCTTCCAATATATTGCACTATGTATAAAAGAGTATACATTTCTACGATTTAGAAAAGTTGAAGCCAATGTGGTGGTACCTGCTTGTGATTCTAGCATTCTGGGTTTGAACCCAGCCTGGACAATTAGGGCTCAGTGAGACCCAATTTTAAAATAAAGAAAGAGACAAGAGAGGAGGCTGAGATTGTAGATTAATGCAAAGGCCCTGATTTTGGTCCCTGATAGTACAAAAAAAAAAAAAAAAAAAAAACCGAATAAAGAAAAAAGGTGACATTCACATTTTACACTTGGACTTATGGCTTTAATGTTAGTACCTTTTCTTTCTTTTTTCTTTCCTTTTTCTTTTTCTTTTTCTTTTTCTTTTTCTTTTTCTTTTTCTTTTTCTTTTTGTAGAGACATGGTTTTGCTTTGCAATCTGGGCTGGTCCTGAACTTACTATGTAGCCTGGGCTAGCCTTGAACTGATGGCAATCCTCCAGCTTTGGGCTCCTGAGTACTAGCATTATAGGCATATACCACACAATTTATGTGGGATCTCAGGAATTGAGTTCAGGGCCTTGAGTTTGCTTGGCAACCATTTTAACCACCGAGCTGTTCTTCCAGCCTCTTAACTTTAGCACCTTCTTTTCCCATGTCCTTGACAGCTAGTGGACACTATTGGAAAATGTTCACAAATTTTATCTTCAGATTAATATTGCTATCTGAGAGGTAATTTGCAAAGAGTCATAGGAACATTTCTAGTTTCATCTCCATTTAATAATAACGCCATGATAGTCACTGGCTGTTTTGCGAAAGAGGCTTAGTGAATATTCAAAACAAAATCGTTCTTTCTTTTTAAGTCTTTAGTAATTTTAGTCCGACCTGTGAATTGTGTTTACAGCCTCGGGATGCTACATTTGGAAGGTCTTAGGTTGACCCTCCTTAATTTACAGGGGAACCAAAAGAGGCACAAGAACCTGAAGTGACCTTCTTTTTTCTTTTTCTTTCTTTCTTTTTCTTTTCTTTCTTTCTTTTTTTTTTGCAAGTTTTATCTAACAGTTAACTTCTTGGATAGCCAAGAGTAAGATACAAATCGCCTCCAACTCAGGGTTTTTCTGATGTCAAAATAATTGCATCAACTCAAATCTCATTAGCTTTAAATTTACTTACAAATAGGGTGTTCAGTAACTTTTCACAGTCCACAACAGGGTTTCTCAAAGTCAACACTGCTGTCATTCAGACAGGATGAACTGGTGACAGGGAGGTTTCCTGAGCCCTGTAGTATGATGACCATGTGCTTCGTTCCTACTGGTTAAACACCAGAATTACCAGATGCCTTCTTCCCTGTTGGGACAAAGTGACTGCAGGCAAAGCTGTCCGCAGGGGAGAACCATCACTACTGAGAGCTTAGGTAAGAGGTGCTGCTCCTGGCCCACGAAACAGACTGTATGTATGTGACACCCTATGCTACCATGTCCCTCACATATACCTCTGGAGTACCTCCTTCCCAAGCCAGTGTGACCTAACTCAAGGACCTCCTTTTAAGGACGTCCGGCCTCTGATCTGCCCCACACAAGACTTCCCCAGGTGCTCTAACTTCCCTTGAGGCATTAACTCCATTGTTGGAATCTAGTTAATCCGGGCTAGCCACCGTGACAGGTCCTTGCCCCAAGTTGCCCATTCATTATTTCAGCAGACATCTGAGTACAAGCTATAGGAGAAATTCTTTGGGCCACTGGGATGGCAGAAAGAACAGCTAATATCTCTAATCTCCATGAGTCCAGCCTACTGTGGAGACAAAACCATCAGTGAACTGTGGGCTTAACTTGATTAATTCTCTCTTTCTCTAACTCTGTCCCCCTCATCCCCTCTTACTCTTTTCCTCTTGCTGAAGCCAGCATGGCTGTGAACTCACTGTCCTTCTGCTTGGGCTCCCAAGAGCTGGAATTACAGATGAGATCCACATGGCCAGCCAAAATTTCATTTTGAGAGGTCTTTTTAGGTTGCTCATACTGGCCTCAAACTTAGCACCCCAGCTTTGTGAGTAGCTACGATTATAAACAAGAATAATTCTCAGCAGTACTAAAGGGGATCAATCGAACTCATTAAAGCTAGTTTGAAAACTTGCTGCATATTTGCTTTTAGAGTTGATTTGTAGCTGGCACATAATAGCCCTTTTTTTCTGATTCATTCCTTACTTTGACCACTCCAGCTTCCTAGAATTTGAAGTAAAATTCTAACCTTTTTTGTTAGCAGCCATCAAATTTGCCCAAATCTTCCTTCCAAGTATCACTTTTTGCTTCTAAGACTAGCCGGATCTATCTCTAGCCTCTCCCAATTCCAACCCATCTTGATTACTGAAGGCAAATTTGCTCTCTTAAAACAATGCTTTGATTAAGTTCCACTCCCTTTCAAAACCTTGTCACTACCTCCTCCCAAGTACCTGCAGAATAAAGGCTAAACCCTCAGCCTGCTTTTTAAGGGCCTGTAGATCCGTCATCTGTAGGTTCTGCCCACCCTCATGGGTTCTTCCATGAAAAGTAACATGGCAGCTTCAATGTTCCCGGAATGGCTGTTCCTCATTCCTGACACGGCGGAGCCTTGCTTACACCTCAAAAGCCTGAAATCCCCTATGGTGCTCTTTTTCCCTTAAAGGAACATTTCTGGGTGTGGTTTAGCTAGACCAGTAGAAGTCTGCCCTCATTTCTGTCCAGGCTGGACTTTTCCCACCATTTTTAAGAGAGTTCTGTGTATTCCTCACTATCTGGGACAAACTGCTTTTTTACATTCCTTGAAGAGCGCAGGAAAAACAGTTAACCCAAGGCCCTACAAAGATGCCTGAAGCATTCTGGGAACTCAACAAATACTTGATGTTACTGAATACATTCAAGAATTGCATTTTGTTCACTTAAAATTACTACCTGTGTTCTCCTGTAAGCCGGGGACTTTCCCTGCATGCCCACTCCCCTCAGGCTAGGGAAAGCATCTAAAAATGTTAACGTTGATAAAACCGGCTTTGACTTCAAAGGCAGAATTTTCACTGTAACCCTGTAACAAATGAGAAGTCCCCGGCCTCGCCACCCCCCCTCTAGCCCGTGTTAAATTTCAAGTTCCTTGAAAATAACTGACCTGGATCATTTCTTACTAAATAAAACTTTGCATCTTCTCTGCAGGGCCAAATCGCCAACAGATTCTCCAAGCAAGAAATTTTTATTTATTTTTACTTTTTGTAAAATGGAAGTGTGAAGGTGAAAAGCCCCACAAGCAGAAACAGAACAACAAGTGCTGGGCTGCAAAACCAACAGGTTGAACACCCAAACAGACCTCCAAGAGGAGCCAGATGTTTTTTAAGCTACAGTAATGTTCTTTAACTGTTATTTCAGGGGCTTTTCGAGCACAAACATGCCCCCACTCGCTGGCATTGAAGCTTTTCGCTCATCACTTACTACTGAGCGTACCTCTGACACGTTTATCTGGGCGCAATCTTTGACGCGCCCAGTCATCTGGTTTAGCTACCCAGAGGACCACGTTTCCTTAAATCAGAGCCCTTGGACTCCATAGAGGAACTACATTACCCAGAGGCCCCCGCGCCCTTCGCAGGAAGGACGTCTGCGCACTAAGATACTCAGTTCCAAGTTTGGAGCTTTTAGCTGCCAGCCCTGGCCCATCATGTAGCTGCAGCACAGCCTTCCCTAACGTTGCAACTGAGGAAAAAATCACTTTCCAGTCTGTTCTGCAAGGTGTGCATTTCCACCGTGATTCCCTGAAAGTCCATCTGCTGCATCGGTCAAGAGAAACTCCACTTGCATGAAGATTGCACGCCTGCAGCTTGCATCTTTGTTGCAAAACTAGCTACAGAAGAGAAGCAAGGCAAAGTCTTTTGTGCTCCCCTCCCCCACCAAAGGAAAGGGGAAAATGTCTCAGTCGAAAGGTAAGAGCTTATTTGCATTACTTGCAAAAATGCAAAGGGTTGTGCATGCATTTGTGAATGCATGGATGCAATTTTCGCCTGGCGATTGCATTTTTAAGTTTGAGGGTTTCCACAGCTCAGTTGCATTTCCTGTTTAGTATGTGTCTTTTTTTTTCTTTCTTTTTTTCTTTCTTTCTTTTTTTTTTTTTTTGCAGACACAGAGAGTTCCTGTAAGGCAGGGCTTGCAGTTCAGCTGTGCATTGACGTTATTTGCATTCTTCTGCTAGGATTACTGAGCTCTTTTCGCCTTTTGCACAGTCAGGAGAGAGAGAGAGAGAGAGAGAGAGAGAGAGAGAGAGAGAGAGAGAGAGAGAGAGAGAGAGAGAGAGAGAGAGAGAGAGAGAGAGAACGAGCAGGTTGGTAGCGTCTAAATGTGCAGTGCTTTATATAATTGTAAAATGCTCTAGTGTGCACACATATTAGACGTAATTCTGTGTGCAACAGGAATCAAACTTTTTAAAAGTCTGTAGGGGAAGATGAAAGGTAAAATTTGAGTTAATCTACAAGGAAATTAACGAAGTCTTATATTCTTTTGGGAATGAACCGTTGCGCTGCCAGTATTTAGCTAAATTTCCATTGATTTCGTTTTGAACATTAGACAACTTTTGATTTTAAAAGAAGTAAAGGTGAAGTGTGGATAACAACATATTCGAAAGAAAAAAAAAGGCGGACAAGTCTTGCTCTTCGGAGATTTTGCACTTTACACCAATTGCTTATTGGCTCCCGGTGTGTAGAAGCAGTAGGAAGGACCTCGACGTGTTTGCTCTTTTAGGAGATGCTTTGCATCTCCGAGGGGAAATATTGGGGTGGGGGTGGGGGGTCGCTGGGTTGTACTTTTAAGCTCTAGGGGCTGCACTGTCAGAAGAGGCTGTTTCACTGATAACCATAATGAAATCTTTTAAGTGTGTAATTGCATAGAGTCTGCTAGAACAGGTCAGGAGATCAAGGCTATGCTTGTTTTATGTTTCTTTTTAAAAATTTATATTTGCACAGTTGTATTTTTCAAGCTTAATATCATCTTGGGGGAGAGGGTTTAAAAATTCCTGACATGGCATCAAAGAACTGAAGGGATGCTGTCAGATACCTGTGGGACCCTTAGCCACTTGTTTCATAAAATTAATTCTTTACCATAGAAAATACCATTTGATAATATATAGGATGAAGAAGAGGGGAGTTAGGCTACTGGAAGTATTTTTTAAAGATCTGGTGAAATTAAAGTGCCTAATAAGCTTTTTGTCACTTTTTTTTTGGGGGGAGAGCTGTAATTCTACCTCATCAGGCCAAACAAGAAGTAATATTTTTTTCAGGAAGCATGTTTTTCTTTGGGTATTAAGGCAGAATGAAAACCTGGAAAGCTAGGAGTGCTGAAGAACCTAGTAATCAGCATTTTAAGGTGAAAAATGTTGCTTAAATGGAAGAAAACTAAAATTTTCTACTTGACCAAAGAAATCAAATTTTAAAAGAGGGAGTCCATGTGTTTTGTGAGATGGCATCCAGTTACTTTATAGTTGGTATACATTTGCTTATTCTTCTACTTCTGACACGTGTATAAATATGATGACCTATGTGTTTATGTACGGATGTGTATATGTATGTATATGTATGTGCGTAAATATATTTGTGTGTGTGTGTGTGCGCACACAGGACTTGGGGCACACGAGAATGCTTAAGGAACTGACCTATCTGATTAATGAAAGCAAGCAAGGAAATTTTTTTTAACATGGAGGAATAGGACAGATATTAAAGGAAAATGGTGCTATTGGACTTTAGAGAAAAAAGTGATCTTTTTGTGTGGAGATAGGGAATTTCATGAGGCTGGTGTGTACTATGTTCTTTTCTTTGGACCCTAGGTTCTAACCTAAATAAGGGTCCTTTCTTGCTTAATTTTGGGTTCCCTCTTAAGGTAGCGTTCTTCTTTTAGTAGAGTGAGTTTTTGGAGTTGAGGAGCAGGGAAGTCTTTGTGTGTATACCTATAATGGGTCAGCAACTGGTGGGGCTTGAAGTCCATGTCTACTTACCCAGATGAGTTTTCTTAACTAAATTCTGTTCAGAAAGTGCAGGCATGAACGTGGGGTTCTTGTCCAAAAGAGAAATTATTGGTAGAAAGAAGTAGGTGATCGTTTAAAAAATGGCAAGAGAGCCTTGGCCTGGACTTTAAATGTGGAATTGGCCTAAGTCAGCTTTGCTATCCTCAAATGGCCAAGACTTTGTACAGTATCAAACTTTTTAATACTCCAGCCAAATGAAATGGGAGAAAAAGTGAAAGGTGAATACAATCTCATAGTATTGAAGAATTTAACAACATGTTCAATTTAAGGACCTTTATGGGCTTTCTAGATCACTATAATTTGGTTTTGCAGACCTCTAATTTAAGGCACAGAAGAAGCAAAGAATTACAGACTGCTTGGGAGCTGCAAGGACTGGGTTACTTCTTTTCAGCTTCCCCAACAGTGAGATTCCGAGAAAGAATTTCTTAAAAAGAAATTCTGTTTTTCACAGTTGTAACTTTAGGTGGTATGCTTTTCAGCTTGTTTATATTAGCTGTCTGAGGTTGAGCTGACATTTTTCAAATATTAAAGCAGGAGCGTGCCTTTTGAGGAAATCTGAAATGTAAGTTAACAGGAAGGGCACCCAGAAAGTGCAGGAATTCCTGCACATTACAGGAAGACCAGCTACAGGAAAAATGTGTCATCCAGACTGCCCAGGAGAGACACACTATTGTTATCAGCCTTAATGTTTTTTTCTGAGGGAGGGAGGGGGAAAGGGAGGTAGGGAATACTGGCACCTCCCACTTTACCTGAAAATATGCAAAAAGTTGGACCCTGTTAAAATATACTCTTTCCTACTCCTCTTTCTTTTTAGTTTTAAAAAAGTGAGTTGAATTTGGTTTAATATAAGAATAAATCATGTAAAAAATGCCTCTAAGGCATAATTCAGAAGCATATTGCAAAGTGATTGCAAATAGCTTAACCCTGCGGAGTTCTTTGCTTCTGTAATTCATCCCAGCCTGGGAAATGAAATGTGTGAATTTCTCTTTCTGTGTAAATTCCTTTGTTAGGTTGTACCAGACGGACTTGTCATGCTCAGCCTGTAATCTGAGCCAGTACGTTTTATAACTCCGTACATCTCAGGACACAACATCAAAATAGGTACCTTGGGTTTCCCAGCTTGTTCTGAGTTAGTTTTGTGTTCAGATTTTTATAGGATGATGCCTGTTCACTGTAGGGGACTTCAAGGGGGTCTCTGGGTGGTAAATTTAGTGCTAGATAAAAGGGTTGTCATTTTCCTTCTTTTGCTTTGCACAGAATAATGTCATTGGAACTGTTCCCCAGCATTTCAAAATCTGAAAATTCTACAAGAGCTATTTTTAAAACTTAAAAGAAAAAAATACATAAGTAGTACTTGTTTATAATGTAAGCATTTGATAGAAGAGAAAAATAAGAATTAGTACTTACACAGTTTGTTATAGATCCTTTTGGACTTTTCTTCTCTTAGTATATGTTAGACTGTGTTTAAAACTAATGTCTACTTACCTTTTTATTTTTCACTTACCAATACATTGAGAAATATTTCCCAGTTAATATATTTCTACCTGCACAACTATCCATTCCATTGCATTGATTTAAATAGAAACTTGATTTTTAATAACTTTCGATCTTGTGGATCTTGCCACATCGATCATCAAGTTCACACATCACTGAGCATCCGATGGCCTTAAACTAAATGCCAGGAAGTTAGCTCAAAGTTTTGAATGCCTAGTTCTTCTCCACTCCTCATTCTTTTCTGTACCTTTGGAAATAGCTGTTTTATTACTATGAAAATGATGTATACTAATTGAAATTTTAAATCAAAAAGAAACTCATGGTAAGAGTATAAAACTCATTCATCACTCAGAGATAATTAATGTTGACTTCTCATGTCTCTCTTTGCATTCACGCATGCTATTTTAGTGTATATAATATTTTGTAATGTTCCCTCTGATGCCCCGTGCACCCTAGACACCTGTCCCATTAGGACACATGCAGTTATCTGATTCTTTTTTACAATTGCATATTTTCACTTGTAAGAATGTAGTCTTTTATTTACTCTGTCTCCCATTGGACTTTTATGCAGTTTCAGTTTTCCTTTATAACTATAGAAATACTGTAAGGAACAGCTTCAGAATGTGTCATTGTCATTTACCCAGTCATTTCTTTAGCATTATTCCTAGAAGTGGAAGCTTTGGGTCAAAGGGCATGAATGCATGGATATACTGCTCAATTGTCCTCTACAGACTTAGCAGTAATTTTTCCTTGCCACTGAGAAAGTTCAGAAGTGTCCATTTTCTCCTTTCAATCATTATGGAAAAAAAAGCTCTCCAGAAAGATTATGCTTTTCTTCATGTTAGGTACAATAATTTGAACAAAAAAGCCAGTTTGATAAAAGATATCTATATTCTACGTGTATTTATGTTATTTTTGCAGGCAGTTGAATTTTTACCTTTTTTGGATATTTGTGTCTCATGTATTTGAATTTTTTTTGCATGAAATCTACCTTTGAGATTTTGATTTTGGGATCAAAATATTTTCAATGTGAATCCAGAAAATTCTAAGATTGTAGAGGTTAAGTAATCATAGATTAGAAGTTGGACTCCTTGCTTCTAAGCAATCTGATTCCTTGATGAATTCTCATTTTAACCAAAATGCCATATGTAAATATCACATGTTTTTAAAACTCATTTTGTTTGTACTGTCTATAGCTATCCAGACCCACATGAAAATAACAAGAAAAATGTAGGGATCTAATTTAAATTCCAGTCTGGGAAATAAATTATTTTGGGGCAGTTCTGCGTTTTCAGTTATCTGTATAATAGGTAAAGTAGTTTTCCTTTGGTTTTATAATTGATTCTTGGTACCTGGTTGTTTCATGTATATTGTTGGAAAATAATTTATTATTATAATTATTTTTAGCTTGTTTTGCAATGCCTAAGCATAAAAGGTGGTTGACTTAAAATTATTGGGTTTGGTAGAAGAACTAAGGCCAAGATTAATTTGGATGACCTCACAGTTATATACAGAAGTAGTCCCCTACCTTTTTTCGAAGACATTTCTCCCAAGGAGGTGAGAGGAGCTTGTTCTGTAGTAGGTTGTTGGAAGATAACTTTGAAGTGGCCAGAGGAAGCGGGAGGTGAGCAGTGGGCAAAGCTCCACCTCCTGTCAAGCAGTGGCATTAGAACTTAATAGGAGCGTGCTGATGGGAAGCAGAGCTTTGCTCACTGCTGACCTTCTGCTCTTTGCTGACCTATCCTGATGACTGGGTCCTTCCAGGATCCATGAAGGAGGCTTGAGTATTCTTCACATACCCTCAGTAAAAAATGCTTAGCCATGCATCTTGATAGTATATGATGGAATTTAGAGGTATGAAGAGTCACCTCAAATGATCAGACTGAAGCCTTGGAATAAGCGGTTGGCCTAAACACTTGAAGACCCATAGATAAACATAGCTGCCCAAAGTTCTTTACGCTAAACCACTCACTAAGAGTGGTAATCCACATTTGTACATGCTTTTTGGTCAGAATCTTTAGTATATTTCAATTTTTTTGTTTGTTTTTGTGGTAGCAGGCTGGCAAAGGGGACTCGTGGTACAATCAGCAGAGATTATTTTTCTTTTCCCAAGAAATGGTGATACATGAATCATGGCATTGGAGGCTCTTGCCAATTCCCTGCCAGAGAATATTGTGCAAATGCTCTCATTTTGGTCCTTAGTGCCCACATAGTGCAGCAAATTTTAACTGCTGTAATTGATATTTGCCTTTTATGGGCAGTCTCATTGGAAGGAGGCCCCCTGATGAGAAGGTAAACTTCTTACATGTCTTTGCATTCCAGATAATTTAGCTGTGTGTCTGTAAGTAATAGGTGCTCAATAAATGTCTGGCAATGAAATTATTTTTGATCAGTAGGGAAAGCTATCATTTTCTTCCTATGTTTTATAAAAGGTGTGTGGTAATTAAATTATAATCTGAGCTCCTTGCTAGGCTTCCTAGTTTGCAGTAACACTGTCATTCTGTCTTTGGTTGATTATTTGGAAATTGCAAGATCAACATAAATTGCAACTTCCAATGGCTGAAGACGTGTCATTTCTCTGACTCAGGCCTTCTAAACACCTTTGAGGGTTGCATGATCCTTTGCCAACTTTTTCTTTTAAGAATATGAAGGAAGGGGCTTAAGCTGGTGTGAGGCCTTGAGTCTGACCCCTCAACACCACAAAGACACAAAAACAAAAGCAGAAAAGCTTACAACACCACTGCTGTCTAAACCTGCAGAGCTGGGGAAGTTGATGAGAGGTAATCTGAACAATTTTTAACAGTTGGTTACTCTCTGACAAAATAAAGAGACCTCCCCAAGTGTAATGACTTCCTATAAACTACTGGACCATCCCCTTCTTCCCAGGGCTTGATTACCACTGGGCTCCTCAAATAGCCTTCTCTTGTAGAACTGGCCCATGCCACTTGGTATGTCTTCCCTAAATCCCCTTTATACTTCTACTTAATTTAAGGCACACTATGATTATTCAATAACAGACATAATATGTATTGATCAAATCAGAGTAATTAGCAGTTTTTATCAGATATTCATGAGTTGAGAACTTTCAAACTCTTCTCTAGTTATTTTGAAATATGTGATACAGGATTATAGTCTATGGTTACCCTAATGTTCTATAAGATGTTAGAAGCAATTCCTCCTATCTGACTATATTTTGCTACCTAATTTTTTTTCAATGATTGAAAAAAAATTGAACATTCCATGATGCACAGAAATTATATAAAATTCAAACTCAGTGCCCACAAATAAAGTCTTAACATAACACAGCTATGGTTGGATATTAGTTGGTTATTGCTATGATTTCTGTTTTCTGTGGTTGCTTCACAATGGCAGAGTTGAGTCATTGCAATGGAGACTGTATGTCCCATGAAGACAAAGATGTTTACAGTTTGGTCCTTTTCAGACAAAGTTTGTTGATTCTACCTTTTATGACTTTATTCAACTGAGCAATGGGGGTCTTTTTTTTATGACGGGGCTTCTGGAGAGCATTCCTTGTTGTCTATGAGAGTTGCTAACTTGGATAACTACTGGCCATGAACCTCTTGGGCCCAGATCACAGGAAATGTCTGAATGCTATTTCTCCTCATTATGAGAATTTAGGTCATTGCTCATTTCCGTTGAACTAAGCCACCATCTCCTTTAGGCCATTCAGGGGTCCTGTCCCTTTAGCTCTACCTTTCCTGTTTGCTTTACATGTCTTTTTTCCTTTTAGTTGAGAAGCTGTCCATTAACAACTCCCTCCCCAATTCTCTTCATTCTCCCCTTCTTGGTCTTAGATGTTGTTTAGATAATAAACTAAAACCAACTCTCATCTATCACTGTTGCCTGGTTGTGTTAATTACCATAATGTCTCAGCTCATAGGTCCCATCATTTCCTCTTTCCATGGTAGAACAATCTCCATATTACACAGATAGATTTTCAAGAGCCATGTTCATATGGAACTTTCTAGCCGTGGTTGGGCAACTTTTGAGAGGGCATGGGTGACCTTTTACTCACAGAGTTGTTTAAGTCTTGAGTATGTAGGAGGGAAGGTTGTTAGAAAGGCTCCGGAAGTGAAGAGAGGTGAAAGACACATAAAACCAGACTAGCTATGGTAGGATGAGCCCAGATATGTTTGCCACATCCAGAATGAGGTTAATTTAAGTCACATACAGTGAAATGCTAATTCTTACCATTCCAGATGGTATCACTGCTGTGGGCTCTTTTTGTGTTCCAGATACTGTGCTTCATGATGGGTGGGAATTATATCGTTTAATCTCACAGTGGCTCAGTGAGGCGACACTTTGTATAGGAGCAAACTGAGGCCAGAGAGACTAGGAACTTATCTGAGAAGCCAGGCTGGATAGTGGTAGAGCAGGAGTTTTAGTTAAGATCTGCCTGACTCCAGAACTTGATCTCCTGGGCACTTTGTTTGAAATGTTACCCCAACATAAATTCATGAAACTCCTTGCATAAAAGACGTAGTTGGAAAGAGAAAACATGAATGGATTTCCTGGAAATTTTGGATAGATTTGGGCATAACAGGGCCATGTGTGATGATTAAGAGGGGCTGAACTGTGTCTAGCTTTTTGTAGTTTCTTTGACATTTCCTTTAATTGTCTATTGATCATAAAACACTGACTGACTCATTCTAACTCTTAAGGTTGGATTCTAAGTTCAAGCTTACCATTTGCTGGAGAAGGCCAACTAAAGTTAAGTACTGATAGGGATTGACAAGAAATTTATGTTAAAATATCGGCTTAAAAAAAAGTTTGATTCTGGGTAGGGGATGTGGCTCAGTAGTAAAGCACATGTCTAGAATGCACAAGGCCTGGTTTCAATTCCTGTTAATGCACACACATTAGAATGGAACCTTATGTGAGACCTGACATGTCTAAGTTAGGTTGTTTTAAAACAGTAATAAGAAGCTGGGTGTTGTTTATCTTGCAGGCAATCCTAATACGCTGGGAGATTGAGGCAAGAGAATCACACCATTAAGCCCAACCTGGGCCACCCAGCAACTTAGTGAGATTCTGTCGCAAAATAAAAGTTTAACAAAAAAATGGGCTACGGATGTACCTTAGTGTCAAAGCCCTGGGTTCAATCCTCAGTGCTGCCAAGAGATAAACAAACACAAACGCACTAATAGGAACATGTCCAATGTGGCAGTATACTGAGCTGCAGGAATTCTACAGCCTCTTTTCCCTTCTTCCTGGTTATTTCTATATAAATATGACAAGTGGAGTTTCCTTGAAATTATGAATGAGCTCTCATTTCCCTTCTTTTTCTTTGGTACTGGACAGTGGAGAAAATCGAAGTTGCCTTTTGTGGCAGAGGAGATAGGTGGGGTTGGGAACAAATGACTTTTGAAGCCCGTGATTCTTTCTTGGCTTTTCCTCCAGCCTGAGCATCAGCCTCCATACTTTCGTTGTTTTCTGTGACCCCATGCTCAAGCGAAGGGAATGGAAGATCTGCACGTTGAGTTCCAAATGTTTATTCTCTCCTCCAATCTCTCATCAGATTGGGATGAATTAGACCTAAGAAAAAAGTTAGCATTTAAAAAAAACCAATGAGAACAGAATGGTCAAGAATTTACAAAATAAATGTATAGAAACAACATTTTTGTGATACCTAAAAACTTTGCCAGGTGGTCTTACCTCTTCTCTTTCCTATACCTCAGATCCCTTTACCATTTGAAAAAAAAATAATTCCAAAGACTCTGGATGCATCTAAACAGGGAACTTGGGATGGCTGAGGGTTAGCTCTGTGGGAGAGTGTGGGCTCAATGTGTAACATGTATGAAGTCCTGGATTTGATCCTCAGCACTGAAAAAAGGCACTTAGATAATGGATTTTCTAGGATCAGTTCAACACATTTTGGATTCTTTCTTATGTGTAAGATTTTGCAGTAGGTCAAAAATAGACAGAAATGGTTTTAACTCTACTTGCTGACTTGTTAGCTCTGAAGACTCTGGAAAATCTATTTTACCTCTAGCTTCAGTTTTTTTTTTTTTTTTTTTTACCTTCAAAACGGAGACATTGACACTCATTCATGAAGATTAAACAAGGTCATGCATGTAGTATGCTTTGACCAGTGCTTGGCATTCATTTATGCAGCAAATATTTATTCTGTGCACATCTGTGTCTGATGTACCTTGCTCTAGTAATCTTACCATAAATGTCCACTTGATTCTCTTTTCTTTTCCCTTCTAGTCCTTAAGGATATGATGGTTCAGTAAGAAGTAAGAAAAGCACAGAAGGGTTTGAAATTCAAACTAGAATTCTAGGTTGGCTTAGAAAAGGTACAATGAGTTGGGAAGCCCATGAGTGAGGAGGACGTCAACAAAGGCGGTGTAAGTATCACTGTGATTTTCAGGGATGATTTGGAGTGTGAGTTCTAAATTCAAAGTAATTGTGGGAAGGAATCTTGATTTTCAATATTCACTGGCAGTGTTTGAATATTTATATAGACAGAATAATTCCTTAAAAGCATGAAAAACAAAAAAAAAAAAAAGAAAGAAAAGAAAAAAAAAAGAAAAAAATACCCGGACATTTAAAAGCCTTACTGACGTTTCCTAAGAAATTCTTTTTCCTTACCCATATAAATGCTGTTGTTGTTGCCTATATTCACAATAGATTAATCCAAAGACTACATCATATCTCATACTTTTAGGTGGTTTTTGGATGGCGGAAACTCCAGGAAATCTAGAGGTTAATAGTTAAACAAGTATATCATATCAACCTGGTTTATAGACACACTGTAATTATATAAGCAAGCTGTTGGTTCAATAATCAACGTCTAGCTAGGTCAGGGGATATTTTCCAGCGCCTGGGCACAGCTGTAATTTTCATTTTTTTTATAACCTGCTAACATGCCAACCTGCCTTTTCCATTTCTCAGTGCTTTCCTCTTCTCTAGAAAAATCAGTTTACGAGGAAGGAATACTCTTCAGTGGACTTCTGAATTCTCATTTTACTTGTCTCAAGAGTAGATTATGGAAGTTTCTTTCGAGTTTCTTACTTGCTCAAGTGTAGTATTGGATAGCGGAAAAGGAGTTCACAGTTCACACACACACACACACACACACATAAGTATATATATATATATATATATATATATATATATATATATATATATAGTTTCATAGAAATACAGTTTAGGAAATGAGTTATATTTAGCACAATGGACAGCCAATGAATATTTTTCTTTTGTTACTTTGGTTTAAAAAAACAGAGTGGCCCATAGCTCTGGGGCTTATAATGGGCCATTTCTCCATGAACGTGGTACTTAGTCACCATCTTTCTCCTCAGTGACTTCATTCAGTTTTGGTCAGGACAGTGTGTGAGGTGGGCAGAAATGAATCAGCTAAGTCAGAATCCTGCAAACCACAGGGCCCTTTTCTTTTTACCTTGCTGGGTGAGGAAAGAGAAGATAAGGCCTAGCCAGGTGACCTGCCAAGTCTCCTTCTATACTTGGGATTTTTCTCCTGCATGAAATTCTATTTTCATGAGGAAAGTAAGGGAAAATGTAGATTTTACTCTGGAATTGTTTTAAACATTAGATTGAGAAATTGTGACCTATTTGGGTTAAAATAATTGTTTCCGTCTTAAATTTCAGTCTCTCTGATGTTATTTCTTCAAGTGCAAGGCCAGCTAGCTATGGTGAGAGGAGCATAAGATGTGGAGGACTGTCCTTTCTTGTCTGGATATAACAAGCATTATTGATCAGTTAAGTAGGTCACCTGCCCCTTGCCCTCAGCTAGGAGGGCAAGACAAAGGTGCCTAAAATCCTATTTCTCCTCTTGAGAAATATATAGTCTGGTGCAATGTATTTGTTTGCTGGAGCTGCTCAATGAAGTACAACAAATTGGTTGGCTTTAACAGTATAAATTTATTGTCTCTCGGCGCTGGAGGTTAGAAGTCCAAGTCAAGCTGGCAGTGGGGTTGGCTGCTTCCGGGAGCTGGGAGAAAGAGTTTGCTCCAGGCTTCTCCCCTCGCTTCTGGTGGTTTGCTGGCAGTCTCTAGCATTCTTTCCCTTGTAGTCTCACCACTCAGCTCTTTGCTTTCATGTTCACATGGGACTTCCCTGTCTCTGTGTGTCCAAATTTTCCCTTTTTGTAAGGAAGCCAGTCCAACCGGAGCCAGGGCCCCACCCTTTTCCAGTATGACATCATTGTAATTAATTATATATGCAACCACCCTGTTTTCCAGTTAGGTCACATTCTGGGGTGCTGCTGGTTAAGACTTCAACATATTCATTCTTTTTTGGGAGGTGGTGGTGGTGGGGTCGTTCAACTCATAACAAGGAAAGTAAACATGCCAGTGAAGGACATACAGGTGAGATCCAGAGCAAGATGCAGCCAGGACCCTGGAGGAGGTGAGGCTCATCGCTCACCCTGGGAGAATTAGGAAGCCAGCAGCAGAGGAAGGACATTAATTTGGCATAATAGGACTTGAAGTGTGGTTCTCAGGGGAATAAGGAAGTAAAACAAGAGACTTAGTGTCTGGTCCTTTGAGCAGCCTACTTGCTCCTTCTTCCGGTTTTCTGGCATGAATGACAGACTAGATGCTTCTAAACTGGGGCTGGGTTAAATTAGAACACACACACACACACACACACATACACACACACACACACCATTGCTCTGTTGATTTTCAAGCTTAATTAATACTTAGTGGTAATGACACATACAGATCACTTGCAGTGGTTGCTGCAGGCAACTTTGATGTTTAAATATGGGGACAGGGTTGGTGCTTAGAGGAAGAGGGCATCTACCCCATTGTAGCAAATGATTCAAGTCCTAGTGGAACAAAGCTCAGGAGGGAATTGGAGTCAGAAACAAGAGCTTGTAGCCAGGGAAAGCTTATTTTTAGAAAAGGCCGGCATCTTAAAAAGAAAGGACTACTCAAGTGTTACTGAGCACTTGTGACATTGATTGTTAACAAGAGGACTTTCCAATGGTGTGCATACTTATTTGTGCTAATAGGCAACTTTATTTTCTTGATGTGAGCTGAGTACGATACAAGAAGGTATAAAAATAGCAGGAACCACTCCATCGGGGACAGTAGGAAAGGAACTACTAGGCCTGCCGTGTGGGCATAAGGTCAGGGGCAGGAACTTTTGCAGTTTAGTACAGTTGCCCATGATCCATCTGATTGTCCTGCCAGGGGGTCGATATGGGGCTAGATGGGCAGTCCTGAAAAAGTTAGAGGAGAGGGAGGCCAAGGCCCAGGGTGAGGGTGGGTGATGGTCTCGGGACAGGTGATACAAATGACAAAAGACCAGGTGGGCAGCAGAAGTCAGGCAGAGTCAAGACTGAGAAGAGTCAAATGGAAGAGGAAGAAAGAATAAATAGAGTGGTCATGTGGAAAGCAGGGGTCAGAGAGTGAAAGGGACTCAGGACCCAGGTGATAGGACTTGTGTCTGCTGCATCATCGTTCCTGTAAGAAATGAGTGAATACTCACTCTCCTGCTTGATTTTCAAAAGCAGGTTGCTCACCTGACTATGGCATGGAGATGAACTCCAAAACTGCCTCAGGAAGTGGGGTGTGAACAGAAACATAGCAAAGTAGTTAGGGGCTTGTTCAGAGAGAGCCCGGGCTTTCCTTCCCTGCACATTGCCCTCAGTGGAACCTACAGAGTCAGAGGAAAATAGGAAGTCATGAATCATCTGGGTGGCCAGGCCCCTGGGTTCCCATGGCATTCTGGTTTTCTTGCTCAGTTCAAGAAGTGTACACAGTTTCATATGAATAAACAAATGAAGAAACCAACCAACTAACCAATCAACTTAGGGTCTTGGGCCCCTTTGTCCAAAGTGTTCTGTTCTGAAATTTTCTGTCCTACAGATATGTCATGGGAATGTGTGGAGACTTGGGATCTGTGCAATTTTCATATTCTTTGGGATGGTATTTCTATTTATGAGAAACTATGATTATTCTGTGGTGGTGATTGGTGAGTGCCTACTGTGTACAAGGCTTTGTGGTAAGCACTGCACTTATTTACTAAATACTTAGAGATTTGGGGTATCTCCAGTTCTCATAAAAAATAACTTGAAAGGAAGGTAGTATTCCCGTTTCATGAGAAAGGATAACTTTTCATAGACAATGCAGTTAGTAGACACTGAACTGGGATCTCAATCTAGTTAATCTCTTCTTCTTTATTCCTCCCTCCCTCCCTCCCTCCCTTCCTTCCTTCCTTCCTTCCTTCCTTCCTTCCTTCCTTCCTTTTTTCTTTTTGAGTGCTGAGGCTAAAACACATACTAAGCTATCTCACTCCACCACTGAGCCACATACCTCCAGCCCTAGTTCACTTAAATTCTAAAGTTTCTATTTCTTTGTATACACTGATATGTTAAAAACATAAAAAGAAATCATAAGTATCCTTACTATATGGTAGAAAAGGGAAAACTTAAATTTTATACCTACCATGTATAATAGGTTATGGAGAGAGGGCAATCATATCAATGGACAGATGCTCATGACTCAGGAAGAAGGGATATAACTGTGTCTGGAGTACAGTCACACTTAAGTGCATGTGTTTGCGGATTTGTGTGTATTTTGTTTCCCCTCGAGCGAAAGAGTGTTTATCAAAGGGAGTTTCATTGAATCCAATTGCCGGAGGTGCAGTGAGGCCCCAGTGATGCGGTTTCTGACGCCCTTCTTCTTTTCTCACTCTTCTTTGGCAGAACCTCTCATTCTTCCTTTTCTGCTCTCTGCCTTCCTCTGTGGACTGGGCTCTGCTCACTCACCAGCCTGCATATGGATCGAAAGAGCCACCAGCTTTGTATATGTCTATGTGACTTGGGAGTTTCAGTTCTCACCATTTGTTGGCTGTGTACAGTCTTTGATTTAAGGTCAAATTCTGTGTTTTCCAAAAAAGAAATTGGTGATGAGTGACACCCGCTGGATTAGTTGGATCTAAGTTATGTATTTATCCCTAGGCATGTGACTTATCATATGGACCACTGTCCTTTTAGGTTATTATAGAATCAGGTCATCTGGGTGAGAGGGGTGTAGGCAGGACAAACAAAGGGATTAACATAGTGAGCACATCAGAGAGAAATGTATATAAAACATGAAAGCAACAATATGGCTGCTTAGACTTTGGCAGTAGTGTCATGATTTGGGGTTTTCTTTTAATTCTTTTAATAAGAAGTCTTTATAAAGTTGCATGCATTAATAATAAAGAACTTGGTTATTAAAGGAAATGCATCTCCTTGGATTTGCTTCTGAGGTTGATGAATGGGAGAGGCTGAGACCATACGTACATTCATTTTTCTGTTGCCGCCCGTCTTATGGGGGGACTGTTGGAACTATAAGGCAAGCAACACTACTCATCTTACCAGCAAAGGAAGGCAATGCCCCTGAGCAAGAACAACATGAAAAAAGCATGCTGGTGTTCTCTGATGGCTGAATAACATGCACAAGTTCTCCTGATGATAGGACAGTTGCCCACGTGTATGTGGTACAGCTAGTCTGGACAGTAGATACCAAGTTAAAATGTAAAGATAAACCTAGAAATTCTGGACTGTTACATTCAGCAGAGACTTTAGAAACTTTTCAGGCTGACCTTTATTTTATTGATGAAACAGTTATGCCAAGAACAATTGGCTAGAAATGCCAAGGTGTTCACTCTGGGGGGCATCTCCTGAAACTTACATCTGACTGTTGTTAGCTTTTTGAGAATATCTTGATGATAAGTTAAATTTTGACCCTGGAAGAGTGCTTATGTTTCTCCTATAAAGACAGAAGCTAGTTTATAAGGAGATTGACAGAGAGAGAGAGAGAGAGAGAGAGAGAGAGAGAGAGAGAGAGAGACAGAGAGAGAGAGAGAGAGATAGAACCAGGCCCAGGAGAAGACATGACCTGTTTATTCAGCCATCAGACGTGTTCAATAATGCGTGTGGCCATTCATCCCCTGGATATTTTTTGCTTTTCTGTGCAGTTCATTACTAGGCACTGAGGGGTGTGCAAGGAGATGATCCCCATTTTTATGGAGCTCACATTCCAACATGGGGACAGGTGTGTCTACCAATACGTGCACTGTATGGATCTTTCGAGGTAAGCGAGGATTGGGGTTGAATGGTGGTCAAAGCTGAGCTAACTTTGGTGGGTGGAGCAGCGTGAAATGATACAAGAGTCCAGGAAATCCGAGTGCTCTGTGTGGGTGGCATGTAAGGGGCCATGTGGCAGCACAGGGGGAAGTGAGGTAGGAAGAATGGACAAGAGCTGAGGGAGGGGAGGCTTTTTAGGTCAGGAGGTATCTATTGCAGGACAGAGATATACTATGAAGTGCTGCAAAGAGAGGCTTCCTTCCAGCAACGAGATTAACATCCGTTTGCATTTTGAACTCCACTCTGCATCTACATCCCTTAGCAACAAGTTTTTGTTAATATTCTGAGCTTGGCGTGGAAGAGAGCCAAATTGGCTTTGAAGAGCTTTCTCTTGGCAATTCTATGTCTAACTCTTTCAGAAACACAAGATAGCAACATTTATATAGGGAGGAGAGTTTGCATGGGATGATTAGTATTGAAGATGGCTTTCCTTAACTACCGATCGATGACTCAGCTCATAATGACATTGGTGGGCACCTTCTCCACTTGCCCTTGCCCCTGCTTGACAGGGAAGGCCCTGAGGTCTGGTTACACAGTTTTCAGTTATCTGGCTGTGAGTCTCCCACCTCTCTCCTCCTCTTCTGTCTCTCTCTCTTTTTGTGGACTAACTTGTCATTCCTGCCTGTCAAAACTGGGAGCCTTGCTGGGTGTCTCTGTCTGCCGGCCCTTGTGGTCTTGTTAGTGTTGCCTCATTTGAGGGCCCTGATGTTCTGGAAGTGCCATGGGGCAGAAGCATTTTTTCTGTTCTAGAACTACAGACCTTGTGGACTTTTTTTTTTTTTTTTTAAGTCAGTTTCACATTTGGAAAGAGGAGAGCGCTCCAGGGTCCCAGGAAGTCTCACAGAGGATAGGAGGAAGTACCTAGAGTGGTGGTGAAATGGAAAACTAGACTTAAGGTGGTTTCTTCTGAGTTTCATGTGTAGTAAATATTATTTTTATCTTTTTTTTTGCAGCTTAAAATTTCCAAAATCTGTATCCACAGCCTTGCTTCTAATTCTTAGCAACAAACTTAGCAACACATCAGAGGAAAAAAAATAAATAAATAAACTAGTTGTCTGTATTTTTAACTAGGTCTGCGATCTCATCTGCATTACCTTCCCTCCTTGGGCCTCAGTTTCCTCCTCAGTGGTACTCATTCTGTGGCTCTAAAGAAATACCTTATCTCACAAGAAAGGCATGTAGTGGCTAAAACACATGAGGGACACAGAGATTTGGTGGAAATGCAGAAACATAAAATTAAGATGGCTGAAGACTAGTAGATGGTGAAATATTTCTTTTTTGTTTGTTTTTTTTGAAACAGGGTCTTGCTGTCTAGGCCAGGCTGGTCCTGAATTCACTATGGCCTTGGACTCATGGCAATCCTCCTGTCTCAGCCTCTTGCGTGGGTGCTGGGATTACAGGCGTTCACCACCACCCAGCTTATGTGGTGCTGGGGAATAGAACTTGGGTACTCACTACTTCACTTAGCATTTGCGAGGCAAGCACTTTAACCTCTGAGCCATGAAATATTTCAAACAGGTGAAATATTTCCAGATGGTGAAATCTTTCAAACAGGTTGCCTTCCTTCCATTCTCATTGTGCTCAAGGAAATTATTCCTTATTTTATTGTTTTGGATAGACTTTTAAAAGAAACTAACCACTTCAACTATACTCTGAGAGCTCTAACAGTAACTTGAGTTCATATATATAACAGACTCTTTTGTGTTTTCCAAAGTGGATTTTTCCATTTTTCCCTCTGCTGGGAATAAAAGATGAACCACGGAGATCATGCATGAATGGCCTTCGTAAAATGTGACCGAGAAAGCAGCGAAGGTTTTAAGGTGAGGATGGAAACGGCTTAGTGAGTTTGTGTAGACCTAAAGTGAAACAAGTAATCATCTAAAATATATTGCAATCATTTGAAATTGATATAGAAAAAAAAGATGTGTTGCCAGCAGTGTGAGATTATTCAACTGCAAACAGCCCTTTAAAAAGTGAACAGCTGTCAGATTTCTTTGTCCTCATAGAGATTTAGCTTTGAAAAATGAATGAGTTTGCAAATTTAGAGGCCTCATCTAAATCCTACCTTTTACCCTGGAGCTTCTGTGGTCCTAACCTTGCTTCCTCCTCTTATTCCTCCTTTTTTTACAGTCGTCATCTTTGTCTTCCTTCTGTTTTTGTTTTGATTTCTCTGAGGCACTATATCTCACTATGTATTCAGATTTGCCTTGAACTGCACTGTAGCCCAGGCTGGCCTCCAACTCACAACTTTTCTTCCTCTGCCTCCTGAGTACTGGGATTATAGGCATGTACCACCACATCCAGCAAGATTTTGCTCCTTTCCTGCTCCCTGTTGGATATGCCAATGTGAACAAGTTAAGTGTGAACAAGGAAGTACTGTTTTATGTTGATGATTCAATGGGAAATATTCTGTATCTATTTCAGTAAAAGTGACCACCTGGGGGATTTTGTTTTGCTTATGTATATGTTGAAAAGGATTTTTTAAGAAACCCATTTTGTTATTTTGTACAATGTTTTATTCCTAAAACCCAGTGTAGTGTCTGACTCTTAGTTGGTGGTCAACCAATAGCTTATTGGTATCCAGGACTAGCCTTATACAAACTTACAAAGTGGACTAAGATGGTCTTTGGTAAATTCAGTCTCTATTTCTCGTCTTTCTTCCACTTCTTTTAGGAGAACTTTTTTCCTACCTGCAGATTCCTCCTTGGGGCTATTCTTTGTATTGTGATAAATACACATCACCTAAAATTTGTCATTTTAAAAATGTTAAAGTCTGTATTTCAGTGGCCTTTAGTTCATTCACAGAGTAGTGCATCATCACTGTCTAGTTCCAAATCTTTTTGATCACCACAGAGGAAAGCCCTGTGTCCACTAAGCAGTCAGTCCTCAACTTCTGTTCTCCAAGTCCTTGGCAATCACAACTTTACTTCCTTTCTCTATGAATATGCCTGTGCTGGATATTTCCTGTAAATGGAATTACACAATATGTGGCCTTGGGTGTCGGGCTTCTTATACTTAGCAAAATATTTTCAAGGATCATCCCTTTGGTAGCACAGATTGGTGCTTCATTCCTTTTGCATAGCCAAATAATATTCCAGTGTATCAGTAAGAGCTGCATTTCTTCTCTTCCTATATCTCTTACCAGCATCTGGTATTTGGAATACTCTAATAAATAAATTTATAAATTAAATAGCAGTGTAGTTAGTAGAACTTAAATTGGGATTCAACTAAGGGAATTTATATTGTTCAGATAGAAAATAGGAAGTTTCCAAGGGGACAGGAGCAGAGTAATGACATAAAATTATATATTCATGATTACCTGGCTTCTTGTAAAAGCGGTCCACCAATAGGTGTGGGATTTGAAAAAGGTACTGGACTGAGGAGATCAATACACAAGTTCTCATCCTGGTCTAGTTGCTAGCTAAGTGTGTGGCCTGCATTTCCCTAGTCTAGTGCTTCTGTCTATGATTTTGGTGACTTTGGCTTTGCATCAGGACCTCTGGGATGCTCTTTCACATGCATTATCTCATTGTATTCTCACAAAAAATTATATTGAAAATGTGTAATTTTATCCATATTTTGTCGTTGAGGAGTCTGTAAATATGGGGTATTTAAGACAAAATACCCTGGCTGTGGTTTCTCTTCTAGTAAATCACGAGAAGCTCAAACTCATGTTTCCACTATCTTTAGCCTGAACTTATAATCACTGTATGGAAGAGAATGGCCAACGATGGCCCCCTGTGTGTGCATAACCTGAGAGCTAAAGTGGTTGATGCATTTTTAAAGAACTTAAAAAAAGAAGAATGTTTCATCACTTGTAAAATTATATGCCACATTCATGGGCTACATGTTATCTGTGCATATGTACTGAAATGACAGAGCTAAACTACTGGGACAGAGACTGTGATACTTAAAGTCCCACATTTCCTAATTGCCTTTCATTGGGGCAAATTTGCTTGTTGATATCCATAAACTGGAGACAAGGAAGATATTGAATTATTAATCAGATCCCTTTCAACTTCAGTGTTCTGAGAATTGCAGAGGAAACTGCTCATATTTCTTGTTTTCTGTGAGATCTCCAACTTTCTCTTCCTTCCTTCACTTTCAACAGTTGACTTTCCCTCTTTCCTAAAACGTTTAACCAAAGTAGGTATCCTACCCTCTGCTTTAGCCACAAATTCTTGCCCTGGCATCTCATCTCTCTCTGTGTCTATTCTTTCATTAATTCATCTGTTTTGAGTAATGACAATATTGCCATTTGCTAGATGTCTGTGCTTTCAAGCATTCAGTGCGGTTGTAAAGGTGGTTAGGAGACGACAGATACAAGGTCAAAGTTGAGATGAGAACATGTAGGCTTAGATAGGTAACCTTGCTTCTTCATGGATCTCTCTGTTAGCAAATCATGGTGCAAGTGTTTGAACCACCTTTCTCTTTCCAAAAACACTCTATGTCCCTATCTTTTTCTGATGGCCTTTTCTTTTGTATTAAGTTTGCTTCCTGAAAACGACATTTCCTGTAGCCAGCTGCTTTTGTGACTAAAATGGATACTTTAGCCTCCAAAAGACAGTATCATTTCTCGAACCATTACATTTGCATATCTGATACTGTGTTCAATACTGTACATATTATCTCCTTTGAATCTTAAGATAACTTTAAGAGATAGTTATTATTGTTATCACTTACAAAGGAGAAAAACTAAGGCTTAGAAAGAGTGAGAACTTACTCAGAACCAGTATAGCTGGGACGCAGTTAAGTAGAGGAGCAGAGGATTGAAACTTCTGTCCTTGATCATCAAGCTGTACATGCCGCTGTACCCCGTCCCACCCTGTACAGTCTGTTCTTCTCTTGGGCTTTATAATGGTCTGTATGGATGCTTCCTTTTCAACACCACTGTTCTTTTTTTCATCTCACAGTCTGATTCCTGTTTTCTTTATATTAATGATATATCCTTTTGGCTCACTTGTGACTCTCCTTTTATCGTTTCCTTTCAATTTAGAGAATTTCTGTAGCCATTCTTCTTTGTACTTTCTTTTTTTTTTTAGTTAAAAAAGTCTTGGCTCTTCCTTTCTTACATGTCTCTGGATATAAAATTCTTGGTTGACAATTTTCTTGAAAGATTTGAAAATTATGCCACTTCCTTCTAGCCTCCATTGTTTCTGGTCAGATATCTGTTCTCATTCAGCTTGTTTTTCCTCCTATAGATTATATGTTATTTTTGGCTCTTTGTTTGGGACAGGGTTTTACTTTGTAGTGCAGGCTGGTCCTGATCTCAGAATGGAGCCCAGGCTGGCCTTGGACTCATAATAACCTCAGCCTCTCGAGTGCTGGGATTACAGGTGTGTGCCACCACACCCACTTTATGTGGTGCAAATCGAAGTTGGGTACTTAGCACTTGACTTAGCGCTTGATAGGCAAGTGCTTTAACTGCTGAGCCATTCCTCCAGCCCCATTTTGGGCTATTTTAAAGATTTTTTTTGTATATTTGTTTTCTTTTGTTTTGAGAACTTTCATTATAATATGTTTTGGCATGAAATTGTTTGAGTTTATCCTGTTTGGGTTTGCCTAGCAAACTAAAAAGCCATTAACCAATTAGGAGTATGTAGTTATATGAGATGTGTATGTCAAATTTTCTTTTCAAATTTGAGAAAATGGTAACTGTTATTTGTTTGAATATTTTGAATTCAAAATCACTTTTATCTCTTCTTTGAGATTCCAATGACACTTTTTGATTAGAGTATGACACATTTCTGAGTATCTGTATTTTTTCTAATATTTTGGCAACTTGGAAAATTTCTATAGAATTATATTCACCTAATTTGCTTAATTCTTTCCTTTAAATCCTCCATTCTGCTATCGAGATCACCCATTGACTAATTTTTAAGAAAATATTGCTTGTTGTATTTTATCAGTTTTACGTTTTCCACACACTTAAGATAGACTCTCTTTTTTTGCCAAGATCTCCTCTCTGTTCTCTTTTTCAAGTATATGTATTTGTTCATTGGAGCATTTTTATGATGGTTGATTTAAATCCTTGTTAAATAATTCTTATTTATATCTCATTGTTGACTATCTTTCCCCACTCTGAGATGCCCTTGTTTCTTGGGATGATGAATAACCTTTTGATCGAAGCTTGGGCATTCCATGGATGATAAGCCTCTGGTTCTTATTTGTGCTTTCTCTTTAGACAGTCTCCTCTGATGCAGCCTGGTGGGAGAAAAGGGGGAGCTGCTGTTACTGCCAGGTGAGGGTGGAAGTATAGCTTCCTCCCTTTTCTTCCTGTTGACCACTGGAGGGTGGGTCCCTTTTTCCCCAGGGTCCCCAGTTGACCTTCACTGACATTTCCATGGTTGGGAGAAGAGAGACACCTGGCTACTGCTCTATACATGGCCTTTGTGAATGACATGACACCTAACAGGAGTTGGCCCTGTTATCACTGAAGATGGGAGAAATCCTGATTCTTCATTAGATTTTGTCTGGTATGATCCTAGAGGAGAGAGAAAGTAACTTTCCAATATCTCCTTTGATTTCTGGTATTTCTATTTATTAGAAATCCATTTAGATTTTCTTTGAACACGCTGCTATCCCTTTGATTACATTTTCTGTTACCTCTTCTTGGCTCATAAATCTTTTATCTCCCGAATGTGGATTCTTTCTAGAGTGGCTCCTCTTTTGAGGCAGGCTGATTCTCCAAAAGCACTTCAGCATTCCCAGACCTTTGGGTTTTATTTCTCATTATGTTCCTGTCAGATCTCTCTCCTGAAATCTCACCTCATATTGAAAGCCTAATCCTGATGGTCTCACTCCTTGAATGACACTTCTGTATCTACCTCTACCACCACTTTGGGCTTAATAACCACATTTTAAAATACATTAGCTGTTGCCTTCTGTTTCCTTTCAATTTTGTTTCCTTTCCAAATTCCCAGCCTTTTGATGAAAACATTATTTTTGTCAGCCCATGGATATTAAATCATCTGGTTCCATAGCTTTTCTTGTTCATTTGCCCTTCACTAATGTCACATTTAGGGCAAAAAGTCATACTAATAACATGTTTTGGACAAAAAAGTACAAGTCAAATCTGGTTCTGCTACTTGTAAGCTAAATCGTCTTGAACAGTTGATTAGACTTCACTAAATCTCAGTTTCTTCATCTCTATTAAATGGGGAAAGTGATAACAAAAACCACAGAGGCTTGATTCATGGATGAAATGAGATGATTTTGGTGTAACATCTAAATGCTCCCAGTGCATAATGAAGACTTAATAATTGTAGCTCTTAAGCTTCTATTAATGCAAAACAATATTTTGCATCCTGTTGTTCAGGTCCAAGCCCCAGAATTCTCCTGCTTGGTTTTCTAGGACCCTTCATTGCTTTTTTCTACTCAAATCTTGGAATTGTTTATATTCAGCTTATTTACTACTTACTTTTGAACATGTGTTCTTTCCTCTGGTTGGCCTCCTATCTTTATTTCACTTAGGTATATAATATTCCTCTCCTATTTTGTGCCTATTCTTAAAATGATCACTCCCTCCTCTTTTCCTTCAAATTTGTTGCGTTTGTCTGGCCTCACCTTAAGTGCTAGCGTGTTCTGTGGCTCTCCCTGCATCCTGCTCCTTTCCTTCTTGAACTTCCTTTGGACTTGGAATAACCAAGACAGAGACTGGCAACAAAGGCACCGTGGAGGTTGTGAACTTCCTTCCACTTGGCCGGTTAAGTGGCTTTGGTAAGGTAATCCAACCTATTTATGGCTGTGTTAGACACTGTCTTCTCTATAGCATATATCATCTGAGGTATATATACCTTCTTATGTAATTGGTTATTCAATTGACAAAAGTCACAGTGCCTATTGCTGGAATACCCTGAGATAGTTATTGAAGAAAGCTGAGTATGGACTAGTTTCAGGTACTTGCATTTGAGTGCAAGTATCTCTTTGAAGTATGGACCCAAGATGCCTTATCCTTGTTCCATACCTGGTTAAACTTCATCTGTCCTAGGAGCTCACAACTGGGATCAAGTGGAGGATGAGGATGACTGACACTCTTTAAACCAAGGATAGAGTAATGACCACACTAAAGCTTGTAACAAAACAGAGAAAATAATTATTACTTTGGAAGAGTACATTAAAGAAGATTTGCAATGAGAGGGATATTTGAGCTGGGTTTTGAAGGATATGCATTCACTAGCAAGGGGAACACATTTTATTTGGAGTAAAGAGGAGCTTGGGAAAAGTACAGGAGACATGAACATACCTAATGGCATATAAATGTCTTATATGCGTGGCACAGCAGCGTATATCTGCACTGTATTGTTCTTAGGACATTGAAGGAAGAAGGGTGACAGAACAATGACCAAAACTCACATTAAAAAAAATCTATATTCTTTTTCTAATGTCCCATTCTACTTCTATGTAAAAAGTCTTAACAGAGCTGGCCCACTATTTTTCAATACTCTAGCCCTCTAACCCTCAAGGCCTTTCTTTCTGTATCATTGGATTACAATTTGACGGCCTTCAGGTTGTGTGTGTGTGTGTGTGTGTGTGTGTGTGTGTGTGTGTGTGTGTGTTTCCTTCTCTATCACTGTGGTTTTTCATGTGCTATATATTATGAATGGAAAGGTTGAATAGGGTCATGAGGTTGTGTGGTACCTCGTTTGGAGGTTTCTGGTTAGAGCATGGTGTTCTCTTGTTGATTTCTTGGCCTTGAGGATAATTTCTGAGTCAATGAGAGTTCTTTTTCAAAAGCTACGGAAATTGTTTCTTTTTTTTTTTTTTCTCTGATTTGGGCAAGAAAAGAATCCATTGAAAGAATTTGGAGCTGCTGTTGCCAGAGAGATAGATAGAAAACCAGAGTCAGAGATGACGGAGCTATAAGACAGTCCCAAACACACCAAAGATGTGGTCTGCTGCCGCCACTTCTGTTGCCACTGCGGGGGTACTGATACCAGCTTGTATCATACTACTAGATATGGGTGTCGTCATTATTAAAACTTTTGCCAGTGTAGTTTTTCCAAACCAACACTGATGTCAAATGCCAAAAGGGATTTTGTGCTGTTTGCATAACTTGAGGTTGATGCTGATTTTGCAGTGATTGTCCTGGGCCCATGCTCTAGCTGCAGAGGAACACATGTTAAGAAAGTGGGCATCTTGCGCTGTCGTGGGTGGCAGGCCTTGCCTCAAAATTTTCAAACCCAGACAGGTACCAAGACATCAAATGCATGGCAAATGTCCACTGCACTCTTTGAACTTTCTGTCATATGCACGCCATCTACCTTCTTTCACCAGATCCTCATGGGAACTCCAGAGTACATTTGCATCAGGAAAAGATTTCTTTACCAACTCTCTGAGATAGAGGAAGGAAACTCGACTCAGGGAAGTTCAGCTGTGGAGAGAAAAACTCTTGAGTCTTAGATTACTTACTGACCTCAAAAGCAAAAGGGCTGGCTCAGCCTTAGCTAGGTCTGTCAGTGAGCTAATTCCGGTCTGGGAAACAAAAGTGAAATTTAAAAGATGGCAGCATTGCCTCGATTTGTCAATGATATTTAGAAATCATAGGCAAGATCATAGGTACATTTTGCTTAGCCAGTACTTGATGAACTAGAGCAAGTATTCTTTTCTTCTCTTGTTTTGCAGGTGGGAAAACTGTTGCATGTTGAAGTAAAATAGAGTTATATAACCAGCAGGTGTTAAACCCAAAGCTAGGACCCAGGCTCTACATTTCTCTTTCAGTGTTCTCATTGTGCCATGAGTATTTCCTTGGAAGAATTTACTGTAAATTTTCTTTGCATCATAAATGAATTGCTTGAAGCTTAGACTCTGAAGTGTATTAAAGGAGTCTTAATTTTATGTATAGTGGTTGAGTTAGTAGGGCATATTAAGAGGAACCGAGACAGGCAAAATATTCAGGAAGCTCTCAGAATATGGAAGGAATCTCAGCGTTATAAGCAAGAACAAGGAGGGAGATGTGTGAATTGGATAGTGGGGGGTGGGGTGGGGAACAAGGTGTCTAGGTAGGTAAATAATCCTGCAATAATCAGGCTACACACTAGCTTTATTACTCATGTGTGGTTGTTATGGCACATCTCTGTACTATGAATTGAAGAAGAAAAAAAATTCTTATGAAGGTTTCTCTTCCTTACTTTGAGATATTTATACTGTCAACTTCAGCTTCAGATGTTATCAATCTTAGGTCCAGTTCAAATTTATTTCCAGTTTTTGAAATATGTATATCAGATTGTATCAGAAATCACATAAGTACATAAACTCCTAAGAAGTTAAAGAGTTTGAGCAAGAAAAAAAAATATATATATATATATATATATATATATATATATATATTTTTTTTTTTTTTTAAATCCTGCAACCAAGGTATTTTGGGTATGTAGCATGTTGATTTACCAGCTGCTGCCTCCTTGAGTGTTAGAGTAGTTTTCATTGCTTTGGCCTTTTCTGGTGATTAATAGTAACTGGGGTGAGTGGAAGGTGGACCTATCACTTTGCCACAGAATATCAAGTTTATATAATCAAGTCAATAATTGACAATGTGCCGTTGAGAGACAGACTCTAGCTTTCTCTCAGAGAATGAGAACACACCATAAGTAGACAGCCTGGATTTGCATTAGTCAACAAGTTTTGTGACTGACACGCAGAACGCCTAGACTATCCAGTGTGGAGAGATTGAGTTGCTGGATTCAGAGTCATGTTACGTGGGCTAAATCAGTAGCAGCATCAGCACTGGGTGAACTAAGTCACTTTCTATACCTCACTTTCTCCACCAATGTGTGTAAGTATAAATACTTAGAAATGCACCAGGTCTCTCTTGTGCTCTCCCGTTACTCCTTCATCACATACCTATCAGGCCCTGGTTGTTTCTTCCTTGTTACAGTGGAGTTAACCGAAGCTGAAAAAAGTTGAGTAATTTTCTTTGAGCTTGGGAGCTAGTTAATAACAGATTTGGGATGCAGACTTCCACGCCCCAGGGCACTGCAGAGACCCGCCTGCTTGTCTCTGCCTATCTAGCCAATGCTTTTTAGCATCATTTGATTGCCCCCCACAGACACTAACACACCCCCATAAATGCCTCCTTCATCCTTTTACAATTGCTCTGTTTTGGGCTTATTGGGGAATGGGTGCTTAAAAACACAATTGCTAGACTTCACAATGATTTGTTTTTCAGACATTGAATTATGTAAGTCTGTGAAGTGGTCATTAGTTTGCTACTTGGAGCAGGTTGGATAATGTGTGTGCTTTATGTAACTTTATATTTTATTGTTATCTTTGTTTCCTACGTGCAAAGTATATGTTAAGGAAGGTTTGGGAGTTGGCATTTGATGGTCCAGGGAAAGCATTTTAGTTAAGGAGTAGGTTTTGAAAGAAGGAGGAAGGCAGAGGGGAAAGTTTAAAGCAGGTCTGTCCAAGCCCTAGCCCACCATTTTTTTTTTCTTTGAATGAAAAGAAACTATCTTGGGTCACATATAAATGTATATAGTTAATATGCTGTATTAATGTTCTTTTAAAATTTCTTCTATGTAATATAAAAGAAATCAAGGGCAAGTCAACAGCAGGCTGCAGGTTGGACATGCCTGAATTTGAGCAGTGATTTAATTTGGGGTCATCAGAGGCCCTCAGAAGGGTGTGTGTTAGTGGACGCTTGTTAATAATGGCACAGCAGGACAAGTGGGAGCCCAGGGACACTTATTCCTAGCAGGGAGCCCCAAGCCAGGGAGACTTGCTGAGGAAGAGACTGTGTTGAGTCCAGAGAAGTACAGAATTGCCAGATTGTTGAGGTCACTTGGCAGAGACAACTGTTTCAACCCAAAATTGAGAGGCTACATCTGGAGCTCAGTAAAGAGAGGACTGAGAGTAGAGATGAACAGGAGGAAGCCATGGCAAACTCACCTAAATGTTACTACAGCCATCTCTAATTTGTCTAGCTGTTTCTAATTTGTATCCCCCAGACTCCTCACCCTGCTATTAAGTCAAGCAATCGTTCAATTATCTAGCTCCATCGGGAAATAGCATAATATGATTTTTTAGCAGCAGCAGAAGAAAAAAAAAAAAAAGCCTTGAGTTTACCCTTCTAAGTACTGAGGCCTAATTTCACCATGTTTTTTATGGGACTCTTTCTAAAAGGTCCTTGTATTTTTCTTGTCATCTAAGTGTAGTCCAACTTTTATTTTAGGAAACACAATTATTTCTTTGGTCTGCTGTGCATGGAGAGCCTGTTGGAGATCGCTGAGGTGTGGGCCCTCTTGTCCCCAGCCATGGGTTAGGGTGTCTGTGGTCTCCCCATGGCCGTTTTGTCCCTTTGCTGTAGTCAGAGTGTCTGCTGGCCCTGGCCCTGGCCCCTCTCCCAGTGGCAGCCACTTCTGGCCAAGATTCTCCTCGTTCTCCAGTGTATTTTCCTTCTGCTTCCCCCCCGCTAGCCACATCTCCACTCTTGACCCCGTGGGTGACTTGTTTAGTCACCCCCAGGTAATGAGAAGGCTCCTTCCTGCTGGTCAGTGAGCTGATTGTTTGCAGGGCAGGCTGTCCTCTAGGGGCTTTACCTCATCTGTGCTGTTGGCAGCATCGCTCAGAGGATTTGTTTGCCTTGCTGGAGGTGAAAGAGCCTTCCTTTCCCCTCTTGCTTCTTAGTCTTTCTGTTCTCAGGATTCACGACTTTTCTGCATCCTGAGATTGCCGAGAGAACCCACTCCTCCATACCCCAACAACAGAGCAGGTGTTCTGGGCTGGCTGGGCAAGACTGTTTTGCAGGCCATCAGCGTTGTGCAGGGAGCCAAGGCCAAGGGCAAAGGCCAGCACTCCCAAGTTACAGTCTTTGAAAGGGATACCACTCATTCTTTGATGACGGAGGCAAAAAGTTATAAGGGGCTAAACTGCTGTGTTTAACTCCTTACCTTCCCATGTCCTTGCTCTGTGGCCTTTGCCAAACCATTTGAGATCTCTATTTTATTAATGTGTACAATGAGTGTAATATCATTATCTAGAACATAAGGTTAATGTGAAGATTGTGTGTCTTATGTGTTAAATGTTACATGCCCATTTAAATTATTTATATGTGGTTAATATCTAAGAAGTCTTTAAACAGTGATGTTGGTCATCAAATAGTTGATCTATAAGAGTTTGCTAATGTTTTTCTTTATTTTGGTAGAGTTTTCTTTTGGTGGGGAATATGCATTTTTGGTTTTGACTTAAAAGCAAAATAGATTATTGTTTCTGATGCTCCTGAGTTTTGTTGGTATTTCTGTCGTTACTTTAAAGACACCACATTTGACAGGAGGCACTTAGTACATGTCAGTTGATTAATACTCGAGCATGATAGGCTCTTGGCTTGATTCTGAGTCTGTGGCCAGTAGCCTTTGAAAAGACTGGTCTCAAGTTGCCTGGCCAAGAGGTAACCCAGGTTCCAGCTGCACGTGCTCTTTGGACCTGTAGAAGTTGCTCTTGTTTCTTTGTTTTTCTATTGAATTCAGGAACTCTTGAGGGTAATGTAAAGCCTTAGGGGTAATGTGTCCCACTTTCATCCATGCTGTGGCTCTGTGCGACATCCTGGAAGTAGAAGACAGAGGCTCAAACCTACTACTTAAATTTGGCCAATAGAATATTGTTTCCTTGAGATGTTGTGAAATCTCCCACGTTGATTCTCCTTATTAAAGGACAAGATCTAAAACAGAGCTCTATCAATTACATTGATCATTCTGTTCTCACTCCCCAGCACCTACGTGCAAGGACCCTAAAAACCAATGTCTGTAATGATATATAAGGCATCACAATCCATGATGTGCTGATGAAGCAGCTCTGTAGGGAGAGCAGTAATGGAGAAAGACATGGGGGCTGTGGTGTGGATCGAGGGGTCAAGAACCCAGAACAGGTGGCCCTCTGCAACTGAGGGTGGTTCCTGGAGAAGCCTTACCAAGTAGAGCAGAAGGTGGTCGGGTGGATTTCACAGTAGAGTTGAACCAGGAAATATAGCCAGTTTTTCAAGTTTCTGAACATGTGTTCTGGAAGTGTGCAATGTGCCAGGCCTTCCAAACAGAAAGGAGACTGTCTTCAGGGTACTTCCAGTCTGGACAATGAGCTTTTGTAGACACGTCATAGGAACTGGAGGATAGAGAGTATTTGGGGCATAGGTGGACATGTAAGAAAGGACGTTCTGTTTGTCCTTCCATGGAAGTAGGATGGATGGGTGGAGGTGCATCTTAAAAGTGCTTGTGGGGAGTTTTTGTTTGAGCTGAATCCAGAGCTTTGAGTAGGTTTGCATGAGTCAGAGAGGGGAAGGAAGTATAATGGAGGCAGAGAAAACATCCAGAATGAGAGCACAGAAGCTCCACGCGTCCTGGAGGGCTGGGAACTGCAAGAATTTGCCTTGGCTAAAATCAAGAAGGAGTGAAAAGAACAGTGGGAGAGGCTATAGGTGCCGTGCTGGAGCTGGCTGGTTGCCTTATTATTTATTTATTTATGATGTAGTTTTATGGTACTGAGGATCCAACCCAGGACCTTGCTGCTGAGCTGCATTCCTCAGAGCATTTTTAAAACTTAGTTTTTGATTTTGAGATAAAATCTTACCAAGTTGCCAGTTGCCCAGGCTGGGCTCAAACTTGCCATCCTCCTGCCTCAGCTTCCCGTAGCGTTTGGGGCTACAGGACTGCACCACCAGGCCTGGTCTCTGTCTGGCTTCTGAGAGGCAGTTATTCAATAACCAGAAATGTTGCAAGCTATTTGTTAAACCATTGCTAGCTTGAAATCTGCCGTGGGGGAAATACTTACACCATGAAAATCAGCAAACTCTGCATGTCGGCACCTTCGCACCTCCTCCCTAAAGAGCTGCTTTGTCAGCACATCATTGATTGCAATGCTTCGTAGAGAGTTACAGAAATTGTTTTTGGGGGGTCTTTGCATGTAGGTGCTGGGGAGTGACAGCAGAATTATCAGGCTTGTAATTTAGAGAGAGAGCTCTGTTTTTAGATCTTGTCTTTAATAAAGAGACCCAAAGTGGGAAGTTTGCATGCAGGGGATTAATTGGATGTGGTTGAGATCAGCTTTTGGGGAGGTGGACTACAAGAGAGGCCAGGTATTGAAGCAGCTGGGACAAAATTTTGTCTGGTCCCACTGGAAGGCTTTCAGCTGAGATGGTGCATCAAAGACATGGGGACTGTGATGTGGATGGAGGGATTGAGAACTCCGAACAGGTGGCCCTCTGCCATCGAGGGTGGTTCCTGGAGAAGCCTTCACAAGTGTGGCAGAGGGTGCTTGGTTGGAAGGTGACCCTGATGGTGTACCCCACATCTCTGTGTTCCAGCTGAAGTTTGGAAAACACATGAGATTTGTGGAAGGTGGAGCATTAGGGGACTGGTTGGGAGCATAACACAGCTACCCACGGTACAGATGAACTACAGCCAGCAGCGTTGCACATGGAGGAATTGGACTCTGTTTGGACTAGTTCCCCTTGTGTAGTGGTTCTCCATCAAGGATATTTGACAGTGTCTGAAAACATTGAAGTGGTGTTTTATTTATATTTAAACTCACACAGGTGGGTTAGGTATGGTGGCATATACCCATAATCCTAGCTCTCTGGAGGCTGAGGCAGGAAGATTGCAAACTGAAGGCCAGCCTGGACTACATAGTGAAACCATTTCTCAAAAAATAAAAAGCAAAGCAAATCAAGCCATGCCCAAAAAAACCCAACCAACCAACCAAACAAACAAAAAACAAAAAAGCTCCACATAGATGGAAGTAGATGAAAGTAACCTGTGGGGTTATGGGAAGGTGAGGTAGATGTGCCCATACAATAACCTTCATCTTTTTTTTTTTGCCACTATAGTAGAAGTTATGCAAATAAATAGGATTTTGAGAATAACTTTAAAATGCGTCGTGGGTGTAGCTCATTGGGAGCATAGGTGCTACAAGGCGCCTGGTTCAATCCTCTGTATCAAGAAAAGAAAGTCAGAAAGCACAGTTTAGGTCTTAGCCAAATCAGAAAGCAAGTGACAACAATGAAATTTAATTAGGTGCTACCTGCAGTTGATTAGCGGGGCTAGAATTTAGGTTGTGGAAAAGCACAAGATGAAATATGTGTCTTGCTAGTTTCTTAACTTTGGCACGTTTGGTGGTAGCCTGTTGGTAAGAGCTTTGCAACTGGCTCTGGCTTGGCTGAGAGCTGGTGATTGCACTGTGATGGGTTCATCCAGGTGCAGTGAAATCTCCCCATCACCAAGCAGGTTGTTGGGGCAAAGTGGCTCATAGAGACAACTGTGGTGGCCTTTGCTGGGACTGATAAGGTGGAGGAGGGGTGTTTGGCAAGAGAAGAGGTGTAGATGTCTGGGACAGGCACTCGAGGAGAACAGTGAAAAGGAAGTGCACTATTCCTTGACTGGAAACTACAGTATGGGCTAGAGCAGTGCTCTGAATTTTTTTTTTTTTCTGTGAAGAGCTAAATATTTTTGGTTTTGTAGGCCATGTTGGTGTCTGTTGACATTCCGCTGTTATGATGTGGAAGCAGCCAGATGATATGCAAATATATTTGAGGTTTGAGTTCTAATAAAGCTTTATTTATCCAAAAAGGTGGTAGGCCATGTTTGGCTCCTGGATGGTATGGTTGACTGATATCTGGAATAAGGTTTTACGAAGTGAAGAGCACTTGGCCAGGTGGTGCCAGCCTGTATTCCCAGCACTCTGGGAGGCTGAGGCAGGAGGATAATAAATTTGAACCCAGCTTGGGCAGCTCAGTGTCTTAGTGAGACCCTGTCTCAAAAAAAAAAAAAAAAAAAAAAATCTGGGGATATAGTTTAATGGGAAGGCCATAGTTTCCACCTCTAGGACCACACATATATAGATGTACATATAAAATTTGTTGTGCTGTATAAAAAGGTATAAATATGGACATGGTGATTCAATGGTAAGATTTATGATGGGGGGACATATTTATTTTCTTTTCCTTATTTTAGTCTTTTTCCTGGACATCTCTTTCTTTTCTTTAAATAATTTGAAATGTACATTATATGCAGATGTGCTTGAATTACCTATTACCTGATAGTAGCTGATTTTCTGTATTTCTTGAAAGAATTTAATGTTAAGAGGAAAGTTTTCTAGTCCTTTCAGTTAGCCCTTTCTTAATGCAGTTCAGTTACTTATCTCTTGGGCATAGCTCTTAGTCACAGTTTTCTTCTATTTGCGGTTGATCTTGGGTCAGTTCTCCACCTTGACTACACACTGGAATCCCCTGGGGGACTTTCAGACACCACTGTGTGCAGGACTCTCGGAGAACAATTACTCAGAGCTCTAGGGATGAGCCTAGGTGTTCTTGTATTTTAAAGATCCCTGAGGGATTTCTGTGTGGAGCCCAGTTGCAAACGGCTCCTTTGCAAAAAGGTATCTTTGGTATTTCTTGAGATACTGAAATAAAGAGAGAATTTGGCCTACAGAGGTAATGCTGCTGGCCTTCAAATTATAAATATGAATGTATTTTTAAAATTTTAAGGGATGTATTCCGACACAATGACTTTCCTAGTGACACATGCAAAACCCGTTTGTTGTGGTTTGGTAAAGCAGTAAAAGAAGTATCAGGATACTATTGTGACTTGGCTGATATCTGTGTTTCTACTCAGAAGTGCCTTTTCATCAGCAAGTGTGCTGACAGCTTTTGAGGCTGGCAAAAGCTTCCAGGTTCTAGTGATTAAGTTATTCCCTACAGATGCCACCCTCCCCAGAGCAACTGACTGGGACAGATGTTCCCCGTCTAGAGGGAAGAGCCTTCTAGCATTGTCGTGGGCCATGCATATTTGATGTTTTCTAAAGAGAAACTACATGACCAAGATAAAGGTGATTGCTGCTTAATATTAGGGAGACAAAGGACAATCCAAACATGAAATTCAAGGGACTCTTAAAGATATGTCAATGTGAAAATATATTTAAGAGGATAATAATATTCTTTAGAGCATTTTCCTCACAAATATCATCATTTTCATTTTACAAGGGAAAGGTTCCAACCTTATGACATGGGATCGTTCAAGAGCCTAATAGGCCCAGTTTCAAAAGGCCTAGTGTTTTCCTTCTGTAGCAGGAGTTAGTCTGTTCTGGGGGTCTCGGGGAAGAAAGTACAGTGTCCCCTAGAGTCTGCTAGATGGAAGCAAAACCATCCACTACTTCTCCGTGGGTTCTCTTATAGGAGACAGAGATAAGAGAGTTGCTTCATTCAGGAGGGACTATGGAAAGAGAGTAGGATTCTGTTTACTGCATGGACAGTAAATACCTGACCAAAGTGATTGCAACTGTAGGAGTTTATTGGCCCTTCTTGGGAGATATCTGGAGACTCACCATTCCAGGGCTGGTTGACTCAGTAATTCAGCCAAGCCCTGGTTCTGGATTGTGTCATTGTGATTCAATGGTTATGGGATGTGTGTCATTGGTTTTGGGATGGCTCCTGATGCCTTAATGTTATAACATCATCAAAAGGCAGGAAGAGAAGGGGACATTTCTCCCCTGAGTCTCATTATTATCAGGAAGATAAATCTTTTGAGAAGCTTCCAGCAGACGTTGCCTCAGGTTTCAAACCTGGAGTTAAAAGCTCTGTGGTTTGTTTGCTCTCTAACCTATGTTGGCAGAGGAGGTCACAGTGGTTGGCATAAATGTTAGCAACCTTCTCCTGTAAAGGACCCTATCATGAATATTTGAGGTGTTGCGGGCCACATGTAGTCTCTGTTGTTTTTTTTCCTACCCCTGTGAAAATATAAAAAACATTATTAGCTAAAGTTGCATAGCAGGCATGCACTAATTAGTGATGTTATGTCTTTTGAGACTAGAGGTGTCTGTCATGCCTGTTCACATTGTCATCTAGTTTCTGAAAAAAAAAACTGTGAAAAATTTTTAAACAAATTAAGAGTATAGCCAACAGTATTTGCCGAGTGTCTAATTTATAAAATTGTAATAATTGCTGTATGAGATGACTAAATAAAATGACAGTGTAGTCCTGGGTGTGCCATAGGGTTCCGATAAATAGCGGCTACTTGTTAATTGTGTTATGAGTTTTAGTATTTCTTTGTTACCCCTGAGGAATCCCCTCATATGTATTCTTGGACTTGCACACATATGATTAGCTGGTAAGATTGTAATAACGCATTATTTCGTAGATTTCTGCTGGTGTAGTTTTCATTCATTGTGGGAAAGCATGACTTCTTCGTTCTGTGTCTTGTTTGTTCATTCAAAAAACAGAGTGTAATAGGGAGGGGTGGATATGTTCAAAAGATGATATAATGCATGAGTGAAAATGTCATAATGAATCTTATTCATTTGTACGGTGAATATGCATTCATGATCATATTTTAAAAAGTAAATTCGGAAATGGGTAATTTGATGAAGTAAAATTATAATATGAATTTTTGGGTGTTTTATTACTTTTATTAGAATGGGGATATGATTCTCTCTGTGTTAGGTTAAGTAGGTATAAAAGATCTCCAGAATCTCAGTAATTTAAGATGACGTGATGAGACATCTTGCTTATGCTACATGCCCTGCACGAACCAGCAGGGAGCTGTACCCTGCACAGTGGCTTAGCGGTCCAGTGTGAAAGAGGCTCTGCCATGGAGGACTTGGGCCATCAGGAGCACAGGGCCTCCACAATCAGCTTGACAGAGGAAAGCAGAGGCTGGAAACAACTCTCAAAGTTCTTACTGCTTCAGCTAGGAAGTGACATATTTCTCATCTAGACTTACATCAACGGCCCGAGTTAAGCACATTCTACCACAAGGAAGATGAGCAACTAGGGGAGAGCACATAGAATGTTGGACAAGTACTACTGTCCCTTCCATGTTCCCATTGCTTTATTAACATGATTCCAGAAGGAGAGGATGGACGAAGTTGTGACTTTGTAACAATAGTGCTGCCTAGTTCTTTATTTTCTGTTTTGTCTCAAACTCTTGTTTTCCATTTCTAGTTTCTTTTCTTCATTAATGTTTGTGAATTACCTTCTTCTCCTTTCTCTTATCCTTTTCTTAGATTAGTTTAGATTTTGTCAACTGTATTTAAGTTGGAATAATTCAATAAATAAACGATAGATATGAAAAGGTATATCATAATCAGATTAGTACAAATGCAGTGACAATTATTGTAATTTCAAAAATATCATTTTCCCTTCAAATGCTGAACTGGGGTTGATGCTGCCCCACTAAGTACAGAAGGCAATGGCCTTAAGGGCATTTTCTCTTGTCACAACAGAGTGGGATTTGCTACCAGTGTCTAGTGGGTGGTGTAATGTTCTGACCCTCTACCACCCCAAGGCAGGGGGCAGCCTGTGAAGAAAAAGAATGATCAAATCCCAATGTTAGTTGCCCTGAGACTGAAATGTCTTTCACTCCATGTTTATTTTTGTAGTGTTGGAAATTGAACCCAGGACCTTTGCACTGAGTAACACCTCCAGTTCTTTTAAAATTGTTTTCTTAAATTTTGAGAAAAGGTCTCACTAAGTTGGTAAATTGTCCAGGCTGAGCTTGAACTTGTGGTCCTTCTGCCACAGCCTCTCAGAGTGCTGGAATTATAGGCATGTCCCACCATACCTGGCTCATTTGGTGCTTTTCAGGTGTGACTAAAATGTGCCCCTTTCTTTTCTTACTAATTACCTCTTTAAGGCTTGGTGTGTTGGACAACCTTTCCATCTTTGGATGACTCTGTTTCACTCCCAGTACTTATGGAGTAAGATAAGAGTGTTACCCTCAAAAGCATGCACAACAAGTTGATTCTATAACAGATTTTGTGATTATTAAGTAGACTTTCTCAGAGTAAAAACATTGAAAGCAAATTTTCATTATTTTACTTCTCCAATCAGTGTGATTCTGAAGTATTTCTCACCGATTATCCCAGTCAACATTGCCAACATAAAGTTTGCGAATAGTTAAAAAAGTGACTCATAAAAATATATAGTGAGCATACATAAAAGACTTACAGAATTCATTAACCAAAGTGGAAAACTTAAGGCTGAGACTGTAGAATAGTACAGGGCACTAGCCTAGTGTAAATTACTGCCCAGGATAGGGTTTTATCCTTAGCGTGTACAGCATATGCGCACAAAGATATGATTGCAAAACTGGCTTATTGATGAAATCAGGACACTGAGGAGTTGTAGTTGCAGAAACAACATGGGTGTAAGAGTAATAGTTTATGTGCAAAACTGGTTAATAGCCTTCAGAATTATACATAAGACTGTGATCACTGGGATTCTTTTGTGAGCAGATGGAAATCATTTGCATACATACAAGTATGAACCCAAGTTAACACAATCTCACTAAGTTGGCCTGAATCAAGCCGAACAAGTACATAGTGTTCTGGTACAATGGTTGCCACAATTTTAGCCTGTATTCAGGATTTTCTAGGGACTTGTTGAAATAAAATTATTGACCCTGGCCCCAGGTTCTTGTTCAGTAGGTCTGTGGAGGTGACACCTGGCATTTCTGACAGGTTTCTCAGGTTGATGCTATTACTAGCAATCCAAATAATATCTGAGAGTTAGTCACTCCTGTGGTTTGTTTGGAAAGTCTGACTAAGAGTCCTGTATTAAAGGATTGGCTTGTGGCTTGGTACTATTGGAGGAGGTAGAATTTTCTTGAGAGGTGGGGCCTAGCTAGAGGTCTTAGGTTTTGGGGGCATGCCCTGGAACAGGATGAGTAGGAACCCAGGAACCTACCCACTTCCTATCTTTTTCTTTCTCTCCTGGCTGCTACGATGTGAGCAGCCTCCCTTGCCATGTGCTCCTGCCATGATATGCTGCCTCACCATAGGCTCAAAATCCCCAGGGCCAGTGGGCCATAGATTAAATCTAAAACTGTGAGCCAAAACACCTATGCTTTGTACCTCTTTGGAGCAAAGCAACATTTGGGTTTTGAGATGTTGTTCACGCTGTTATAGCAAGGAAATGGGTAGGAAGGGTCTAGACCTTTATCTTGGTTATTTATTTTATTATAAGGCAATTTATGCCTGTAGAACTTCAATAAGTCATTGATTCTAGCAGTTGACTTGAATGAACCTTCTCCATTGTAATAAAAATTGAAACTCATGGTTGGTTAACTCAGCACTGTCCATCAATGGCTTTTATAAGGTAGATCTGGCAAATGGAGGGTGAGCTGTTGCTATCAAATAGGAATGTGCTTCATTGGAACCATAGTTTTCCTTATTTTTTTAGTTTTTTATGGTGTTACAGTTTGAATATGGAATGTCCCCCAAAAGCCTCAGGTATTTGGATGTTGTGGAACACCTATGGAACCATGTGCTGTCAAGAGGTAGAGCCTGGTTGGAAGGGACAGATACGGGGACTTGATCCAGAAGAGGCAGGACAGTGGAGCTTGACTCGGAAGGGGCAGATCCCTGGGACATGACCTGGGAGGATACATACCAGCTTTGCTCTTCCTTGCTCACCCTGCATCCTGCTGCTCAGGCTAGGCTTCTGCCATGTGTCCCTTATTTTTGCCCAGCCCATTTTCTTTTTAACCCCAGCCATTTTTTTTTCTGCCCAGCCCATTTTTTTTTTAATTTGTTTCTTTTGATTTTGAGATAAAGTCTTCTAAGTTGCTAAATGGCCCATGCTGGGCTTGAACTTGTGATTCTTCTGCCTCAGCTTCCCTGAATGCTGGGATTACAGTCCTGGGCCCAGCTTGGAATCATAGTTTCCTCGGAGGCATCTAGGAATCATAGGTACTCTTTGTCTTGAATGCTTTTTCCCTAGTTGTGGGGTGTGTGTGTGTGTGTGTGTGTTTCCAAGTCTTGTTATTTTTGCTGAGAGATGTCTCCCTCTCCCCTGTCATGGCTTCCCTTCCTCTCCTGTCTTCTTTTTCCTTCCTTCCTTCTTTCCTTCCTTCACTCCTCTTTTCCGCCCTCCCTCCCTCTCTCCCTCCCTCCCTCTCTTCCTTCCTTCCTTCCTTCCTTCCTTCCTTCCTTCCTTCCTTCCTTCCTTCCTTTATTTTTAAAGTACACATTCCATAATACCTGACTTGGGCCTACTGAACTGGAATCTCACTGGAGAGAGCTATTGACTTTCCCCCCTATTTTTAGTAATACATATATGCAATACATAATGATTACACTGAACTTAGTATTTTGTGCACATATATATCACATCAACATTGCAATTCCTTCCCCTCTCCTTTTTGGGCCTTTCCACATCCTTCCTATCCCCCCTAACTCCCACTGTCACTCCCATTTGGTTCTATGCAATGCCTGGATTCTGGATTTCTTAAATACCCCCGGAGATTTCAGTCATTGTGAAATTTTAAGGACCACATATTAGGGCAAATCTTGGCTCTCGAGTTTTCTCTGGTTTTCCCTGAAACTCTCAACATTAATGTCAATTCTTTTAAAGTCCTTACCTTTCCAATATCCCTGTTGCTATTAATAGCACTGTTGTTTTCTTGCTGCCCCCAAATGCTTTTTTTGCCTTTTATTTAAAAAAAAATGGACCTGGTTTCTGAGTTTTGGGAAAAAGAAAAAAAGATGTTTGCATCTGTGGTCATTTCTAGTAACTCCCGGCTCTGTGTGCGTCAGTCTAGGGTCAAGTTCATCATGTTGATGTTGCCCTGTTTTCTTTTCTTTTCTTTTCTTTCTTTCTTTCTTTTGTTTTTTCTTTCAGTGCCCACTCATCTCCTAGTGCCTGGAGTCTGCTACCCTCTCCCCTTCTCCACCAAAACTCTTCTTGCAAAGGTCACTGGGGACTTTCTTATTTCAAATCCACTGACCTTTTGGAGCACTTCAGAGCAAACCTCTTAGAGGTTGGCAGCCATAGAAAACATCTTGTGTTTGGTTCTGACCTCCTTTGCTAGTGTGCAGAGTTGAACATGAATGCCTGCCTCGAAGCCAGGGAGAAGTTGGACTCAGCTCAGTCTTTATTTGCCAACATTCAGGGCAGGAAAGCAGTCCCTGGAAGTTTTTATACTGAAATGACATGTTTTACCAATTCAGGGTTACTACCATTTTTCTTTTTAGCATTCAGTTAGTTGTTTTAATTCCTAATGTGTTTAATTACTGAATTCCTATTTTTTTTTGGGGGGGGGGCAATATTTAACATTCTGTAAGTGATTCTGACTAGTACCCTCTTCCCTTGTTTTATATAAGACTGTTCCCGTATTCAGGCTAGCTAAGTATGCCATTATTGTCTCTAGCAACTTGTAAACTAAAAATTTAAAATAGAAATTGAATAGAAAAAGAAAAGCACAAAATTCAGGTTGTTCTTATGAAGAACTTCCTTCTTCCCCTCTGCCCTCCCTCCCTGTTTTTCTTCTTCCCTCTCTGTCTCCCTCTGCTCCTTCTCCCAAACATCCCTCTTCCATTTTTTTTTCCTTTTAGTGGACTTAGCAAGCACATCCCAGGCAGTACATGAGGATCTGGGGATGCAGTAATGAAACAAACCTTTAAGACTCTTCCAGCTTGGCCCAGGGCAGACCTGTAATTGAAGAAATCTAACAGATTGCTGAACTTGCAGAGAAAGTGAGAGTCAAGTAGTGGAATGGGGGAGGGGCAGAGAGGAAGGTGGGGTGAGGAGGGAATGGGCAGAGACTCATACTAAAATGGCTAGTACTTGAGTAGAATGTTGGAAGGTGTCCCCTGGGCACAGCGTGAAAGGGCAGAGGCTGGGATATTTCAGGTGCTTCAGCTGCACAAGCAGGACCAGGAGGTGAGAAGTTACTCAATTCCATGAAAGAGCACTGAGCGAAGAAGATGGAGAAGGACAAGAAGGAAGGAGGAGCCCAAATTGGAGGTAGCACGGCCACGCATGCATGTGTGACAGTCAGCAAGGGTGCCCACAGACTGGAGGAGCGCAGCCTTGCAAGGTGAGGGATCAGGAGGAAAGCCAGTTAATGTTCCCCCAACACTTGACAGACCCAGACTCAGCACAGACAAGTCCTTGGAGTCAGAAATGCTATGAGATTAGACTACCAAGGGTGAGAGGCACCAGGAAAGAACAGATGAGGGTGAAACCTTGGGTCAGGTCGGCCTCTGGTGACAGAGCTCCTTAGGGAAGTAGGAGAAGAACCTTTTTTTTTTTTGGGGGGGGGTTGCAAATATTAAGCACCCATTCCACTTTCTGCCTGGCAAGTGCAAGGAGGTAGTCTTCATAGTGATGTAACAACAGGTAGTCCCTTCTCCATTGGTCTCCTGGAGTAGCTTGGGACAAATCTCTCCCCCTTTCAAGGAGACAGCTTTTGAAGTGGTCAGAAGTGGGCTCTCATAACTTAGTTTATTCTTGCCCTGTGTAGGGACAGCTTCTCCATTTTACCCACCTGTGTGTGTGCAACCTGTCTTATCAACCACTCACCTGTACTGGTGGCTGTGCCAGACTCTTGAGGTGGGACAGGAGAGGAGGAGGCCAGTGGCTCAGCCTTATCCTCATCTTTTTCTCCGGATGCGGAGATTCCTTTCGTCCAGTTTTCACAGCAGACTCTGTGTGAGTTGTTGGGTGGGTGAACCTGAGGGATGGAAGTCAGAACAGAGGACCCTCGAATGGCCTGCTTTTGTGTGGTGGCATGCTTTTCTGACTGTTTTGTTCTGGGCGGAAAGCAGGCTGCTGAGAAAGCTGTGGGGATGTACTTCCTGTGGGGCTTTCTCCAGGCCCCCCCAGAGAGCTGAGCCTTAACATCTCCAAGGGTCATCTGAGGCCTCAGCATTCCTGTCCAAGCCTAAGTCTGATAGTGAGGCGCGAGGCTCTCGCCAGCTTCACCAGCTTACCGGTCGTCTTGAAGGCGCCCCGGCCAGCAAGATTCCATTTTCATCATCCATCACACATTCCAGAAGAAGAAGAGAAAAAAAAAAAAAAAAGAAAAGAAAAAAGAGAAAAAAAGAAAAAGCAACAGCTGTACCACAGGTCATGACTTTTCCTCCCTGGTTGGCAGTCACCTTGCTTTCTTTCGCAGAATGCAAGATGTTGGTTTCATCAGAATTTATGAGTAGAACTCTGAAAGAGGCAATTGGGGAAGGAAGGTGGAAGAAGGGAGATTTCTAGTTCACATATGGAATGAATTACTACATGCACTTACGATTGTAATGTGAAGGCCTCGTGCTGAGTATTGATCTGGTAGCTCTGGGCTCAGCGCAGACTCTTTTATAGGGAAGATTTGAATGCATCTGGCAGCACAGGACAGAATACTTCCTCCTCAGTTAGCAGATCTGCACCGAAGGAATGGCCTCCTGTCAGCTGATGTGTGGTCAGAACAGTGGCAATGAAGGACAACGTGGCCAGGGTCTGTGGATTCTGCTACAGCTTGTTCCTGAGTGCTGTGGGGTTTGTAAAGGCCATCGCTATGGGCAAGATAAAGGCCATTCCTTTGAGGGAACTTTGAACTTGCACTCTGAGAACTTAAGGTTCAAGTCCAAATTCTACACTCATTGAATTTAATGACTGTGGGGAAAGTTTTCAAAGCACTTGGAACTATAGTTTCAGATGTTTAAACTCCAGAGATATTTTTGCCTTGTGTGACCCTGGATGTTGAGTCCTGGCCTTGTTTCTTAGGCATGAGCTGCATCGTCCTTCAGTATCTCTGGGCTTTGCCTAGACTTTCCTTATGTCCTCCACACCTTCTTACCTCTGTGCTCTTGTGCTCCATAAAAATATGGTTTTCAGGCTTGGCTCAAGAGCCAGGATGGGTGGCAGAGGCCTGTAATCCTAGAGCTCTAGGAGGCTGAATCAGGGGGATTACCATGTAGCAAATGAGTAAAAAAAAAAAATCACCAAAACAAAACCAAAAGAAAAAAAAAAGGTGAGGGATGTAGCTCAGTGTGAAAGCCTTGAGGTTCATTCCTCTCACTGAAAAATTAGAGTAAAAAGACAAGAAAAGGCTGAGCTCCAATAGTGTCTTGTATATAGTTTTCTAAAAGATTCCTTTTTATTCAGGAATGCATGAATGAGCAGAAGAAATAATACAATAATCTGGGATTTGCTTACGGAAGCCTAGCAGGGATAGGGTGTGCATGACATGAGACAGGCTAAGAATTGATCATCATTTAATGGGAATCATAGATACAGGGGGTTCACAATGTTGTTCTTCTCTGTGTGTTTGCGATGGTTAATGATAAAAGCAACCACATATTTGTGTTCCTGAGCTAGAGGTGATATCTCCAACACATGTATGAAGCTTCCTTGTGGTGAGTTCACTGGACATCTGCTCTCTGTTGTGCTTGTTGATAAGCAAGTACAGCTCTGTTGTCAGAAGACCACAAATCCTGATTTACCCAGGATGCTCCTGGAATATGCCTGTGTCCTGCATTCCATCTAGGTTAGCACCTCCCCCGGATTTTCTCTTCTCCTTTCCTTTCCTTTCCTGTCTTTCCTTTTCTTCTCCCCTCCCTTCCCTTCCCCTCCCCTCCTCCATCCCTCCCTTTTCCTCCCCTCCCTTCCCTTCCCCTCCTTTCCTCCTTCCCCTTCTCCTCTCCCTTCCTCTTCCCTTCCCTTCCCTTCCATTCTCTTCTCTTCCCTTGCTTGCTATTGGAATTGAACCCAGGGCCTTCCCACTGAGCTATATCCCCAGACCTTTTTATTTTCTGTGTTGAGAAGGTCTTGCAAAGTCACTAAGTTGCCCAGACTGGGCTAAAATCGATGATCCTTTCACCTCTGCCCCCTAGAGTGCTGGGATTATAGTTGTGTGTTTTCACACTTGGCTGTTTTTTTTTTTTTTTGAACAAAATATCTTTATTTAGTAGGAATATTAAAACAGCCATACAGACTAAAATATTTTCCTTCTAGTTTCTGCTATGGTGTCTCTTAGTGTGTGATATGTGAGTAAAATGGTCAGAATTTTTTGCTGATGCATGGACATGTCTAAAAAGGAATCAACCCTGACTTGCCTGATGTATCTTGCCTTTCATGGACAGCTCACTGGTTGGTAAATCTGTAAGATCAAGGTTGACAAGCTCCTTTATGTTCTAGACGAGGTGGTGAAGGATGAAGTGTTTGATTCTGTTGTTCCTGTTGACTGCCTTTGCACTGGTCTTTGGGGCTGAGTTCCAAGTGTGTTCTATGAAATTCCATGTTAGAAGCTTTATGACTAAGAAAATGATTTAAAACATGTGGACAGGTACCAGGAGAAAATATTCTACTTATCTTAATCTTTAGTATTCAGATCCATTGGAAGTATCTTTCTGTATTTTGATTTCCCATGCATATGTATCATGTAAGCCTATGCATATTTCAGTTTATTTATTTAGACAAAAATTTGGTTGAAAATAATTTTGAATTATATAGGCTCACCAATATACTGAAATCACTTTGCCAATCAATCAGTACATATTTTGTGGTTTCTCCTACTACCTTTTATTTACAAAAGTATGTTTGAATGATAAAATACATGACCACCATACTTACTGGTCAAGAACATGAACTCTAAAGTTAGATTTTTGACTCCAGTTCCCAATTCTGGGACATGTGAGCTCTTTTCTCTTGGACTTCACTCCTGTGGTGTCAGTTTTCCATCTGTACAATAGATGTAATGGTATTTTTTTTATTAGTGCTAAATGAATTATTGCATGAACAGTGTTTGCTCTGGTGCCCATCCTGGTGTCACTTGGGATTGCTCTTTGTTCCTCTCAGCTATTCCCTCTTCTTAGAAATCTTCAGGTCACTTCCATGCCTTCTGGCAGATTATCATTGAGTTTCTCTCCCTTTTATGTGAAGATATTTTGTAAACTAAAGAAGTAACTGTGGAATAGGATGTCCTATGTTCATTTCATCAGCATCTCACTTTCTCAGAAAGCATACTCATTCTCCCCCCCCCCCCCCCCCCCCCCCCATCTCTTGCCTGAGTTCCTCATCTGAATCCTTTGTGGAACTCACTTCTTAAATCATCAGCACGACAACCCCATAGATAGTTTCAAACTGAGATCTGATAAAAAGAGGAAAATTTCTTAGCATTAACGATGGACAATTATGTGGCATTTTCACTTGAGATGGTTATATTTGGTGGAAGGGTTTAAGGCATTCTTCATAGGACAAATGAGATGACCTGAGCCAGCATCCATTTCCCTATATTAAGTGATTATATGACTTCCACTCAAGGTCTCTTCTGTCCTCTAAGATCTGTGATTCACTTCTTTTATCTGTCAGCTGAGCTGTTGGTAGTTTGCTGCAGAGAACTATTAAAATTCTGTACATGTCTGAAAATATATTCAGTTTTGAACAATCCGATTCTCAAGTGAACCTTTGATATGCCATCTGTTTATTAAGGTGGATTCAGCCCCGGATTTTGTTGCAGGATAATACCAAGCAGAAAAGTGCATCGTAATATTTACATGGATTACAATAAAAATCAATAATGACTCATGGGCTGGTGATCCATTCTGTTCTTCTGCTCTGTGCTTTACTTGAAGCAAAGTATTGCTCAGCCAATTATGTCCTCATGTCTGCATGCCAGGCAGGAATAAAGAGGCCTCTAATTAAGGAGGAGAAATAAAGAAGAGTTGTCATACATGGTGAACATACACAGGAAGAGACCAGAAAATGTTGGAATCTATCCTTTGATGTTTCTTAGAGAGCCATCTTGAACTGCTGTTGTATTTAATACTTAAAGAGATCTTTGCCCTGCTCCAGGGAACCCAGCCACAAGGAGCTCATGGGTTGATGTTTGTTAGGAAGTGGGACCATCTGCAGACAGGAAAGTCTGAGATAATCAGGAGGCAAAAGTGGGAGGAGAGTGGGTTGCAAAGAGCTTTGAAATGCCATTGTGGTGAATTTCCTTTCATTGTGTATTGATTAGCTCTTCTAGAGAAGGCCTCTGCTGCTGGGTTGACTTTTGAACAATGGTGTAAGATTCGGATTTTTTGACCAGGCAACCAGGAATATCCTGAAATTCTATCACACACACACACACACACACACACACACACACACACACACACACACACACGTTTTATCTATTTAAAATGATAATTCCAAATCTTGGTTCTCAGTCTAGCCCTTTTCTTAACCTAAAATGCCCCCCACCCCCACTCCCAGTCCAGAGTCTTTTGTGTTTGGAAGGTGATTGGATTCTGGTGGTGCTTACTCATCAAGGGATTGAACCATTGATGAATTCCATAGCTGAATGTGCGGTTAAAGAGATGGGGCCTGGTTGCAAGTGGGGGATATAGCTTGAAAGGGTCAGAGTGTGTTCCTGTCCTCTGTTTCTCTTTTCTCTCTCTGCTCTTCTTGACTGCCGTGGAAGCACAGCTGTCCACCAATATGGCCTTCCACTATCCTCTTTCTGCCTTGGAGCCACCTTTGGACTGAACCCACAGGAAACTCTAAGCCTAATATACCTCTCCCCCTTTACGTGGTGAGCGTTGGATAATTTGTCCTAGCAAATGGAAAGTTATAGAGACAATGCTTATGACCAGAATTGGCAGGTGTTTGCTGAATTTCTTTGCCTGAATGGTACCTTAATTTCATTCTCCTTGAACCCAAACTTGTTCCTTCCTGTTGTTCAGACTTACTCATTCAGCAATCTTGCTCTGAGATGGTACCTAGAAAGACATTTTCAATATATTCCCTCTTCCTCTCGAGGTCCTGTCCCCTCTACTCTCTCACCTCCAGTCTCTGTCTTTTTTTTTGGGGGGGGGGCGGTGGGACAGGATCACGTTCTGTAGTCCAGGCTGGCCCTGAACTCATTATGTAGCCCCAGCTTTCTTGAATATGTGGCAATCTTCCTGCCTCAGCCTCTTGAGTGCTGAGATTACAGATGTGCACCACCATGCCCAGATTATTCGGTGCTCGGGAATCAAACCAGGTCAAACCAGGGTCTTTCACTTGCGAGGCGAGTGTTGTAACTGCTGAGCTTCTCTGCCTCCAGTCTTGTTCCCCATCTTTGTCTATTCTTTCTCTGCCCCCCCCCCCCCCCCATGATTGAGGAACTAAGGAAGTCAGCAGCCATTCGTGGGCCAATCACTCTTTCTGAGACTGAAGGAAAAAACAGTGAACTGGTCATTAGTTTGCCCTTACAGAGATTATTTTCTATTGCTAAAGACTCTCAAGGTCATACACACAGACAAACAACTAACATCTTTATAGAATGTGTGTTACTAGGAAACAAGGATTTGAGATGGAGAATATTATAAAAGGATGGCCATACTCTGCATAGGATCAGTAGACCAGGCTTTCCTTGATGATACTTTTTTAGTAGAGACTGAAACAGAAAGGGATGATAGCTGAAGGTGGAGGATGAACAGTCTAAGCAGAGTAAAAAGTTTGCATACACAGCCCCCTCAACATATGTCAGAGCTTATTGGATTAAAAGAACTGAAAACTAGAGGAAAGTAGTTAATGTGCAGAGCAGTTGAAGGAGAGTCACATGAGATGAGGTGGGAGCAATGGGTAGGGTAGGAATCCTCCCATCACAAAGGTCCTGGTAGCTTACGGCATGGAGCGAAACCATTGAGAAGTTTTAGACACAGGGACAGCTATACCCATTTTCCATTTTTACTGTAATTTGCTCTGTGGAGCATGGATCAGAAGAGGGTGAAGGGAAAATACAGAGACCTGAGGCATTATGGTGGAGGCTGCTGCAGAATACCAGGTAAGAGGTGATGATGGTGTAGGGTGAGAGTTAGCAAGAATGATGGAGGACCGAGGCAAGTGTGAGACATTGTAATGGAATTAGTAATTGATGAATCAGGACATAATGGCAAAAGAAATGAAGGGATTAAAGATGGCAGGTTAGCAGATGGGATCGTCTTTTGAGATTGAGAAGATTTGGACCAAAGAAGGAACCACAGATTGCATTTTGGATGTTGAAGAGGAATGACAAGAAAATTGCAAAAATAGGAATATTGTGACAGGACAATAATGTAGATTGGAGATTTAATCCAGAGCCACCTTCCAAAGTTTAGGGCTATGGAAGCATAAAGCAAACTGGGAAATGAAGGATGCTGAGTACCCCAGTACTTAAGCACAGAAACCAGCATAGGAGGCTGAAAAGTAACAACCAGGGAGCTGGGAGGAAAGTGGGAAAAATTGTCTTGCAAGTCACGAGAGCAGACTGCTTTAAGGAAAGAATGATCGCATGAAGTCAGGCCTTCAGAGAGGTTTTGTTCCTTTGTTATTATTGCTAAGGTATCAAATTGTAATAAATAGAGAGGTTCAAATAATGCCCATTTATTATCTTGGAATTTCTGTAGTCAGCTGTCTCCAACCTTTTTTTTTTTTTTTTTTTTTTTTTTACAAAAGATTGATTTGTGGAAGACAGTAACGTTCACAGATGTGGTGGTTGTGGGGTGGTAGTGCTAACATCACTGCTTCAGCTCCAGCTCAGATCATCAGGCATTAGATTCTCATAAGGAGCATGCAACCTGGATCACTTTCATGCATTCACAGTAAGGCTGGAGCTTCAGTGAGAATCTAACATGCCTGCTGATCTACTTCAGGTGAGCTCAGGCACTAATGTGAGTGGCGGGGAGTGGCCGTAAATACAGATAAAGTTTCAAAAGTTGGCCCACTGCTCACCTCCTGCTGTGAGGTCCAGATTCTGACAGGTTGAGGACCTTTTAGGATCTCTTCTGTTTTTTTTTTTTTTTTTAATGAATCTCTTCAGGCTAAAACAAGGATTTTTATTTAGCAAGCTGTGTTTTCTTTTTTGCCAGATCTACTGGAGAATGGGCCTGTCTTTTCCTGGTGCTTAAATGATTGTGTTCCAAGTTTTGGTGGCTGTTTGTTGAGGACCAACCCCAGGTTCTAGTGGCCACCTGCCTTTTTAAAATTTCTTTTCCCTTTCATCTATCTTCAAAGCCTGCCAAACCAGGTCAAGATCTTCTCACAATGCATCTGCTCACAAAGCCTTCCTCTACCATTTTTAAGGACTTGAGTGGTTACCTTGAGAAATTCTTGGTAGTCGCTCTATCTCAAGGGCATTAACCTTAGTTAGTCCCACTTGCAGTGTTCCCTCTGGCGTTTTATTCACAGGTTCTGGGGTTAGGCATGGACATGTTTGGGGGTGGAATGGATATTTTGCCCCCACAGGTGTTGAGTCAAGTGAGAAAAGTATCTATGGAGATGCCTGATGGCCTTGACAAGAGCTTTTCAGGAAGGGGATGGCAAAGGAGGGCCCTATCCCTGGTGTTGCCATGAAAGGAGAAGTTAGAAAGTAGGGACAATGTAGTGTGTGGGCAACCTTGGCGAACTGGGGTGATGACTGGAGGAGAGTGTGGCGTGAAATGGTTTCTAATTGCAAATACAAACGCATATTTGACTTGATTGATCAGGAGAAGCCAGGAGATCGTAGGATGATGATGGTACCGGAGAAGTGGGAAGCCTTGGAATCCTTCTGGGCAGGGCTTGTGCTCCATTGGTCGGGGAGGTAGATGTAAGGTGCCTGGTGTGCTGGTGTCCTTTTTAGAATGGAAATGGGTGGATGTGGAGCCCTGCAAAGGAGGTCGCCTTTGATGGGGGGATGTCCATCTGTGGGTGGGAGGAAAGGAGAAGCTGGATGCTCTCTGAGCCTGTGACAAGAGATTAGTGAAGTACAAAGTAGGGACACCCCCTGAAACAGCACTGTGGCCCTCCCATCCTGTTGCATCAGCCTCATGGGTAGCTCTACCTGCTTGTCTGTGGTGCCGTTGCCTGGTGCTCTCTGCCTGCCTAGGACTTTACAGACAGCCTCAAATATTCTATCTGGACCTTGGGACGTGACGCGTCTTTGCCTCTGTGTTTGCTCATGCTGTAACCTGTAATATTTTGCCCTTTCAACTTTTTCCTTCTACTTTTGTTCTCTTGTGCCCTTCCCTCTGAATGTGTACTCAGATCAGCCCTTGGATTTACATGCAGCCTCACACGTTGTATGTTGACCTCAGGAAGGCACGCACTTCCTTGTCTTATTCATGCTGTCGACTGGAATGCTTTGCATCTTCGAACTGTCTCCTTTTTTCTCCACACTTCTTCTTTCCCTCTCCTACCTCCCAATACACACTTTTCTCCAAGAACCATCCCTGAAATACACCCTTGCCCAGGCTGCTCAGTTCCTTTGGTTCTCTCATAGTGCTCTGTTTATATTTTCCTTTACTCTCAATCTTTTCCTTGCTGTCTATCTGTAGTCTATATTAAAGTGGGTCCTAGTTGACAGAAGAGATCACATCTCTTTCATCTTGGTATCCATAGCATCTAACATAAATGCTTGTTGACTATAATAGTGTCATAGCTGATAAACTCAGCCGTATTTCAAATCAAAATTGGATGGGCAAAAGTTAGTCTGTGTAGCGGACACGAATCTTTACTCTGTGCTTTGTTGGCTTGCTTTTTTACTTCGTTTTGCCCACTCTCACTGCCTCGTTTTCTGTGGATTCAAGTGTGCAATGTGTGAGCATTGAATCTGAGTCATTCTGTAAACTGTAAAAGTCTTTGAGAAGAACGATGATGCTTTAGTCATTCTGTATCATCGCCCTTGGCACACAGCAAAGCCCTTGGAAACTGGGAAGTGTTTGGGTATGAGATTCTATATAATTGAGAATTATCTGTTTCTTTGGAGTCTGCAGCATCTAGCAGATCTTCCCTGCCAGAGATGTCCTTCTGTTCTCTGATTAACCTGTTGAAAATACCCTGATACAGCTTTGCTTTTGGTTTCCTTATCCATTTCAGAGGCCTTGGGTTTCTCAAAATCAGTTGCATTCCTCAGCTAGTTCAGTTTAAGGAGCCAGAGAGAGTTGATGTATGTTTCTAATGATGCAATTGGCCACTCAACAGTTTTAAATAAATATATACCTACACTACCCTCCAGTAATTTGAAATATTATGCAATTAAAATATTTACAAAGAATACGATTAGGGGCTGGAGGAATGACACAGCAGTTAAAGCATTTGCCTAGTGGCTCAAGGCCCTGTGCTCAATTCCTAAGCACCACGTGAATCTGGGCATGGTGGCACACACTTATAATCCCAGAACTCAGGAGGCTGAGGTTGGAGGATTGCCAAATCCAAGGCCAGTCTGGGCTACATAATATATATGTGTATATATATATATATATATATATATATATATATATATATATATACGATTAGTGGCTGCTAAAATTTTTTCAGAATAAAGCAGGAAGGAGTAAAAGCAGTATTAAAATTGTGTACATAATAAAGTCTTAATTTTACGAAAACATTTCATACCTATCTAAGCATGCATGGAGATCTGTGTGTAATAATGTCTGTGAGGTAATACACCAAAATATTGACATTAATTTTGCCTGGGTGGTGAAATTTGGGCAACTTTGATTTTCTTTCTTATACCTTTCTTTATTTTCTAAATTTTATAATAAATAGTCTCAACTTTTTGAGATTAGGATATCTATGGTATTTGCCTTAAAAAATAAATAATTTTTGTTCTATAAACATCAGATGTAGAATGGCTTTTCTCAGTCCTGACAAGTGCAAGAAATCAAGTCCTCAGCTTGAATTTCTTTTTTTTTCCCAAGAGGATTAGAGAATAAGAGATCATGTACATAAATGAAATATTGATTGGGAGAGGATTTTGATGTGACTTAAAATGTGAAACTATGATTAGGGCTCAAGATATTTTCCAGGTGTTTCCCCTCACATCTCCTGCAGTCAGGTCTGTTTGGTTCCCCCACCTCTGGCAGAACTTCCGGTGGCTTCTTGGCTGGTTGGGTGGGGGACCCCTCCACCTGGCATGCATGCTTGCGGGAAGATTTTGTGAAAGCAGCTTAATTCCCAAGATGAAAATAGATCAGTGAATCACTTGGACATACTCTGAATCAAAGATTTAAAAACCAAAGCATGCAAATAAATGCTCCTAATGCTCTCGTTCAGAATAAACACATTAATTTTGATTGTAAGCCAAGGCGAATGGGTGTTACTGAGGGCAGCCAGAACAGTGTTAATGTCTATGATAGTTAATGTGGTACAATGTTGGGCACAAAGTGCTGTGTGCGTAGAGGGGGACAGAGCAAAAGACTGTATTGTAAAGTAGATACGGACAGAATAAAGTGCGCAGACTCCTCCTTCACAGCTTGTGTCTTGGCTTAATTCTTAACAATTTACTTAATTAATTTATTAGTGTACTTGTACACGATAAGAGTGATGTTCGTTGTGGGGAACTGGTATATGCCTGTAATGTACCATGATCCATTTGATCCCTTTACCCTCTTCTCTCCCTTCCTTTCCCCCTCCCCAAATCCCCTTCCTTGTTTCCAAAATGTTTGCCTTTCATTCTTAACAGTTTGATCCCCTGTATGTGTGTACACGCACGTGCATGTGAGTGTGTGTGCAAGTGGTGCGCGTTGCTGGGGATTAAACCCAGGGCCTTTTGTGTGCTAGGCCAGTGCTACACCACTGCCCCACCCCTCCACCTCCTCAATGATGTCCTTTTTTAACCCTCAGAATGTGTCCCATTTTGGATGATTATTTCATAGGCCCATCCTTTGACTGAGGTGGCTAAGTCAAATCTCCTGAATTTGTGATTTTATCTCTCTCTGCACAGCAGTTGTCTGTCTGGCAAAAATTTAAGAGCCCCACCCACCCGCACATGCTGTGTAAGGCCTGTCCCCTCCTCACCCAGCACAATGGCTCTGGCCCATGCCTTTGTGCTAAGCCTTTTCAGATAGATAAATAGAACTGTGGAAGGAGCCCTAGTGGATTAAAGCTCTGGACAAGTTGATCTCTTTCTATTACCACAGCTGTTCCAGATGGTGGTAAAACTTCTAGGGCCCTGAACACTGCATTTGGGGCCAGTGGGATAAAATCCCAGGGGCACGCTGAGATTGACAAGCTGCCTTGACATTTGCTCTTTGGCTTCTCAGCCACGGATTTATTTCTTCTTTATGGCAGCTTGCACTTCTGTTTCCTTTATTCCTTTGGGAGCTCCTGTTCAAGCCTCTTTTTCTTTAGAAGAATGAGACTTTATAAAGGCAGCATGTCTAATTCACTGAGGATTTAGCGCCCCTTAATTGCCTTAGAAGCCTGAAAAGTCAGTCTCCAGGAACAAGCGCAAGGAAGACTCCAATGGAGACAGACACTGTGTTTTGACAAAGGCCTTGCATCTTTGGGTTCCTGCCATCAGAGCCAAAGTGCAACGCATCAGCGTAGGAGAACACTTACATCTTCCAAATTAGGATTTAAGCTCCAGAAAACCTCTTATGCTCCATAAATTTAAGTAAATTTAAGATCGAAGGCTGCTCATTTAAGTTGAAACATGGCCCTATACTTTTCTTGGGTTGCTGGTACTCGGGGGAAATGATGAGGACTTGAAATCCTCTCCTTCACACGTGCGTGTGCAAAGACTGCTTTACATACTGTTTCCGGGATTTAGCTTGCCCACTGTGCTCTGCATTGTAGGTTTCTGAGTAAATCGCTGATTGCTTCCTTCCTTCATAGTCCCCTTATTTTCCCTCACCAGAAACCCTGTTTTCTTTAAATATCTCACCCTCTTCACAGGATAATGTGCTTGATGGGACGCCTTAGCCCGGGCCTCAGTGATGGTGGTGGTGAGGATGGTTGGTTTAGTTTAATCATGGAGGGCCCCATATCCTTTTTGCGGAGATTGAGACAGGCATGGGTTTCTGATATGTTTCTGGCAAATAAAACATGGGTAATCCTCCTGAGAGTGTTGGGACAAAGTTCTATCGTTCTTTAAATGAGACTCATATAGTATAGACAATGCAATCTTGAAACTCTCTTGAATGTATCGTAAGATCGAGTGAATGAGAGAAGGCAACAATCAGAAGCACCCCCTCTCATTCCCTCAAATGATGTGAACTCATGATTTCTGAAATAGATATTTGGATGTCTATATGGTTATATGCTGATATATATACTTATAATCTGTAGCAGATTATCTGTAGTTCCTTGGTCATGTACTTCTGTGGCACCTCCTTTGATATCAGTGAGTCCTGTGGGATTCCATGCAGTGGATTAGGTATTCTGATGTCTTCATGTAGTGGTGCTCATGGAAGTCCTGCCTGCAGAGAAGGGACATCTCATTTGGAGTAGATGTTAATTCCAGTAAGCATGGATTGCCATCCCTTCTGTCTCCATTCTAGGATGGAAGAGGTCCACCACAATCAACCTTTCACCGAGGGGTTGGGTAAGAATCTGGAAGATTTTATATGGGTGAACGTCTCTCTTTAGTCTTGGTTGGTTGGACATTGACTAATGGCAGTATGGCTAGATCGTTGGTAAAACGGAACCCGTGGTATTGGATCCATGTTAGCTTCTATCCTGCCACTGAGCCATTTCACTTGTGGCTCCATTGCGCCAGCATTGAGTGACTGAAGAGAGGGAGCTGGCTGCCATCCACAGGTGAGTCATGCATTCTAGCAAGCACCATTGGGTCTGCTGATTCATATGGCTTGAGTGACAGGGCAGATTGCACCACAGCCCTGATGGCTACTGTGTTCTCTCTTGATTTGGACCACTTTTCTGCTACCTATACCTCTGAAGACAGACTTGAAATAGAATCTTCCATATAACAGACTAGTTTGTCAGCATGATCCAAAGCAGTAGGAGGGACAAAGGGCCTGAAACAGGGAAGGAGGGAAAGCCAGTGAAGTGGTCACTGCTAGAGGCAATGGATGCTTGTTCAATCAGATCGTTTAAGAGCCTTGTGAAGTGCATTTCAGATCTTGTATGCCCAGAGGACTAATCGGGTTCTTTATTTATCAGCTCTATTTTCATCATCATTCGTTGATCACAGGTGGCTCTACATGCTTTAGCTTCCAGGAGGTGCATGTCAACAGGCCTGGCAGTTTCTGGCAGGTGTCAGAAACTCTTTTGGAGCAAGAATCTAATGATAGAAGAAAGCACCTGGCACAGCCCATGACGATGCCCCCATGAAGGTGCATCTGTTTGGAAGCCATTCAATAGTTGCACTTTTTGGAGTTGGGGTTGGAAAGCCACAGTGGGGGCTGAGGTAGAAGTGGGTGGAGGGAAATTCCTTCCCCTTGCATGCACTAAATAGTCCAGTCCTTGAACAAGACACAACCTACTTCAGTGTTATCTCATTGTAATACTGTGGTTTATTTACCTGGGATTCTAAAGTTCAGATTCTCATCTGCACAGTGTGGATAACAACTCATGACACAGTTGTGAAGGTTAACAGAGGTGATATCCTCAAGGCTCCTTGCTGTGGGCCTGTTGTAAACATCAGTGATCTACCCTAACCATTGCAGAGACTGAGATGCCCAGATATCTTCCTAGTGTGATAGTCAGAAGAGAAGAGAAGGAGACAAAAGATGAGGGACAAATTCCTTAGAAGGGATGGGGTCTCAGTATAGCAAGAAGAGAGAGTATGTGTGGAGAGCAAACAGGTAAAGCATTCCAGGGGGCAGGAGCAGCCTTTCCAGGTAAGCACAATGGTAACAAAGTTAGGTGTGTTCAGCAACCTAGAAAGGAGAATTCCATTTGATTGTCTCTTTGGTATTTCTTAGGGGTAGAAGTAGAAGTTATTGCAATTCAGGTGTGCTCTTGCGTGGATATGAAGAGTTTGAATTGTACTTGGTGGGCAGTTTGGAAGGAGATTTTCCTTAGTGACTGGGAATTGAATCAAAGAGGCAACTGGCTTTTTTCTCCTCCCATGTTCTAGCTCAGGTCACGCTGGAAGATGCCACCACCCTTGTCTTTCCTACAGCCTCTGGGATCTGCACTATTTAACCTGTCTTTCTTCTAGACGAGATATATGATGGAAAGAGTGGTTAGGGATAGGCTCTCATGGTAGTGCATTTCCTGTTCTCTGGGAATAGCCTGATGCTGAAGTCACTGGCTTTCTTGCCCCTGGAACACAATAGTTAACACCTGCAAGTTTTAAAAAAAGAGAGAGAGGTTTATTTTGGCTTGTGCTTTAAAGGTCTCAGCTCATTCATGGGTGGCTGGCAAGGGTGGAAGGGTGGGACAGAGGGCCTAGCTGGAGGAATGTGGCGCTTTGTCTTATCATAACCAGGAAGTGGTGAGGGAAGGGCCAAGCTAGTGAGAAATGTGCCTTTCCAGATCACACTGATCACCCCTCTCTCCAGCCAGGCTTCACCTCTCACACAGCACAGGATATCATTAATGGATTAATTCACTAGTTTCAATTTACCAGTGATCCAATCACATTCCAAATGCATGAGGCTTTTGAAGGACACTGCAGATCCAGACCACAAGAACCGTAGTAGCTATTGAGTAAATATTTGGGAAGAGAATGAATGAAGGAAAGCATTGAGCATTTGTCTCTCCCTGGTCCCTTCTGAGCGAGTCTATTAGCTTAAGTGGCCCCTTGGGTAAGACATTTGCCCTCCTGTGCCAGCACCAGCTGGGAAGGGTCAGCTGTGTTGCTTGCTAGCTCCCACATGGTGAGTTCTCTTCAATCCCGACTGAATAATAAGAGTCTGGGTGGGTTTGGAGCCCGGATCCATGTGGAGTATACACGTCTCCATTTTTCTTCCTTGGTCACATCAAGCTGTGTTTCAGTCTCTGCTTGCACAATTATTCCATTCTGTAGAAAATAATGTGGTCGTGTAAATGTGCCGAAGGAAGCGTGGTGTGACCAGTGATTACAGCCTCTGCCAGAATAGCTGGAACAGGATGTGTTCTGTAATGAAAGAGGCTACTACAATGGTCATAGCTATTCATTTTATTTGAAAAATGTCTTAGCTGGAGTGAATGGCCTACTTATTCCAAACAATACTAAGTATAGCAGAGTTACATTACTTCCTCAGAAACTGGACAATTTCTTGGAGCCTTATGTAACAGATTTTGACTTACCATGACAATGTTTGGGGGAACTTAGCCTAGAAAATATACTTTTTGTTTCTATAATATTTCTCTATGCCATTAATTACTTGGATCATTTGTACTTCTTCCATCAGAAAAATTTGGAGAATTATCTGATGCTACCAGGTTGAATATTTTCTTATGAAAATTAAGAAAAAAATATATATACACACACATATATTTTATATTATTATTTATTTTAAAAATATGTATCATTTATAAGCATTTCAGGGCAGGGGCGTATGTTCTTGAGAACGAAGCATTCCAAAGAACTTGGCATTGTTTCCTAAAATTTTACATCTCTACCCTTAGCTTTCTCATGTGGTTTCACTTTCGTTCCCAGCACGTGAGGCACCAGGGCCCCAGCCCTTACTGCTGCGGCTACTTCTGCGGTCCTCCTCTTTTTCACAGGACATTCCGTTCTCCCCACTAGTCCTAACCTGTTTGCAGTTTGGCACACGACTCGGAGAACAGAGCTCTGTGTAGTCTTACCCCCTTGGGACGGGACTCGTTTCAGCTTTTCAGAGAGCAAAGCTTCTGGTCTAAGGGCTTTTGGATATGGAGATAATTGGGAGAAGTAGTAATGTGTTTAACTTTAGAGAATGTAGTCTTTGGCATACGGGGAGGAAACTGCCTTGGCATCTTTCACCGGAGCTGCTGGGTATTTTGGAAAAATTCCATCTCATTCTTCCTTTTCTTGGATCTTGTAACTGAGAAGCCACAGTACCAGTCCAGGGTAGAGATTGGAAGGGAGTGATGGGTGGAGAGCAGTCAGGTAACCCCCCAAAGGATGTTTATACCTCCAGAGTAGGCAGACAAACAAAGTGCTTATGGGGAAAGCAAAATCCTTTGAAAACAAACCAAAGTTGGATATGGGGGGGGGGGGGGGGGGGGGAAGGATAAGAAATAATGTTTCTTTTTGATTCAAATATAAAGAACATTAGTGCTAGAATGAAAAAGTACTACTTCTCGCTTGAGCTCTGTGTTCAAACCTAGGTGAGAATCCTTGAGAACAAAAAAATAGTAGGAACTCAGCCTTAGTTGTTGAATGGTTAGAACTTGAGGGAAAAAGTGGGCATAATGATTTTTTCTTTTCAAAACTTTAATTTTTAGTTTTGGTAAAATATATATACCAAGGAATTCACTCTCTTAACCATTTTAACAAGTCCAATTCTAGTTCATTAAATGCATCCATGTTGTTATGTGTTCATCTCCATTGCATTTAAGTCTTGTAAAACTGAACTTCTGTGCTCATCAAACAGCTGTCTACTTTCTCCCTGCCTCCCACCCCCTGGCAGCCGTCAACTTCTTTCTGTTTTTATGGATATGACTACACTAAGTACTGTGTACAAGTGGTATTAGACAGTATCTGTCCTTTTGTGATTAGCTTATTTCATTCAGCATACTATTCTCAGGGGCATTTGTGTTGTAGTATTGCGTTTCAGAATTTCTGTTCTTTCGTAAGTCTGAAGAATTTTCCATTGGATGTACAACCAGTGGTTTGCTTATTCATTTACCCATCAGGAGGTACTTGAACTGATTTTACCTTTTGGCTGTTGTGAATACTACTGCTGTAAACATATGTACATAAATATCTGTTTGAGATCTGTGTATTGGTCTGTCCAGGCTGCCATAACAGAGTATCCTAGATTGGGTGGCTTACGCAAGAGAAAATTATGTTCTCACAATTTTGGAGGAGAGGTATCTGAGATCAAGGTATTATGAAGGGTACTTTTTTCTAAGGCCTCTGACATTGATTTGTAGATGACTGCCTGATGCCTTTGTGTTCTTTCACATGCATCTTGTCACCCTCCTCCATCATTCTCTGTGTGAATATGTGTCTGTTTGTGTGTGTGTGTCTCTTTGTGTGTGTGTGTGTGTGTGTGTGTGTGCAGGTGTACATTTTCAGATTTCTTCTTCTAAGGACACCAGTCATATTTGATTACAGTCTATCTTAATGACCGCACTTTAACTTTATTACCTCTTTAAAGACAAAACTCCAAGTAAAGTGACATTCTGATGTAACAAGAGTTACGACTTCAAAATTTTAATTTTGTGGAGAAATAGTTTAGCCTATAACAGTGTCTTCTGTTCTCTTGGATATATCCCCAGTGGTGGAATTACTGCTTTAGATGGTAATTCTACTTTTAATTTTTAAGGAAATAGTTCATTTTGTAGGGTGGTTTTGAGATCCAAGTGCACATAGAGGTCTAAGTGTATGGTTGGCCTCAGAAAATGTTGACCTCCATTCATTGCATAATATATGAAGCTGGTTAGTCTGATTTTAGATTTTATGATAGAGAAACCCAGTACAAAAAAGTTAAGTAGCCTAAGTTACCAAAGACCTAGTTAGCATCAAATGCAGGAAGAGTCTGGGTTGTGGTCATGGTAATGTCAAAACTTTTTTTTGGTGTGTGTTATTGGGAATTGAACCTAGGGCTATTGTATTGAGTGACATCTTTATCTCTTTTGTTTGTTTCCATACACACACACACACACACACACACACACACACACACACACACATATACATGTGCTAATGTTTACATTAAACTTGAATATTTGGTGCACCTATATATCACATCAAAATTATGATCCCTACCCATTCTCCTTTTTGACCCTCCCACATATCCCTTCTCACTAACTCCTACTATCATCACCATTTGGTTCCTTTTTTTAACGTATCATCTCCTTTTCTCCTTCTTACCCTCTCATCCCACCTTTCCCTTTCTCTCCCTAAAAGTCCATCTTCTTAATTTCTCCATGTCTCTTACATATTTTAAGGTTTGGTGTGTTTTGTTTAGTTTTTAAATTTAGTGAGAAGTTAGAACCCTACACACTGCTGGTGTCTATGTAAAATAGCAGAACTGCTTTGAGGTCCAGTTGGACAGTTTCATGAATGGTTAGACATAATGATTTCATTGTTGGATGTATACTCAAGAGAATTGAAAATGTTCATCTGCATAAAAACTTGTACACGAGTAAACCTAGCAGCACCATTCATAGTAACCAAAGAGTATACACTATGAATAGAATTGTTCACCAATTGATGAATGGATAAAGTGTTCTATGTCCATACAGTGACAGATTATCAGCAATAGAAATGAGGGTCCTGACGATGCTCACCGTGACATGGGTGGACCATGAAAACATGACATGAAGTGAAAGGATCCAGTCACAAAAGCACACATATTGTATGAGCTCAATGTGTGACATGTTGGGAAGAGGAAAATCTAGAGGGACAGAATGCTGGTTAGTGGTTGCCTGGGGCTTCAGGGAGGAATAGAAATACATGGAGGGAGAAGGGAAGTGACTGTTGAGGAGTTTGGTATTTATTTCATAGGTGATGAAAAATGTTGTAAAATTGGGATGCAACTGCACACGTTCTAAAATGAATGAACTGTATTGTAAGAAGATACTATAATGAGATTCAGAGTACAAAGGTAAATATGTTGTGGATCATATTTTAGGCCTTGGGGCGATAACTTTTGAGATTAAGAATTCAAATACTTTAATAGGAGACTGTCTGAAATTTCTGTGAGAGTGAAATACATCACCTATTCTCATGTGAATTTGGAGACACCCAGATGGTTCTTGAGCTTGGAACCTCTGCTGAGTCATTTGTTTTCAGGTTTTATGATGGTCAACATTGGAATGGAGGCGGCTCTTAGGAGAAATGAGAAAGTGTTAGATCACCCTAGCTTTTAATCTTGTGTAGTTCACTTGCCTGTTTGATTTTTTTTTTCTTCTTGTACCATTGGCTACTTCTTCAGAAGCTTATATACTGTGAGACTACCTTGTACAGTTGCATTAGAAGCTATAGAACCTCCTTTGTGGACCGATTCTGGCTATTTCTAATGCTTCTTGGCGCCATGTTTTCTAGGGAATCTTGGCAGAACTCCCTGTTAGGCATCAGTACCGAGTGCCTCTCGCCATGTCCCTTCACGTGGGATTTTCTCTTTGCTGTCACCCTTTCTGCTCTTTGTTTCTTCTTGTCTAATGACTCCTTCTGTGAGACTACCTCTCTTGCGATGCTCTTGGTCCCACAGTGGCCCTGGGGACTCCTCCCCACCATTGCTGTGTGTCTCCCGGGCCTCTTTTGATCCTTTACCCCACCATCTTCTTGGCTTGTGAGTGCTCACATTTCCCATCATTAACAAACAAACAAACAAACAAAAGCACTAACAAATGTAGAAAAAACTCAAGCACCAAAATATTCCTTAGATCTGTATTTTTTGTTATTTCTCATGATTAACTTTATTTTTGAAAACTCTGAATTTTCTTAATTGTATTTATGTGAATTTTGATGAAGAGGCTGAATTCACCAACTTATGAGTCTTGTGCTAAAATTAACTTTAGAATGAACCATACCTGGATGCATTCAGCATGTAAGAGAGAAATGAGAGACCACAAGGAGGAAGACTTTTTCCCAGTTGTTTTCACAGCATTGTCAGGAACCCAAGAGCCATAAGAGACTCATTCTGGCTACAGAGATAAATGTCATGCGAATGTTATTTGGTGAAAGACCTACTTTGTTTATTTGTTTATCATTTTTTAAATCATTGAGGCAGGGTCAATTTCTTAGAGAAAAAAAATTATTATTCTACTTTGGATATGCCCTAAGGGATTCATTGCAATGTATTTGGTGTTGCATATTCATTTTATTTTGAACATTAAAGTTTTACCCCAAGAAGCCACATTTAAAAGTCTTAGTGGCTCTAAGTGTTTAGTCTAGTCTGGGACTGTTGAGGCTTCTGATAGGAAGGGAGAAGCATCAGGTTGAGATATCATCAGGATAAGAGGATCAATGGATCCCCGAATGGACTTAAGAACTCTTTGATATTGAGAGGGGACATCAGCACACACAATATAAACTTCCTTGAAACACAACATCTTGTGAAGGGATCACAGTCTTGACTTTCCAAAGTTACTTACTTGATATTATTATCCTGCTAGAATAATTTAGGTCAGGTAGAGAATAGGTGTTTTCAATTTATCAAGGAATGAATGTGCATTTATAAACATGCCACAAAGCTATCTAAGAGTAGAAACCTTTGTGACCTTATCTTTTAACCCCATGTCCTGCTTCTCCCAAATACCAGAGCATCAGTAAGTGAGCAGATTGGCTTGTTGATTGACCGGCTGCATGTTTTCCATTTTAGCATCAGGGGAACAAAAGTCCATAAAGTTTAAAGTACCTTTAGCCAAGGTCATGGCAATGTAGCTTTTAGATTGAGTCTAGAGCCCTCTAGAGGCTTAGACCTAGGTCATGTCCCCATGGCTTCTGGTAAACAGCTTTATAATCTGCACATGTTATCAAGAGAAGCCTGGTCATATGAGTAGGAAGCCTGGTCAGTGGATTGAATCCAGGACATTTTCCTTTGGATCCCAGGATTTATATATAGACCTGACACAGTTCAAAAAGAATCCTTCCACAGCTAGTGGAAATAAGACTCGCAACGAAAAGCAATTTCAGCTGAAGGACCAACTGCGATAGTGTCCTGAGGGAAAACAGATTGCTCACATCTTGACAAGCTTTGTGTCTCTGCACAAAGTCCCTGAAATAGGACCATGGGCAGTGGTGATCATGAAGGAAGGCAGGTGAAATGCTCAGGATTGTTTTGTAGATAATAAATATTCAATATATTCTAGTTGGTATTATTGTTCTTATTATAAAACACCCACCCAAAACCACAGGGTAGCTGGCTTTGTAAATTCCAGCATTCATTTATCTAACATGGAGAAGGTATTGTTGGAATATACAGTGAATATTTAAATAAAAAGAAATCACCGCAGTAAAAGACAATTGTCATTAACCCCCACCCCACCCCCGTACTGAGAACACACTATCCCATCCTTGTTTCTACTTTCTGAGGCAGCCTGGGAGTCCTCTTCGGTGAATGTCTTTATGAGGGGTGATCAAAATACAATGAGTGCCATCCAATGGAAATCCAGGCCTGTAAAAACATTATCGGTGTGTCCTAATCTACCTTATCCACTCAGGCAGGCCCTGTGCAGCTTCTGGCTCTTCCCCAAAGTCAAATGACCATGAAAGGTAAATATTTTGAATCAACTCAGGACACAGAGGCAGCCGTGACAACAGAATTAAGGACACTGGTGAAGGAGGACTTCCAGAGCTGCCTCGGAAAATGGCAAGAGTGATAGAATATGAGTATCCAAAGCAAGAAGGAGTATTTTGAAGGATGCTCATAGCTGTTTGTTTTAATCTAATTTAAAAAGTGAACATTCACTGTCCTTTCAAACACATTTTATCTTTACTGAGCGCCACTGTGTGTACAGTGTAGCTCTCTACCTAACACAGAAGATACTGAGATTCCCATTTTAGGAATGAGTCTTACAGTAACAGCTTCCAAAGATCTTGTAACTGATGGAGAGTTGATCCTTTCCCACCAGGGCCTCGTTTACACAGTGTCGTATTGAGTTGTTCTCCTATATATTCTGTATAACCTTGCTAAACAGTTACTTCATCTGATCACGTGGGTGGGTCCATCCCTTTGTCTTTTATCTTACTCTGCAAAAATACAGGCTTATGAGAATTTCCATCTGTAACATTCAGTTGAAATCAATCCAATAAAAGCCTAGAATGTAAAGAAAAATTATTATATAACATTAGTGTCTCCTGGGATTATTAGAAGTCAACTCCTTGTAATTTTGGCTAGACGTTAACATCAGTTTGAGAACATTGTTTAGCTAATAGTGTATATAAGACAACATTGAGAATATTATAAATTTATGCTTTTCACTTCCAGTCTGTCAATCACACAGACAGGTGGAACATTGTGCTGCAATAGGAAATTTGTTATTTTTTTTTCTTGTGTTCCATCTTGGAGACGTGTTTCAAGGTGATGGCTTGAAACAATTCCCAGACTTACTACCTCAGCTTGGAGCATTCTACTTCTTTTGACATTTTGAATTATAGCATTTCCTAAAGCAATATTTGTCATTTCCAGTGGTGAGGGTTTATTTAGGAGTAAAAACTGAGGGTTTTGGTCTTTCCATAGGACTGTGGAATTTTCCTGTCAAGGGTTACATGAGGATTTGACATCTTTTCAGAATCCTAGTATACCAGCATCACCCAAAGGACTTAAAAAAGAATTTGTTTGCTTTTCTAGATTAGCTTTCTCTTTTTAGAAAAATCTCACCTTTAATTTTTGTGGTTTTATTGGACCTGTTCCTTAGTCATTGCTTTTTAATTGACTGTCATGAACCTTTAACTGAAAGGTCATTGGTGCGAAACTCACTAAGCCAGGAAAATATGCAGGGGAATGACAGGCAGAGGCCACCGTGGTCTTTTGCTAGGCTGTGCTTGGCAAAACATGGCTGTCAACGATATCCTGCTTCTCTGTAGAAAAAGGCGACTAGGTATTGTAGAAATAACCACCAGGCAAAGGAGATGAGTTAGGTTTTCCAGGCTGGAGGGTTTTATTACAGGGCAAAGGATCCTGCCGTATTTTCTGAGATTGTCTTGGCTACAGTTTCATTACTGTCTCGTTTCTTACCGGCAGGAAGCATGAGGAACCATGTCAGAATATGCCCCAGGCCCATGGAAAGGGCTAGAAGTTTTTCCTTCTATTTGGCATGGAGTTAGAAAACCTGGAGTTAGCAGAATTAGCAGGTGGTGTGAGGACAATGACATAGTCATTGTGGAAGGAGAAAGAGTGTGTTCCTGCCTTATGAAAATGTAGAGGACATAAAGGAATGTCAAAATTTAAACTTTAGTGTAATCAAAAAGGAAAAATTAAATACAAAAGCTTAACTGTGTCCGTGTGTGTGTGTGTGTGTGTGTGTGTGTGTGTGGACACTGAATGCTAGAGGAGCAGTGCTCTGCCTTACAAATAGAACACTAATAGTAATCACCTACTGTAAAAATGGGCAAATGACTTGAATAAGGAGTTCTCAGAAAATGACTATAGATATCAATTGATACATTAAAAATACTCAGCTTCATTAAATAGCATGACAGTGTAATTTAAAACAGTGAGGTACACCTGTTTGCCTGTCACTTGACAGACTTAAAGCGTTTGTTATTTACCAAGTGCCCTTGAGGGATTATGCATTCGTTTCATCTCTATCAATTGAGAATTTAAGATAGCTTCCTGGGAGGAGTGCACTGCAGCAATTTGACATACATTTCTAGCAAAAGGACCATCTGTGAAGTATTTTTCCCCAACAAAAGTGTTGAATTTGACTCTGATGAAGTTCTCACCAACACAGGCAGATGTGAATCAATAAGTTTACTAGCAGCAGAGTCCAGCAGGAGGACAAGTGACCTGCGTTTTTTTTTTTTTTTTTCAAAAATAAATTGTTTTAAGTTGTGGGACAGAGAGAAGCATGATGAATGAACACAAAGGCAGTGTTCATGGATTAAAGGAGAGATAAGAACCAGGTATGGTGATGCATGACTGTGACCACCACTTTCGGAAGCTGAGGCAGGAGGATTGTGAGTTTGAGACCAGCCTGGGCAACGCAGTAAGTTAGCAAGACCTGTCTCAAAATAAAAAAATAAGAAAGCAATAAAAGGATAGGGGATGTAGCTCAGTGCAAAGACCCTGGGGGGGGGGAGAATGAGAGAGAGAGAGAGAGAGAGAGAGAGAGAGAGAGAGAGAGAGAGAGACAGAGAGAGACAGAGAGAGACAGAGAGAGACAGAGACAGAGAGAGACAGAGGCACAGACACAGAGACTTAACCATAGAGAAACTTAGCTATATAGCATGAACTTGGTTTTCAGCCTGATTCAAGCATGATAATTTCAAAATTTCAGACAATTATAGTTTTAAACATTTAGAAGATATTAAGATATTATTTGTGTAGTGTGATAGTTATTGTGGTTATGTTTTTAAGAATGGTCAGTTTCTTTAGAGATATTCATTAAAGCATTTATGGATAAAGTGATTTGATATCTGGGATAGTGGCATGTAGATAAAATTGGCCATGAGCTGATATTTGTTGAAGCTGGGGATTGGATGCATAGGGATGGATTAGAGCTGTTCTGCATAGCCCAATCTATTTTAAATGTTCCATAGTAAAATGTCCTAAAAAATAGGTGAGACAGAAACAGAGCAGAGCCACAATGCAACACTGCCTTAGCGATGAGTGTGGGTGTGACTCCCAGTTAGCTCTAGGATTTTAAGCCAGCTAATGTAGGAAAGAGAACATAAAGAGGGAATCATTCACATTGTCCAAGGCCAGTTCTTGCCGGAATGGATAATGCATACGCCCCCCTCCCCCCTCCACATCTTTATAAAGAGGGCAATGTGTAAGGTAATAGAGTCATCCACAGAGAGATGAATTTCAGAGGTTCCTTTTTAAGGGCTACCTCATTCTGGCATACTGAAGTTCAGTACAAGAAATGAGTTGGAGTTTTGTGTAGATTGGCTTTCCAGCACTGTGACAGAATACCAGAGATAATAAATTTATATGGAGGAAAGGTTTGTTTTGACTTACAGTTTCAGAGGTTTGGTCCGTGGTCTCTTGCTTTCAAGCCTTTAGAAAGGCCAATCATCATAGCAGGAGTTTGTGGTGGAGTGCTGTCTACTTCATGATGACTAAGGAACTGAGAGGAAGAGCAAGTCTGGGGCTGGGATCCCAATATGTTCTTCAGTGACCTAACTCCCTTGCACAGGGTTCCACCGCCTTATTATCTCCTAAGAGCAGCATGAGCTAGGACCAAGTTCTCAGCACATGATCTTTGAGGAAGATTGAAGATTCTTATAAAAAATAAAGCTGGGAAGGAGGCAGAATAGACCTTGAACGTGTAGCCTTTTAATTTTCCTGTGTATTTCCTTGTGGCCTCAGTCTCGGCGCATCTGATTGAATCAAGGTTACTACCCTATAGCTTTTCTTGATAAATTCCAAACATAATTAAAAGTACACAGTGTGGTGAGCTGTCTGTCCTCATCATTGCCCCGTGACATGTGGCAACTCATGATTAATCTTATTTCATCTATGGGTCCATCTTTCTGTACCCCCATACCATTTTATAACATATCTTTAAGTCATATTAATTTCATTTATAAAAATTTTAGTATTTAGCCCTAAAAAACAAAGAATGCTCTTTCTAAACCTAACCACAATTCAGGGTTGAGATATTCATCTTCCAAAAACCAATCACAGCCCCTTGGAGTGTTTGTATTTCAGAGTGGGTATTTTAACACTGTCATAATGACTGCTTCCTCTTGACAAAGACTCACGAATGGACCAGCATGTGAAGGCAGAAGCAGATGTGTGTAGACAGTGGGGATTTCCCACCGGGCCACGATGAGCCTCCTACCTTCACACTGGGTCTACACTATAACAGGAAAGCGTGAGCAGTGTGTGATTTGCTCTTAGCTTCTCTCAAGAGCACATAGTCAACACCACGTAATTAATGGAAGAAAACACACTTCAGCTTTCTCAGATCCTAAACAAGAGCTTCAGTCAATGAACCATAAGAAACTCTTCCGTATACTCCCTCCTTCCTTGAAAAATGGAACCATTTCCCAACTAGTCTGTGATGCAGCCTTCCACATCTGGCTGCTGTTCTCTTGACAGGACCGATGGTTCTTGGTGTCCCTGACTGACTCTCCATGCCCGATGTGCTCCTGCTGTGGCTGCCCTCTCTTCTCTTGTTCTTGCTTCCCTGAGTAGATAGATATTAGACTTTTCAGCTTCTGTGTCATTGTCACATCTGCACGTTTTCCCACACTCCCCTCCAAACTTCATTTGACAGTGGAGTCTAACATAGATGATGCTACTTGACACATCTGAACTGAAACTCATTATCCCTCTCTACCACCCACCTCATTTGGCCTTATTTTCCTCTTTCACTTAATTTCCTCTCCGAGGGGAAAAACCTGGTGATAGCGATCAGTCCCCTTGCTATGATTGCAACTGCTACTAGACTTCCCTTTCTCTATCTACTTCCAATCCACCAAGTAGCTTGTAGACGTTGCTTCTGCAGAGTTTAAGTAGCTTATTTATCATGCAAGTTTCTGTGGTCTCTGCTTCTATTTCTTGGGACTGGTGTTTACTCTGTAGATGAGTAAGACATGGAGTCTTGCTTTGAAGGACAATCCTTTTTTTGTGAAAGTGATGAACGGCAGATGGTTTCAATGAATCAGTAGGAAGGCAGACATGAAAGGTGACACCCAGGGACCCGTGGCGATGCAGAGGACAGACAGTCATCGTACGTGGGCTTCTGTGGAAACCTTTGTGAGGAAGAACGTGCTTGAAGTTGGGTGGAGAGACAGGAAATAAGGACATTCTAGGGAAAATATGAGGGAAGACTTGGAGGCTGAAAATTAGGAATGTCGCGTGTACATGGCTTGTGTGTGTGTGTGTGTGTGTGTGTGTGTGTGTGTGTGTGCATGCCACAGTATCAGAACTTCTACTTGGTACACTAATTTTACTACATTTGTTTTTGAAACCATAAATGAACATTATATTCTTCTGAGAAATGTGGATGGTTTTTCTCAAGTCTGAAATTTGAAATTGATTGATTACAATATTGTATTCTCTGCCTCCGATTTACCTTCTCAGTCATCTGTCATCACCCTTTGTGGTATCCAGAGTAGACAGCTCAGGATTCTTGGGGTACACCACAGTGCCTT
>PVKB01000029.1:850796-878096 GCA_004027205.1 Ctenodactylus gundi
CCCCCCGCCGCCTCAGTTTCATTATTGTTTGTGTTATAGAGATGCATGGGCACTTCCAGCTTGAACTTTTTATTTTGGAAGCATTTAAATATGTACAAAGAAGAAATATTGTATGATGAACTCTCACTTGACTCTCAAATCCTACCAATTTTCAGAGATTTACATGAAATAACACGACCTATGTGAGACCTTTTGCTTTTTCTTCTGTGTTTTCCTTTCCTTATTTCTTCTCTCCTCCTTTTAGGATGTAACATTTGTGTCATATACCAAGCAGCTTACAGTTATTATAGCAGGTGATTTTTTTGTATCCTATGATTTTTTGAAAGCAGAATTTGCACTTCAATTAATTTTGGTGAATGATTGACAATTTCAGCCCAAAGACAGAGATAGCTCAATGGGGAATTTATTTTTATTGTCCAGAAAGAATAGCTTTGTTGTAGTGAAAGTATCAGGAATCTGGGGTGGAGTTGGGGGTGGGAGTGGGCAATGACTGTCCCATTCATTATAAAGTGGAAATGGTGAATAAGAAAAGAATTATCTAGCATAGGGGTTTTTGACCATGGATGGTATATCAGTCCCTTATGGAGTTTTAACAAAACTATATGGATGCCAAGAAAGGCCTCACTCTTAGGAATCTTGAGTGTTTAGAGCTGGAGTAGATACTAGGGTCAGTGGGTACATGACAACGATTAGAATGTGTAATTTTAGTATAAATAAGAGTGGAAGAACAGAAGAAAACATCTGAAGAAGATGCCCAGAAGGAGAGAATTCTGCTGAGTTCATATTTTAAAAATATATTAGCACAAATATGGGAGGAAGAAAAGAAAGTATTTTCTGAGTATCTGTTCATATGCTGGGCACTGCAAGAATTCCTCACATATGTCATCACGTTGAGTCTCTCTGTGGCATTGTGAGGTTGTTTGTCATGTGCAGTTTGCAGGCATGGGAACTGGTTCCCCTGAAGGAGCATTTCTGAAGGTCTCATCAGTGACATGCCACAGCTGCAGTTTAAAGTACCAGGTACTGATGCTTCAGTTCCTATGATTTCCACTCCCATCTTGGGTATGGGTTTTTTCTTTACTACTTTTTTTTTTAAGAACTTAGTACAACTGCTCAAACTAGGACCTGGAGGAAGAGCACAGAGTTTAGAGTACTCTGAGTTTGATTCCCTAGCACCACAAAAACTGGGTGTGGTGGTGCATGCCTATAATTCCAGAACTCAGGAGGTTGAGGCAGGAGGATTGCCATGTGTTTGAGCTATGGGCTATGTAGTGAGTTCAGGACCAGCATAGACTGCAGAGCGAGACCTTGTCTCAAAAACAGACAAACGATCAAAGCAACAACAACAGCAGCAACAAAAAACCAAACGCTCAAACTAGTTCAGGAAAGAACAACAGAGATGGAGCCAAAGGTATTTATGAGAGGCAGGCCATAGGTAACACCACTGCCATCTTATGGAACATATGTCTTAGTGAGGAAGATAATTCATAGGAACACATGAATGCAAAAATAAATATGAGAATAAAATGTCGTATTGTATGAGAAAAGATAGGATGACAGTAAGTGGTGGATGGCCCTGGGGATCTATTTTAGGGAGAGAGATCTGGGGACTTTCTGCAGAGCACGTCTCAATGAGCAGCCTTTGGAAGGTAGGGTTCTTGTCCTCAGGGGTCCTGAGGCCTCCTGGGTCAGGGAAGAGCATAAGGGATAGCCAAGCTTCCAGGAGGTCTCTTCTGTCTCTTTGAAATCAAAGTGACTGCAAGTTGTCAAATGAGCTTTTTTAGCCTTTCTGTGATTTCAAAGAGCTTCAGCATACTTGGTGGAGTCTCAGTGGTGTAGCGATGCATGGTTTCAGGGGAGGGAGTCACTGTCCACTTTCTACAGCTGTGGCCAGGCCAATGTTCTCCCTGCTCCTGTTCCTCTGTTCTGTTCCATTCGTTGCTTTGCATCTGATCACTGCAATTGAATAATGCCTCATGACACTTCTCTGCCAAGTTTACTGCCAGTAAACTTGGAGCTTAAGCCCAGATGCAAGTAATAGAGAGAGGTCAGCCAAGGCCTCCACTATGCCAGTTCCTCGGCCAGAGATCCCATTCGTGTTGGGAAGCAGATTTTTAAAATAAATCAGGTGCCGGAAGCACCACCGTTCTTTTGTGAAGTTGTGTCAATAATCATAAATCCTCAGAAGCATGCTCACTCTAGCCTTGGGCCAAGGGGACCTCGGGCGTATCCTTGGGGTGCCACCTTCTGCTGACTGTGTGGGGCTCTTGTGCCATTTGGCTTGGAACTGGGGCATGGTCTTCTGCCCCGTGGAATGAGGCTCATGAGAGAAGCCCTTTGTATTCACCCTTGCTGAGTGGGTGCTGGACGAGACCTCTAAGCACCTCGCCATTTTCTGTGCATGCAAAATCAGCCAACAATTCTGGTAAATATTTTTAAACTCGCAACAAGTTTATTTTTTGTGTTGTTTGTTTTTTTGCAGTGCTAGGATTATAAAGACTCAGCTTGAATTGAAGATCGATTTCGCATATCTATGTGTGTGTGTGTGGGGGGGAACTCTCCTCTTTTCAGAGAAATGAGGCCTGGGTGTGACACAGGCTGATGTCATACAGTGGTGTCTCTGCCCAGTCAGGCCAGCAAGGCTTCATCTGTGCAGATTGTACCAAGAAGAGAAGGGATTTATACAGAATCCTCTCTGCCTGGGAAGGCTTCCTGCTGGCGTGGCACATAACATAAAGTGTATTTTCTGCCTTCTTTTTGGTTTTGCTTTAGGGTACCAAGGGCAAAGATCATTTAACCTAGTTGGCCACTTCGTCGTATTATTCATGTTGCTCCCTCGCATTAATTTTTTTTTTATACACAGTGTTCAATGTTAGCGTCAGGTGTTGGCAGCTTTCCTAGGGGAAACAGATTGCCCTGAAATAAACACAGCTGGAAACTGACCATGTAGTGCTGTTCTTTCTTCTAAGACATAAAAGAGGCCTTTATAGGAGGCTTGGAGGACGTTGTACTGCCTAGAATCATTTTATAGATTTATTTCTCCGAGTTGGGTTAATGATTAATGTCAAGCCTGAGTGTCCAGATGGGCTGGCTTCCCTGCTCTCTTCCCCAGCCTGTGGCCGTTTCCTGGGAACAATGACCTCCCAGAGGTTAGCTGCCCTCCACCCTTAGGAGGAGCAGGAGGTGGAGTTTGGTCGGTTTGGTTTCTCCCAGCTGAACTGTGTGGTCTTTGGAGCTAAGTAAAGAATGACTTCTGTGGGGTTTTCTTCTGCTGGCTGTCCCTGCAGCCTTGGGAATCTTCCCAGGGTGGCTGATTCCTTCAGCGATGGGCAAGTAAGTGGATCCTGAGGGGTTGGCGTGCACATGCTTACGGTAACTGTATTTTATTTGATCTATTCCTTGAAGTGAAGGAAAGAATGGTGTTTTCTAACAATGTATTTTGGCCCCATTTTGTGTTTCTTGGAAGAGTTTTCTCTTTTCTTTTTTTCTTGTGGCTGTCAGGTGTTGCAAGGCTTTGAACTATCAATAGTAGCTATACAAACGTTTGAAGAATATGCAAATCTAGGTATAGTCAGGGATTCAGGGACATAAGTCTGATAATTTCATTAAGCAGACAGCAGATTCAGGAGAAGTGTGTTGTTGATATTGGGGCAGAGGGCAGAGTGGTGGGGTGTACAGGTGAGGTGAGGAGCGAATCAAAAGCTTTCTGTTCCTATTTGGGTGATTTCATTGTTGTTTTGGTCATTCATTCCTTTTTTCTCTGTACCACAAAGTGTCCATCTGTCTCTTTCTTTTTTATTTTTGAATAGATGTGTTCATGATTTATTGAGGTATAATGTAATAAATTGCTGTAAGATTTGCTCCTAGTCGGTTGCTGTATTGAAGTTTTTAGAGAATTTTTTCTAATAAATAGCTATCTCTCTTTGTAAGAACTGAGTTAGAAATGAAGAAGAGAAGGGTATAGAAAAATTTAAAATAACTTCTCTCTTTTGGTTTGCTTGCATGTCCATTGGGGACACTTTCTTTATAGGCAGAATATATTTACTTCAGTTTTGTTTTATTTTGAGAGAACTGTGGAATTTTGTCATTTAGATGACCTGAATTAGCCTTCATGTGTACTAGACTAGATGTAGCTACTGAAACAAATTAAGTTCACTGTTCAAAGTTCAAAGTTCACTGGAACTTTGAAGTTCCATCCCCTGTTGTCAGAGAGGGCCTGGATGAGACTGGTTGGATATAGGCCGGGTGTCTCTTTGGGTTCTTACAGTTAGATCTGGCACTTAGCACAGGTGCTGGACTGTAAAGGTCCAGGCATTGATGTTTCATCGTGTTGACTGGCTGAATACAGTGTGCTAAGTGGTCATCTCAAGTCCAAGAGCAGGAAAGTAAGTCACGAGTTTTAAGTCTTACCCTGCGTGTATAGATGAGGAATGGTTTGAGAACAAATGTTTTTCTAAAGATGTTTCCAAAAGGTCTTTCCTGTGTTGACTGATGAGTATATATATTTTTTGTGGCTTTCTTGGATTTGGAAGGAATAGAAAGAAAGAAAACTAAAAACAAAACAAAACAAAAAAATCCTCGCTTACACATTTGTGCTGTGTGCTGATAATATGGCAACTGTGTTTCTGAATTTCTTAAATGATTGTTTTCTAACAGCTTAAGGAGGAGACCCTATCTCAAATAAGAGAAAAAGGACTAGAAGGTAGTTCCATATGAAGCCCCGGGTTCAATGCTCAGTACTGCCCCTCACCCCAAAGACTTACAGATTCTTTTCTAACCACCCCCACCCCAATGACTTACAGATAGTTTCTCTGTTTGATTATCTCAGTGTTTTTTTTTTAATCTGACTTGATTTTTATGCCAGTGAAACAAGGTGGGCATTGATGTCACTTTCTTACTTCATAGTTGAAGAAATCCAGAGACAAATGAAAAGTGCTTCTGGAGGTCCCTTGGTGAACGGATGAACCAGATGTGAATGGGTTATTTTCAGACTTGAACTCTGTGTTGCTTTGCTCTTTCTGGTCAGCTCTACTCTTTCACTACCCTGGAATAGTGGAAAACACTCCATTTTGGTGTCAGGAGACCCATAGCCTGATTTTGACCAGGTTACTCTTGGCGCTGCGATGTTGAGCAGGCCATCAAACTCTCCAGATTTTGAAGAGATCTGGCAATTTCCCCAAGAAAGCAATAAATTCAGGAGGGGAGTGATGGGTTTCCTCTAAGGAGTACATTTGATTTCTTAAGTTCCTTAGCAGCCTCAGAATCCCCCGCCCCCGTCCAGAGTTTGTATCAGCTCTGAAGTGCTTGCTTGCAATGCAGAGAAGAGGTGAGAGAGAAAACAGCAGCATGGGTCTTCTATCTGACTCTACCCTGGCTTCCTTGGCCAAGTGCACGATCTCTATAGATGAGGAAAACCTCAGGCCCTCGCGAGACTCTTCACATTGCGCTGCTTCATAAGCTGAGATTTCTGAGTCTGTTTTTGACTCATCAGCAAAAGTCCTTGAGCCAAGTTCTCTTGCAGTTTCAGCTTAGGGGTGAACATCAGGTTACGTTCCCATCTGGCCTCCAAGGAAGCTTTCACCTTCTTGCACAGTCCCATCTATTGTCGTAATCCTTCCTAGAACAAAGCACATGGAAATAAGTATTGCCCTAGGTTTTAGATTTTAAAACCTTTTCTTAGTCTTTTCAAGTCATGGCAGGTGGATGAGGAATGGGGCAAAACAGCGGAAACACAGTTTTTATTTTACTTCTGTTGTTAATCCTAGACATTTATTGATAGGCCAGTGCAGAAGACTATTGCTACTGAGGAAAGAGTGATGACATTTTACTGACACTAAAAAGAAAAACAAAACATCATTGGTTGTCACGATTGTTGTGTGAAAGAATAAAAACTAAAAAGATGAAATGATAAACCACCAGCAAGGAGAGAGGATAAAGAGAATTGGTATTCTTCCCCAGACACTTCTGTGTCAGTCCAATGAAAATGCTGGTGTTGACTCCTGTATGCCTTTGGAAAGCACTGTGCTGACTGGTCTTTGGATTCTTGTCACTCACAGACAACCTGCTGTTCTGGGCTGGGAGATGAGAGTCTTCATCGATGGCATTACTTCCTCTTTTGAGTCTCTGGGGCTGTGATATAGAATTAAACTTTTTCCTTATATCTTTCCTCACAGGCAAGAAGCGAAATCCTGGCCTTAAAATCCCCAAAGAAGCATTTGAACAACCTCAGACCAGTTCCACGTAAGTTGGCAAGATCAGTATCTTCCTCCAGCCACTTGTACTTGGGGATTTCCAGTAGGGGTTCGTTTTTGGACCAGGAGGAAAGGCCTTTCCATGACAGTGTTAGAAGGAAGAGCTGTCTAAGGTGAGAGTCATTTGCTCACCCTTTTGACACCTGAAATCATCACCATCAGGCTACATTCAATGGGAAACTTTGAAGGCTTGGTCCGAGATTATTGGCTTAGTAAGAAATGAGTTTCATATGCATTTGACAGTGGATGTCCTCTATAAGCCCAGAAGGGTCCCTGGATGTGGACTGTCTTTCTGGGATTTCCCCTATAGATCTGAATGAGCAAACAAATTCTTGAGATTACCATTGCTGTAAAACTTGGGCTGAGATAGAAAGATGCCTCCTGATAACTGAATCCAGTCCCACGTAAACAGAAGGCAGAATGAGGCAAAGGAACACTCCTTCATTAGCTGAGGCTTTGGCCCAACTCCCAAGCCATCTTAAGTCCTAGTGTAGTGGAATACTGCCTGGGAGCCATTTGTTGTGTCTCTGTGGGGTGGGGAGGATACCTCCTGTCCAGCCAGAGGTAGGGCCCTCATTGAGTATCTGCAGGAGAAGAATGAGAATTTCAAGGCAACAAATTACAGTAGAAGGATTAGAGAGGTGGTGGGAGTGGGGGTGGAGGGGGCACATCCCAAGGGAAGCTTGTGCCCTAAGAGTTTTGCTAATGTCAGCAGAAATGCCTCTTTGCGTAAAGCTTTTGGTTTTAACTGATCCATCTTCCCAGAAAGTGCACCCCCTAGAGTTTGGATGCGGTCTTGCAAATGATCTTGTCTATTAAGATTTGGCTGAGATCCTTGGCCTGTCCTTGGTCTTTGCCTTCTGTGCAGCAACACAAAAATATTTCCCATTGAAACATATCCAAGGACCGGGTAGAATAAAAGGCTGCTCTCCTGAGTTCTGGAGAGTGGCAAGAGGGGCTGATCTTGAGTTACTAATAGAATGTTCCTTTCGTGAGGATCTATAAAAAGGAAGTTCTTCCTGTACCTAGCATCAAGATTGTTTTTTTCTTTAGGTGGGGCTCCTCAGAGCAGTTGGTTCCTCCTACTCTGGTAGACATGTAAACAGTGCAATTACTACTATTTCACCTCTCTTGCTAGTTTCTTGAGAGCTTAGAGTCAAATAGATGGGCTGCCTGTGCCACTTCTATAGGATTTCAAGAGATATACTTTAAAATTTTCTATTTGGAAATAATTTTAGATTCAAAAGAGGCTGCAAAGAAACATTCAGGGAAGTTTCATGTACCCTTATCACAGTCAGCATCAACATCCCAACAACTGCCACCCCAGATTAATATCTTATATAACTATAGTATATTATCAAAAATCAAGGAAGCTGTATTGGTGCCAACCATGTTATTCCACCGGCACTTGTTTGTGCTGTACGATTGTGTGTGTATGTACAAGTATGTACATAGCTCTATAATTTACCACACAAGATAAATTAGCCTTGTGATCTTTTTACTGTTATAAGTTTTGCTTGAGGCAATCTCTACTGTAACCAAGATATTCCACTTGTCCAAATAAAGTACAGATCTCATAAAGAAAAATAACATACTTTTTCTTGGTATCCCCCAAAAGTCACACTTGTCTCTTCCTCATATCCCCTTCTCTAAGCCCTAGCAATCACTGGTATCTGTTCTCCATTTCTGTTTATTTCGTAATTGGTATATAAATGGAATTATGTCTCTATTTTTAAAGTTGATTTTTTAAAATTTGGCATAATTTCCTTGAAATTTATTGAAAGTGGCATTGTGCATATCAGTAACTTTTCTACATTCTTGCTGAGTGCCATTCTGTAATATGATGATGCAGCACCTTCAAAGAAATACGAGCATCTTTCAGCTTTTAGGTATGAAGAATAAAGCCTTTTTGAACACCCATATTTAGGTTATCGGGTGAAAAGGACTCATTTCTTTGTGAAATATGCCCAGTAGTCCAATTGCAGATTTTTGAGGTGAGTTCATTTTTAGTTTTGAAAGAACTGAAAAACTGGTTTTTCAGGGTGATTATACTATTTTATGTTCTCACCAATAATGTATGAATGATCTATTTTTTCTGGATCCCTTCCAATATTTAGTATTATTGCTGTTTTTTTTTAAAATTTCAGCCCTTATGATATATAATGAAGTGTCGCTGTAGTTTTGAGTTTCTCTAGTGGTTAGCTATGTAGGATGTATTTTTAGGTGTTTATTTTCCATACATATATTTTCTGTATGTATCTGTTATATACTTACTAGATTGCTTTTTATTATTTACTTTTGAGAGCTATTCATGTATTCTAGACACAAGGAGATTTTCATATATGTGCTATGAAAATTTTTTCTTTCAATTTTTCATTTGTCTTTTCATTTGTTTAGCAGGTTCTTTCAGTAGGCGAATTTTAAAAATTTTGTTGAAATCCAGTTTATCAGTTACTCTGTTTATATATTTTGCTCTTAGTAACAAGTCTGGGAAACCTTTGCCTTGTCCTAGGTCTTGGAGATTTTCTGTATTTTTGTCTAGAAATTTTGTAATTTCCCATTTAAAATTCAGGACCGATTTGGATATTTTAATACAAAGAATAAAAAAGGTTGAGTTTTATAGATTTTTGGCAATGGATTTCCAGTTGTTCTAGCACAGTTTGTTGAAAAGACAACAGATTCCTCTGCTGAATTGCTTTTGCTCTGGTGCCTAATATCAATTGGGCATATTTGTTTTGATCTATTTCTGGGTCTCTGTTCTACTGTGTTGATTTATGTATGTGCTTTGCCAATATTGTGCTTTCTTGGTTACGCAGATACACATTAAGTCCTAACAGTGGGAAAAGTGATTCCTCCCACTTCTTTTTTTTTTCCCACAATTGTATTGACTCTTCAAAGAGCCACTTTTCTTGTCCATTTTAGAATAAGCTTGCCTATGTCCACAAGGAAATTTGCTGGTATTTTATTAGAAATTGAGTTTCACTTATAGATTAATTCAGGGAGACTCCATGTCTTTGTTAAGTTTTGCAATTCACGATGTGGCAAAATTGCCAAGTAGTTGGATCTTCTTTTATTTTGTAGTATATATATAACCTCTATTAGCATTTATTAAGGTTTATACCTAAGTATTTAATGTTGGACGCGATTGTAGGTGGCATTCTTTCTCTTTTGGTTTTCCCTTGTTCATTTTCAACACATACAAGTACATTTGATTTTTCTGTGTTGATGTTGTATCCTGTGATAGTACTAAACTCAGTAGCTGTTGAAGCTTCTAATAAATTTCTGAGAGTCTTCTTGTAGGTAATCATGCCACTTGTGGCCAGAAGAAGTTTTATTTTTTTCCTTCTAGACTCTCTCTCTTTTATTTTCATGCTTTATTGAAGGGGCAAGAATGTCCAATATTATATTAGATTGGTAAGAGTAGACATTTTTTAAAAATTTCTTCATCTTAGAAAGAAAGTGTTGAGTCTCTTATCATTAAATATGATGTCAATGTAGGATTTTTTGTTTGTTTTAAGAGAGAGAGTCTCACTAACTCCCTAACTTGCCCAAGGTTGGCTTCAATTTATAATCCTTCTGCCTCAGCCTACCACTGATTATAACCTGTGCCCCCTGGGGCCAGCAATGTAATTTTTTTTGTAAATAGCACTTATAAATATGGAAAAGTTCCTATCTAGCCATGCTAAACTAAGAACTTTTAAGTTATAAATGGATCTTGAAATTTGTTGAATACTGTACCTACCTCAATTGTTTTGATCCTAAAGTGTTTCCTACTTGACGTATTGATATGGTAGATTATATTGATTTTTAACTGTTGAAATCATCTTACATACCCAAATCAATTACAGTTGGTTGTGGTTTGCTACTTTTTTAAAAAATGCAGTGTTAGATTTGATTGAATAATGTTTTATGGATGATTTTCCCAGTTTTATTAATATATATGCAATAATAATGCTTCATGAGGATTTTTGCATTAAAGTTCATGAGTGATGTTGATGCTGGTCTGTGGTGATTTATTTATTATTTCTTTGGTGACTTATTTTCTGATTTTAGTACTGAGATAATACTAGCCTCATAAAACTTAGTCAGTAGTTAGTGTTCCTTCTTTTATTTTCTGGTAGATATTATGCAACATTGGTATTAATTCTTTGAATGTTTGCTAAAATTCTCCAGTGAAACAAAATGTGCCTAGATATTTTTTCTGGAATTTTTTAACTACAGATTTCTTTAATAGGCATAGGACTACTCAAATTATCTATTTCATCATGGTTGACTTTTAGTAGTATGTGGTTTTTGGGGAGTTGGCCTGTTTTTTCCAAGTAGTAAAATTTATGAGCAATGTTGTCATATTATTTTCTAATTATTCTTCCAATGGCTGCAGTATCTGTTGTGGTATATTTTTTTCCTCTAGGTGCTGGAAGTTTGTGCCTTCTCTCTTGTTTTCTTTGGCAGTTTTATGTGAGGTTTACCAATTTTATTTATTTATTTTGTTGTTTTCCTTTCTTCAGTGGGACACTTTCTGCTCTTGATGTTTTTATACTCTTGTCACTACGTATTCTTGTATGAGGCTAGTGTGCTACAAATTTTTGCATACTAAAACTAAGTCACATTCTTTAGGAAACTGTAAACTATTTTTTGTAAATTAATTTATTTCTTCATTTCTGTACAGTTTCTTACATAAATTTTAGAAGTGTTATTTGTGGCCTGTTCTGTAAGCATTTCTGTACTGTCTTCCTTAATGCTTGTTTGTATAAAAGAAATTTTTTTCTTGTTTGTATTATATAGCTATTAAGCCAATTCTGGTATATCTGCCTTCCCTCTCTTTTTTTTTTCAGATTCTGTTAATATTTCAAATAAGTGTTGGAACTATGCTTTTTATTTCATAGTTTCCAAATAAATTCTCTAAGTTGTTTAAAACAAAAATAGCTTGAGCATATAGCTCAGTGATATAGTGTCTTCCTGGCATGCGTGAGGCCTTGGTTGGATTCCAAGGACTGCACGAGGGGGAAAAAGGCTTAATTCTTAAATAAACCACCTAGTGTTCTATAGTGCATTTCTTCCCTTTAAACCATTTTCTTAGCTCTCTCCCAATATATATCAATTTTCTGTGTCTTAGGAATTTTTGGAAGCCTTCTTTGGTATAAGCAAATGGCCCAGAATCCATTTTGCCCTTCCTCCATGCGGTAGACTATGCACTGGATAGCCTTTTCTGCTTCACTTCTGCAAAGCTCTGAACATCACTTTATTGTTGTAGACTTTATCACTTCATGGGACCTTTTTTTTCCTGTTACCTCAGAGGCTTCCATTTGCACCTCTGAAGAAGTAGTTTTTCTTGGCCGCTTTTTGAGGTTGGCTTGGTGATTCTTGCCCTTTATACCCTGTCTGCTTCTGCTTTGCTATACAGAAGCAAACAGCCGGGACAGAGCTCCTTTTTCTCTCTTTGTGTGTGGTCCTTCTGCTGCAGCTCTTTCTCAGAGTTGCAGATACAAGGGTGTCTTCCACTCAAGTTTCTGAGCTGTCCCTTCACTTGATTGGTGGCTACTAGGTCTAAATTCCTTCCCCACTCCTCCTAAGCATTTCCTTTAACCCTCACACAGACCCACAGAGGCAATTTTTATTACCCTTATGTGGTGATGGAACAACAGAGCTACGTAAGGGTCGTGCAGTTTGCTGGATGCCTTCAGGGTAACCTCTTGGGTAGGAAGAGTTCAGGCTCTGGAGCCAGGCTGCCTAGGTTGATGTTTGGGATCTAAACTTTACTTATTGAATACCTTAGGCAGGGCACTTTAATCGCGTTAAGCCTAGTGTCTTCTTTCAAAACAAAAACAAAACAAAACAAAACAAAGAATAAATAACGATGTGCTTTTTGGGAGGACTGGATGTTACAACCCATTTTAACTGCCTAGCCTGGGACCTGGTTCATTGTTGTTGCCCTGTGAAAGGTTCCCCAGGTCTTTTGTTATGGCCAGGGATCTCTGATACTCACTTTTGTGTCCTTAGCCCCTGTAAGACTGGGTGAGGGGGTGACCTAACAACTCATAATGAAATAGGGTCTATGATGGAGATGTCATCATGGTACAGCTTTGGGGTCTAGGTCATCAAGTCTTTGGGTGACATTAAGTTGTTTCTTCTCTTTCTATATTAATTCATTGCATTGAAATGGAGGTAAAAATAAAAATAACAGCTAAAACCAAATATTAGATCTGGAAGAGGTCCTAAGAGTTGCAAAAATTGAAGAAGCTACTTTATGTAAATGGTCAAGCATGTCTTTGGTCCCAAGTGGGATACTTAATAAAACTTGCTAAATAAGTGAAGACTCATTGTAATAGTAGCCATTGAAGTAGTTACTTGGATAGAATTATAAATAATTATTATAGTAAACCAAAGCTGGTTGTTGATATAACACACGAAGCCTATGTGACTTTTGGGATACCTTGGATCTTCTGGGGGAATAATTTTGTAATAAGTTTGATTCTTTCCCGAAAGAGGTGAAATGTTGAGCAATTGGTAGAGAGCATTCATCCACAGCATAAACATCCTGCAGAGTCTTAAGGCCCCTGGCAGAATAATGTACCTCAGCCCCGGACAGAAAGAACACAATGTCAGCTAATCCAATCTGAGCTGTTAGTCCTGGTCCTATCCTTTGATGCTTTTGGCCAACTTGATGAACTTGAAGGCCTGGGGCTTGGGTGGGTAAATCACTTTCGTTAGAGGAGGCCAGGGAACTGGGTGCAGGTTGTTTGGTTCAAACTCAGGTGGGAACCACAGGAATGGGGCAAAACAGTTTGGCTTTTGTATTTCCTTCCTCTCTTCCCCCTTCCCTTCCCTCATTTCAAGACTGAAATTCCAGTGACTTGAGTTTTATTTTCAGTAGTGTTGATTACTGCCTGGCTTCTGGTTCTTACTCTGGAAGTTGACTCCATGCCCTTCTAATAGGTTGGGATATAATGCGTATATATAGTATGGAGTTGGTTGGTTGTTTTTGTTTTTAAAGGACAATAGTAAATATTTTAGGCTACATGAGCCATGATGGCTTATGATATTTATTTTTGGCACTTTTATAACTATTTAAGCTTTAAAAAGTCCTTCTTAGCTAGATCACAGACTGTAACTTTCCAAGTCCTGCTATAGAATATAAGAATATTAGATCTGGAACAGGTCTTCTTCGTACTCTCATTGGTTGGAGAGAAAGTAGAGGTCATGGGTCGGGACCATAGCTCACTGGTTAAAGTGTTGCCTAACAGGTACAAGGCTCTGGGTTCAATTCTCCAGCACCACATAAACTGGGTGTGGTGGTACATATCTCTGAACTTGGGAGGCTGAGACAGGAAGATTGCTGTGATTTCCATGTCAGCCTGGGCTACATAGTGAGTTCAGGACCGGCATGGACTACAGACTGAGACCCTCTCTCAAAGGGAGAGAGAGAGAGGGAAAGGGGGATAGAGAGAGAGAGTGAGAGAGAGAGAGAGAGAGAGAGAGAGAGAGCTGGTGACAGCACAGGCCTGTAATCTTAACACCTTGGCAGGCTGAGACAGAAGGATTACAAGTTCCATTATAGCCTGGGAAATTTAGGAACTTAGCAAAACTCTGCCTCAAAAAAAAAAAAAAAAAAAAAAAAAGGGGGGGAGGAAGGAGAAATAAAAAGGGCAGGGCTGTAGCTCAGTGTGAAAGCTCTGAGCTTGATCCCCAGTACTACCCAAAAGAAAAAAAAAAAAGAAAGAAGAGAAAATGAGAGCCCCAATTATTTAATATCTTTTTTCTTTTCCTCATACTTGTAAAAAAGACAGGGTGTTGAGGAATTGTAAAGAATTTCTTATTATTTATATTGGTCACATGTTGGAAGTCATATTCATGTTTACTTCAAAGGGTTATTATAATTAGTACAATTTCTGACAACAAAAGAAAAGCAGTTTGGGACATTTTGAGAAAGAGAAATTAGATTATTTTGGAAATTTGATTCTTCCGGAAGATTTCTCTGAAGAAGAATTTCCTACTTAGGAGCGCGGTCTACACAACAGCATCACCAGCATTTGTGTGTGGTTGTGTTTTGTTTTGGTCTCTCTCTCTCCTTCCCAGTCCTCGGTTTTTAGTGAGTATAGAAAAATTTACGTGTTCTACACATACTAAGGAGGTTTTCCATGACCATTAAAATCTTGGTTTGTGTTTATATCTGTGCTTATATTTCTATGTCTTCCTCGTTGTATTTTATGTATTTAGTTTGAACAGATTGGATAGGGTCATAATACACTTGGGTTGGAAAAAATTGTTGTTGGCAACGTTGTCTTCTCTTTCTTTCATCTTTCCTTCTTCCTCCCTTCCTTCACTTTCCTTTGTGTTTTTCTGAAGACAACTCAGTCATGCAATATGCCTCCAGAGAGCCTGGCGGTGCTGCCCTACTGGTTGTCCTTGTAAAGAGGCGCCAGGATCCTTGTCTCTTGCTTATAATGGTTCTATTTGTTTGATCACATTCATGGTTTTACTTTTTGGCATCTGTTAGGTTGATCATGATCCCTTGGGGAAATTTGCTTCTAGACGCTGTCTTGCCAGTCTCCTAGTGAGGTGCGCATCCAAAGCCAAACATTTCTCCAAAGTAGATTGTTACCAACTGAGAAAGCACTGAACTCACAGAAATAAGAATTTACAGGGAGACTCTGGAAATGCCAAATCAGCAAACCTCTGGCTCCTGAGAAGACCCCTGCCTGGTGTGCTTGCCATGTACTTGATTAGATTGCTAGAAGAGAAAAGACACACAGGTGAAACCAGAAGATCTGAGTGCCTCAGTACCTGGGGCAAGTCATTTTTCCTCTTTGGTTTATCTACAAAGGAGGGCACTGTCTTTGGGATTCCGTATTCTCTGGGTATTGTGAGTTGCATTTGTTTCTTTTTTTCCCCCCATTTTATTGATATGTATACATGCAAAATTTAAGGTTCACAATGGAGTTAAGCCTGTTTTATGCACATATGTATCTTGTCAAGGTGACAAGGGCTTTCCCACTCTCCTTTTGTTTCTTTTTAAAAAAAAAATGTGGAAAGAGTAGTGAAATGATTGGCCATATTAGAGCACTTGGATGGAAGAAAGGGATCAAGGCACTACTATAGCATGATTATAACTGCACTCCTGTAGCTTCTCTTTATTGGCTCTTTTCTACAGGCACAAGTTCTGTCAAGCATTTGACTTGGAATATCTCATTTAATGCATATTCTCACGCACAAAGCAGCACTACTAGCATCCCCACGTTAAAGAAAAACATGGAGACCCTGAGAGGCAAAGTCATTTAACCCAAATGTGTTTATTCAAATCCTGCACTGTTCATTCCATTACGCTGTTTTGTTTGACTCATGAGCTTCACCTTGATCCTAAGGAAAGACACTGGGTTGTGGGTGACTGGGGAAAGGTATTTGTTTGAATAGCTAATGTTTATTCTTCTCCCCTTCTTCTTTCTCAGGCCTCCTCGAGATTTAGATTCCAAGGCTTGCATTTCTATTGGAAATCAGGTGAGAAAAGTCATACTTGTCAGTTACTACTTTGATATACATATATATACTTTTTAAAACAAATTATGAAATCTAATGTGCTGTTAGGGAATGGGTAAAAATGTTTGAATGTAAAGCACAATGATTGTAGGGCCTCTGCCAATGTGAATTACACGTGGACCTCAGTCGGCTGGGGTTCTCATGGTAAGTGTTTGAGGAGAATAGGTGACCTCCTCGGGAGGACATTTCCCAGAACTACGTAGATGTAGTTGCCAGCAGTCAGTAGTAGATGACAAAGATGATTAGGGGGTGTGGCTAAAGGACAGCAATGTAGTTTGACTATCTGTCTGTCTCTTTGAAAACTCAATAATTCCAAAACCCCGAGAGGCTGAGGCAAGTTTGAATGCTGGAGCCCAACAGGGGCAACTTAGGGGCTTAGGGAGACTGTCTCAAAGTCAAAACTAAAAAGTGGGCTGGGATTGTAGCTGAGTGCAAACATCCTGGGTTCAGTTCCCCATATCAAACAAAACAAAACCAAACAAAACAACAACAACAACAAAACAGAAACAAAAACAAAACAAAACAAAAAAAAAAACAAAAGGAAAAGAAACAAAGGAAATACAAAACTCAATTGAGTGCAGAGTTGGGTCTCTGTGTTGTGTTGCTTGTGGTGAATAGGTGGCCACTGTGGGAGTCTTGGCTTTTCTTCTGGTTTCTTGCATTCAGTAGCTGCTTTCACATGCTAGAAATCCCTGTGGTCCATCAAGAACCCTTGTAGCTTTGGAGATTGGAAGACCATGTTGTCAGCTTTCATTTTACTTTTCACTTTCTTATTGTCTGATTATTTTTTCTTTCCTGCAGAACTTTGAGGTAAAGGCAGATGACCTGGAGCCTATTGTGGAACTGGGGCGAGGTGCGTACGGGGTGGTGGAGAAGATGCGGCACGTGCCCAGTGGGCAGATCATGGCGGTGAAGGTAGAGTTGATATTCCTCCAGTGTTTTCCCCAAATGTTTTGCTGTCTGCGGTGCATCCATTTGTCCATGTCCACTGAAAAACTGTCCCTTTCTGAGAAGCAAAATGTTCCTCAGTAGGGTGAAAAAAAGATTATTTCAGGGATCAGTATTTCCTTCTAAATGGGTGGAAAATGCTTTCTAAGAGTGTGTTGCATCTACTTTGTAGTTATTTGCTTATTTCTTATTTGGTGGTACTGGGGATTTTGTAGTATTTCACACTGAGCTATATTACCAGACCTTTATTTTTATTTATTTATTATTTTTACATTTTATTTTGAGGCAGGATCTCACTAAGTTGCGAGTTTGCCCAAACTTATTAGCTGGAACTTGAAATCTTCTTGCCTTAGCTTTCCAAGGTTTGTCAGAACACTCAGCTTTGTATTTTTTTTAACTATGTCCCATCTCCCCCATTTTTACTTTTTTAATGCAATAAGCATCATTTCATAGTCATACTCAAAAATGTATTGATTTCTTACTCTTCTTAATTACTGAGTCCAAATTCAAATGTCTTTGCTTATCTTGAACTGTTGTTGTTGCTCTTCTGTCGGTTTTTCAAATCAATATCCGAACTAAAATTCACACTTCATGCATACTTTATATTCTTCTGCTTTTAAGAAATTTTCCCTAAAAAAAATCTTAAAACTAGAATTGGGAGAGAAAATTATGGGAAAAGGAGGCATGTCGAATAAGTTTGCATATGTGTTAAGCTGTAGGCAAACATTTGGAATGGGTCAGCATTCATGGAGCTGATGCTTAGGATCTTAAAGGATTAACATCTCTAGATGCGTTAGCGGGCCTTGGTCCTTGCTAGGAACATATAGATACTTGGATTTCTTTGTTAGTAGAGAATGGAGACTATCTTTCCCTTCTGTTGTAGATTTTGTAGCCTGTTCTTCTGCTAACTCTGCTAAACACACGTGGAGCCCTACAGAGAGTGTTTGTTCCCTTTCTGTTAGCTAGTGACGTAATCACATTTCTGGAAGGCTGTACTTATGGGTGTGACAGGCTCTGCTTGTCTCAGAAACACTGGAGACAAATGAGCGGGTCCTCCATTTCTGTTTGATCCTTTCGTTTCTTACAGTTGTTGTTTCCTCCAAATACAGTTGGTCCTCCATATGTGTGGGTTTCATGTCTGTGGATTCCACCAAATGTGGATCAGAAGCATCTGAAAAAAAATGTTGTACAGGCTGTTGTTCCCTAAGTGATACAATATAACAGTTATTGTTCATAACATTTCCCTTGTATTGCATATTATAAGTAATTTTGAATGGAGTATATGGGAGAACATGCATAGATTATTTGCAAATGTTATATCATTTTATTTAAGAGATTTGAACATCCAGGGATTTTGTAATAGGGACAGATGGTCCTGAAATCAACTTTCCAGAAATGGAGTGGGTTAACTGTTGTCACCGTATAAACAGAGGAGTCTGACTCTTTTCCACTTATGATTCCAAATAAGCCACAAAGTAACTAATATTCTGACTTTTTTGCACTGACAAGTGTAATACAGTTAGCCAGATTAGTTTTGTAACTTGGAAATGCATAACCAAACACTTGTCCGCTCTTTCATAAACCATCCATTTTATTCTTACCAAGGACCATTCAGGAAATCAAATAACTACAGTCTTCCATATTTTGCATTTGTTATGAGTTGCTGGTTACTAAGCATTCGTTGTGAAAGGCTGGTCCTAGCAGTTGTGAAGTTTTGTACTGTTTTTGGAATCGACTTCTCCCTTACTCATTCATCCTCTGAGCAGTAACCCTCGATTTTCCTTGCATTCTCATTCAGCGGATCCGGGCTACTGTGAATAGTCAGGAGCAGAAAAGGCTATTGATGGATTTGGATGTCTCTATGAGGACAGTGGACTGTCCTTTCACCGTCACCTTCTATGGTGCGCTCTTCCGGGAGGTAGGTGATCCTTTGATGCAGAGTCTAGGACGACCATAACTTGAGGTTTTCTGATGGCACAACTGTCTGCTCAATTGATTTTTGGAGATTACTTGCTTCTAAATTCTTTGGAGGACCTGTAAATTTCCTCTAGGAACCTAATAGCCAGCTCTTTGGGATTGATAACTATTTTTGTTTTCCTTTTTTCCCCCTCTCTTTTTCTTTTCCACTTTCCTCCCCTAAACTGGTCGGTCTCCAGGGAGATGTGTGGATCTGTATGGAACTCATGGATACGTCACTAGATAAATTCTACAAACAAGTTATTGATAAAGGCCAAACGATACCAGAGGACATCTTAGGGAAGATAGCAGTTTCTGTGAGTACATCATGGACATAAGAGGGGAATGGGCGAGTCTAGCCATAGTTATCTTTGCATTCTCTGTAGGAAGAAACCCTAGTTTTACCATATCTACCAACCTGCCACATCTATTGGTTGCACGAGTGCATTAAGGATACATAAATGGCTTTCTACCCAGAGCCCTGTGTGGAAGATGGTACCACTGCCTCGGTTTAGTAAACTCTATGTTAAATACCTTTAGGCAGTGCATTCACATACAACAACCACATTTTTGGTGTTTGTATTCAGATGTATCTACTTGACTTCAATTTTTGTTTCTAGATTTTTGAAATCTTTTCTTAAGGCTAGTTATCATAAAAGAAAGCAAAAGAAGAAAGAAATAAGAATTGCTATCTTAATGCTTACTGGGGTTCAGGAGGGTGGAAAGAAAAAAATGCTTGAGACCGAATGAGAACAAGATAGACAGATGGGACATCTTCTTGGCTCAAAGATATAGTCCTGATTGGTGGGCGGAGATCAGTTTGAACAACTTTCTGTGTATTTACCTGGATAGGAGGAAGGTCCACTCTGAGAAAAATACTTCACCTCATGACCTCAAGTCTGGGATATAAATCTGGCTATACTTAACGTTCAGTTTCTTCCCAGTGATGGGGCGACTAAACCTCCATTGCATTTCTCTTGCAGATTGTAAAAGCATTAGAACATTTACACAGTAAGCTCTCTGTCATTCATCGAGGTAAGCACCCATGGGGCTCCCAGGGCTGTTGCTTTTAGTAAGTTCGATTCTTCATCATGGCACCTCGCTCTTTCCCTTCCGTTTCCTTGCACAGATAGAAGTGGAATGGAGCCAGGCAAGAGAACTCAGGAGCTTTCCTTTGGGATTGCATGATAAACCACTTAAGTAGCTTTACTATGACAGATTACTTGAGATAATCAACTCATAAAGTCACAGTTTTGGAGGTTTCAGTCCATGGTCTATTGGCACTGTTGATTTTGAGCTGACGATGGCAGAAACGTGGTAGAGACTGCTTATGCACCATATAACTGGGAAAAAGAGAAATGAGGAGACCAGAGCCCTGTAGTCCCCTTCCAAGATACATCTCCAGTGACCTAGTACCTCCCACTGGGCTCTACTTCTTAAAACTTTTTACCACCTTCCAGTAATAGAACACTGAGGGTAAAGCCTTTATATGTGGACCTTTTGGGAAAACTTAAGGTCCAAAATGGCTGGGTGTGGTAGCACATGCCTCTAGTCCCAGCACTTTTAGAGGCCCAGGCAGGAGAATTAAAAGTCTAAGGGATGCATAGGAAATTCAATGACTTAGGGAGGTCTTCTCTTAAAAGGGGTAAAAGAGGGGGAAGTGGGGCTTGGGATGTAGCTCAGTGTCTTGAGTTCAGTTCTTACTACTGCAAAAACAAACAGGAAAACAAACAAAAACCCCCTCAACAATAGCAGAAAGTAGAGATATCTAACCTGTGTAATTAGCTACTCTTTATTTTAGCTGTGCGCATAAGAAGATGGCATGGACTTTATATCATATCTAAACTGAGTATAAAATACCCATTCCCAAACAAAGGTGTGGGATGAGTTATTGAGCGTTTTACGGAATGTTATAAAAGTCCATCTTGTGTTAGCCATCAGGCAGGAACGTGTTAGAAAAGTGTAATCATTGGGTGAGTCAAAATCTATATTTTTTAACAAGGTCCTCAGTGATTCCTGTGCACATCAATAAATGGGAAGAGCTCTAGAAGACAGCAGAGTCCTTTCAGACTTCAGAAGGCAGGAGAAAAATGATTTTTTTCTTTCATCTCTCCCTCCTTCCCTGACTTCCTCTTGGCCTGGTATCCCTCATCCACCCATTCCTTCATCTAACCACATGTCCATTCTCCATCTTGTCTCTATGCAGCCGTCCATTAATTCATTCATCTCTTAGAACAATTGTAAAAAGTATTTTCAAAAATACAGTGCTATAATAGATGTCCTGAGAGGTACTTAAGAAAATTCATCTTATTAAAATTCTGCATCAGGATTCTTTATAATGAACTAAAATACATATTTAACAAACTATTTAAAAAACTCTAGAAATAAGAAAGTATCACATATGGAAATAGTACAGGTAGAATGTAAAATAAAGAGTTGGCTCTCACTGGGGCCATAGTCAGGAAAATTTGTTGGAAGAGATTCACTAGCCAAGTTTTTGGGGAAACCACTGAAAAGTATTGATAGCTAATACAGCATTGTGATTTGGGTAGATCTTAAATTCTCTGATCCTGGATATAATGTAAAAATGTGTTATATAGTTTGTCTGTTGTTATAAATATTAATTGATAGTATTAAATCTGGAAAAATTGTTTGGTGGAGACAGGGAAAAGAGGGCAGGAAGAACTAGGTAGGGAAAAGGTTATGATTATTCAAAACTATGAAACTGATTAGTGTTTTGGGGCAGGTGAGTGGGTGGGTTACATCTTTTTAATCTGCAGGGTTGATTTAAGATCTGCTCAGTAATACTCCTTCTTTCTTCCCTTACCCTGTGGTCTGGCCTGACTGGGCTTATAGCACATATAACAAATTATACCATGGTGACCTCTGATGTATTTGATGTAGCTCTTGAGAGGTTTCTACAGAACTGTTTTTTTGTTGTTGTTGTTGTTGTTGTTGTTGTTGTTTTTGCTGGTCCCTGTGGGTGCCAGGCCTCTCAGCTCAGCACTTTGGGAGGCTTAGGAAGAGGATTAAAAGTTCCAGCTTAGCTAATGCAGTTTAGCAGCTTAGTAAGTCTGTGCCTCAAAATCAAAAATAAAAATGGGGTGGGGTTGTAGCTCAGTGGGAAGCCCTGGGCTCAATGTTCTTAAGTTGTTACTACATATATGGGGGCAATGATAATGACACAGTATGTAGAGGAACCAGCGATGGCCTCTTGAGGGTTCACGCTCCTTCAGGACATAGGCAAAACATGAAGAAGAACATTTCAGTTATCTGCTGTTGCTGAAAAAGCAACAGGTAACAGTAGAATCAGGGAGCGTGGTTACTTTTGTGTAGGGCAACATGGGGAAAGAAAGCGGAAGGACAAGTGGAGATTTCAGGCCCCCTGGTGGCGGAGGGATGTATCTTCAAAGCAGATGGAATGACGGGATCCTGGCTCTGCTTGGCTTTCAGACGTCAAGCCTTCTAACGTGCTGATTAATACTCTGGGCCAAGTGAAGATGTGTGATTTTGGAATCAGCGGCTACTTGGTGGACTCTGTCGCTAAAACAATTGACGCAGGCTGCAAACCATACATGGCTGTAAGTACAGTAAGCCAGGTGGCATCGGAGCTTGCAAATGCTCTGCAAGCCAGGTCAGGAAATAGGAAATGGATGGCTACAGATGGAAAATTCAAATATGCCGAAGGCTTAAGAAATTTCCTGGCAGCATTTTTTTATTTTCTTAAATATTTCCGGTCAGAGATCCCTCATGACTTGCTTCGGGCATTTTCTTATTGGTTGCTTTACAAAATACCAGTAACCAGGTGGCGTATAAATAACAGAAATTTATTTCTTGGAGTTTTAAAGGCTGGAAAGTCCAGTATCAAGGGACTGGCAGACTTAGAGGCAGGAGTGAGCTCATTTTATAATTCAGCCACTGTACCTTTTTTGCTATATTCTCATGTGGTGGAAGGGCTGAAGGGACTCTTTATGGCATCTTTTATAAGGGACTCTATCCCAGTGACCTAGTCACATCCTAAAGTCTCTACTTCCCCTAAGAGATTAGTTTTCAATGTATGATTATTTTAGGGAGACATTATATTCAGACCGCAGTGCGTGTGAGTGTGTGTATGTGTATCTATCTATCTATCTATCTATCTATCTATATATCTTTTAAAATATTAATAAGTAAAAGACATATTTTGTTTGAGCCAAGAATAATGACAAAAGCCTGTAATCCCAGCAGTCTGGTAGGCTGCAGCAGAAGGATCACAGTTTAGAGCCCAACTTGGGCAACTTAGCAAATTACTGAGATCTTGTCTCAAAATAAAAAGGGCTGGGGATGTAGTTTATTGTGGAGACTTTGGGTTGAATCCCCAGCACCTCAAAAACATGTCATTTTACTTGAAAGCACACATAAATAATATATACAGTCCATGGCAGTTTCCGCACTAAGTTATAGATGAGCCTTACCTTGTTGATTGAGACCAAAATAGTAAATAAAATTTAAATTATTCATACAAGGTAGTTGAGTTAGTCATGAGTGAACCTCGCAGCTCTGAAGATTCGTTGCTATTAGCAGAGACTTTGGGATTCAAGTCTGTTTGGAAATGGAGTTGGGTTTGAAGTTGAGGAGATTCGTGTTCATGGTTAGTAAAAAGTTGCTTGAGTCTACAAACACCAAATAGTACCCTTTGAGCGCCTGTGTATTTTCTTCACTGAGTTTTTAACTGGGTGTTTTAAACAAGGATAATTTTAACTGGCTGGAGCAGCTTTCTAATGGGTACCATTTCTTATTCACAACAAAATTTGTTGTGAAGGGATAGTGACTAACTGCTGTCTCCAATCAAAGACATAGGAAAACCCCATAGAGACATTGCTATTTACTGTAGTTATGGAGTCATTTTAGGCTGGAAAGCATGTCAACAGCTTAAAACAACTCATTTGGCAGCTACTGCCGTCCCCACCCGCAGAGTCTTTATCGAGCTGTGACTGTCATCGCAATTGTCTTTCCAGTTTCTCATTTGTCTGTCTCTTTTCCAGCCTGAAAGAATTAACCCAGAGCTCAACCAGAAGGGATACAGTGTGAAGTCTGACATTTGGAGTCTGGGCATCACCATGGTAGTGTATGATAATCTCTGTGGGTTCTGAGGTTCTGAGCCTGCAACTGGAATGGGGTGGGCTTTAGGATCAAGAAGTAAGTGGTCTACATGCTAGTCTGAAAACTTTCCTCACCTGAGATATCTGGTGAGTTTTGAGAAAGAATTGTTTGCAGTGGGGTGTAGCAGAAATACTGAACTGGGATTGGAGAAACCAACTTGCATGAATTGCTATAGTCGCATGGGCTGTCTTTCTGTCCTCATTTGAGAAGGCACCTATCTCCCTCCTTTGTACCTGTGCAAAGAAGGGGATCTGAATCTTCTGCTGGTTTGGTCTATTAAACACATGCTCATTTGAGGGGGTCTGTATAGATTCCTTATAGCTTAGACTCAATCGTTCTATCAGGACAAGAATCTTAAATTTCAGAAGGGTGCTGATAAACCTGGACACCAGTGGGGACAGTATTACCCAGGATGTCAGCTGTGCTTCCCTGATATTATTGTCTTAGATGCTGAGGTCAAGTGTGTCCTAAAGACAAGATAACAAACAGGGTGATTTCCTTAAGCACAAACCTGCAAAACTGGTGATCGTAAGCATTTGGTATATCACCCAGGTCTGGCATTACTCACTGTGGTCCTGGTTCTTTCTCAGGGGCACAGATGAATAAATCCTGTGACTTCTTTCAAGTTCCTGCCAAGAAAACATGTGATTTTGTAGCAGCAAAAAGGCCTTCACTTTAGTCCAAACAGGACAGTCATTTGGTCCTAGGTTGTTTTTTCCCAATTTTTTCATTCCATGAAGTGACCTGCAGGTGGCAGCAGAGCTACAGCCCTGCAGGAAGTTTAAGGTATAATTTCTTTTCAGACTAAGTCTTTGAAGACTTGGCTGCTGCACATCTTGAAGTTCAATGCTCACAATTTTTATGAAGTAGCTTGTTGTGTTTTTGTGAGGAACTGAATTTTAGATATTTTCAAAAGGCTGTTTCTAGTAAAATAATATTTAAAAACCTGTTGCCACTCCTAGCCAGGCATGTATACCCCGAAGGCCAGTGTTTGTTTGCTTATTTATTTATTGGGCAACTGTTTTGCACCACATTTCAAATATATAATATCTTTTGAACAATTTCTATTATAACATTGAAAAAAGTCAAAAATAAAAATGGGGGATCACAGATTGGACACATACTAGCTCTAAGAATCTCGAGAAAATATCTAGAAGGAGAAGTCATTGTTTGTTTGTTTGTTTGTCCCCAAATTGTACCTGCTTTGTATTCAGCTTTGTATTTCTGGTTCTCCTGGAGTAAAACACAGCTGACTCCCAGTGGCGGCCATGTTTAAGCTGTTGCCTCCCTGTTTCCTTTTCCTTCCAGATTGAGTTGGCCATCCTACGGTTTCCCTACGACTCATGGGGGACACCCTTTCAGCAGCTTAAACAGGTGGTAGAGGAGCCATCACCACAGCTCCCGGCGGACAAGTTCTCTGCAGAGTTTGTTGACTTTACCTCACAGTGGTAAGAGAGCCCCATCCTCCACACATGGGTGCTCATGTATCGCCTCCATTGGGTTCAGTCCATTCTGAATGCATCCATTCATTGTGAGAGCATTCATGGCACAGATCCTCCATGCTGGAGAGCACCAGGATTATGTCGTAACCTCTAAGTCCAGGAGGGAAGCCTTGTGAATCAATTGCTATGATAAAAATACCAAAAGATGGCAAGTCTAGGGACGGAGATATGCTTAGGGTATTTGGGGCAAGTTGGATGAAAGGCATCGGGTTAGGATTTTCTGGAAAAAGATAAATCCTAAGCTGAAACCATGAGAGGTATTTTTCCAAGTAAAGGGGAGTAGGAAAATCATTCCACACTGAAGGAAGATCACCTACATTGTCATAAAAGCAAGAAACTGTTTTCTGAGAATTGTAAGTAATTTGGTGTTGGTTAGAGTGTAGATAGAAAGGAGGCACGACCTGTTGAAGGCCTAGAGCCAGGAACTAAGCACGAAGGGTGAGAAAGGGCAAGTGCTACTTCAGTCCCTACAAGTCTTGCAGAAATTTGAGCTCCTACAAACACTTGCTTAGTATAAATGTTACTTGCTCAGGAGGGTGTTGGAGGCAATACTGAGGCTCTTGGAAAAGAACCTAAAGAAAGCTGGAGTAGAAAAAGGGTCAGTGATGTCATAAGGTGGTGAACTTTGTTTTCATGGAATTGCAAGTGTTATCAAGGAAAGTAGGAGGGGGATTGTGTTCTTTAGAAAGCCAAGTGGTTTTTGTCTGCATTAGGGCCCTTGCTGCCCACCGACCCTCCCTAGTAATGAAGTGCTGGTGGAAAGAGGATGCCAAGTATAGAACACAAAAGAGTATCACATTGATTTAGCCTGGCATCCTGTACACGCCAGTGAGGATGGAGAGGAGGTGGTGAGCCAGAGTTCTTGACACCCCCAGGTGTGTACCTGAAGGTAAGCAGCTCTGACCACTCCTTGCTGTGGAAGGGCCCAATTCTCTGTAGGCTCCTTGAAATAAAGAGGAAGCTCAAGTGACACCTTTCCCATTGCACCATTCCCTGGCCTCCATGTCCTTTTGGAGAAGTGTTCTGAATAGAACTCTGGCTGGGAAATGTGGTGGGACCAAGTGGCTCTGTTGCTTGTGAAATGAAGACCTCCTGGACTTTGTGTTGGTCCTCAGCTCTTTCTCTTCAGTTCTTTCTCCTAGTAATTTACAAGGCCTAGAATGATTTGTTTTTGGTTTTGGTTTTGGCTGAATGACTGGCTAGGGGCTGGGACATTGAACTCTAGCATAATGTTGAATGTTTCTAAACCATACCTCCTCTGGGCTCTTGCAGTCTTTCTGCTGTTTTCCTCGAGTAAGCGTGATACTACATGTGGTGGTGTTTGAAATGAAATCATGATTTTTACCTTCTGAATTCAAGGACTTTATTTAGCTGTTTGGTTTTGCTCTTTACCTTACCCTCATGTGTTTAAAGGTCATGTAGGAGAAGAAGAATTGAGTGAGTGAGCCATCTTGAATCCCGCAGACCAGTAATTCTCAGGAGAGGCCCTAGCGGAGGGACAATCTCATGCAGGGGATTCTCTTCAAGCTACACTTTTTGTGGCCCTTCTCCCATTCCCCTCCCCGCCCCTTCCCAGGATTCTAGGCACTTCAGAAAACTATAGTAACAACAGAGCTGGAGTAAAAAGTTTAGAAAGCCGAATCTCCCAGTATGAATTACGCATTTAATCCAAATCCAGTTGTTCTCAACTCTGGCTGATTAACTTTCAATCCCTAGAAGTGCCCCCTCCAAAAACTCCCCTTCCACCCTCAGACATTCCAGTCTAGTTGGTCTGAGGAGAGCTGGAATTTCATTGTTTCTCAGAAGTCCTCAAAGCACCCTGTGTACTTCTGGTGCACCCTCTAGTAGGAGAACTTGACTTTAGATGTGACATCCTTACGTCTGCAACCAGCTGCCTTCTGTTCAGGATATTTATCTTCTGCTCTTTGTTAAAAAATAAATTCAATTCCTTTATCTTTCTTTTACTA
>PVKB01000030.1:0-210000 GCA_004027205.1 Ctenodactylus gundi
AAGTTTGTGTTTGTTCACGAGAGAGGCATCCCCGTCTGCTTCACCTGGCTGGAGAATGGGACATCTACTCAGGATGAACACATCTTACCCTCACCTCTCTCTCTCTCTCTCTCTCTCTCTCTCTCTCTACTCCCTTGCTCACTGAATCTTTCTGGAGAGAGCCTGCTGCAATCCATGTCATCATTAAATGCATCTAATCCATTCTTATTATTTCCAGCAATTAGATTTTGTACAACCACCATACACACTGAATTAGCAAATGCTGAACCTTTGTTTCTGGGGAAGATACGAAATTATATTCTGCCAAGTTTTAGTCACATTTTAACCAATCTATCAATGTAGAACCTTATTTTATGTACGCTTCTGTTTAAAGATGCTTATTTCGTGTATATTGTCAATGTATTAACAGAGAACTGACGGCCATGGTATTACAATGCATGCCCGAATGCAGCTTATCTAGCATCGGCATTTTTTTTTTTTCTGTAAGGTGCACACCAGATGACACTTTAGAACAATACTTAGGGGCCATTTTAAAAGGTAAAATTGCAAACCAAAATAACAAAAAGGAATGTAAAGATATGCAAAGCCCGTGACAGGGGTAATCACCAAGACAAACATTTGTCAAAGTATGAGAAGAGCACAGTCTTGTTGACTCTCACGGGAGCATGCCTGTGATCTCAGTTTTTCCACTGTTCTGTGCACAGGTATGTCTGTAAACGACTGTGGGAAGTGTCACAAGTATTTATTTTTGTAGGTCACAAATAAACTTTAGTGAGGAGGTAAATTCAGGAGTATGGAATCTACGAATATTGAAAGCAATGGTGGAACAACACCCTAAAAATGATGAATCTACCACACGAAAATCCATATCCAATAAAATAATTTCAGAAATGAAGACCCCGAAGGACATCTTAGGCACATAAAAAATGAGGAAATTTTCAGCACTAAGTTCGTACTTAACATTGCTTTTTAGCACAATTATTAAAGAAAATAAAAGATCCAAACATCCAAGATGAACATATCATATAGCAAGAAAGAAGGCGGAGCGCTGCTGAAATATTACCTGCATCTCTAGGATACAGAAGAAACATTAAAAACTCAGGAAGAAAGAAAGGTACAAGCCAGTTTTTGAAATGAGAAAATACCTGAATAATGAATTCGTTCATAAGACAGAATATTGGCAAACAGTAATTAATAAAATTAGTCATCAGGAAATCCATAGTAATATCACACAATAAGAATCTGAAAGCTCACAATGAATTTAGTCTTGATTCGAGTTTATTTTATTTGATTCAAAATTTCATTCAGGCAGATAAGGAACAGAGGTGCAGAGAGCAGGATACACGGAGTTTGAAGTGACATTAGGTGGGCTGAGGCTGAAGATGCAGTGAAAGGGAAGAGAGTAGGCTTACAAGTAGGTAATATTTTACCATTCCAAAGGCGATGCTATCCCTGGGGTGGAAATGCAAGTGGTGAGCATAACATAGAATCCCAACCCACTGTCACATGCGTCACGTGAGCAGGGACGCTCAAGACACTGTTCGATAACAAAGTTTCAATGTGAGACAAATCTTAATTTAAGCGCACTGTGCAGGGAGCCTTAGACATATGGAATGTCTTACTGATGAAGTCTAACAAGCTTTATAACCATTAAAAAAATGAACAAAGCCACGTGAAAGACCAGTGCACACTGATAATACCAAGTATCAATGAAGCTCCCTTAGCACCGGGACAGAAATGTAAGTTGACATAGTCCCTTTGGAAAACACTCAGCTTTGTTTACCAAAGCTGAAAACACTTTAACCCTTTGACGCAGCAATGTTATCTTAAACATATACCTAGGAAACTATAAGGTGCGTACACACCCCCACTTAATGAATGGCCCTAACAATTATTCAAAGTAGCCAAAACCTAAAGACATTTCTCAAATATCTGTTAATAGGGATGGTAATTGGGGTTTATTTCTTAATAGAATATTATACTATCATGTAAAAAATAAAGGGTACCTGAAATAATATAAGTGATACAAAACATATTTTATAGCCATTTTGTATCAAGTTGGAAAAGAGTTGTCTCCGGTCGTAAAGAATGGTAGTGACATTTGAGCAAAGCAGTGGTTGGCAGGAGCGTTTGAGAGGTTAGCGGTATGTATAGTTTCATTTGCACATTAGTTGCATGAGTATATTTACTTTATAATAATTCATCCATCTGTATATATATTAATTGCCGATGTCCTTTAATAAATATTCTACTTCAAGAAAATACATATCCAAGAAAAGAGTTTAGGTGTGTCAAAAAACAGGCAGGTGCTTGTTTAAAATGAGGACTGAGGACTGCAGTTGGCCAAATGAAGAGCATTGATTGCTTTTCTCAGAGCTGTTTCAGTGAAATGATTGGAATGACCCCATAAGTAGAGTGGGTTGGGAGAGAACTGGAGGCTGAGATACCAAGGGCCCGCCTTGGTTGGATCCAAGTTCCCTCCAGACCGTGTCCTGCTCTGGTCCTTGTTATCCCCAGAAAATAGATGGGTAGATGCCAAAAACCACGAACAAAAACGCTTTATATGCTTTGTTTTTCCTATACATACATTCCTATGCCAATTTATAAAATCAGCATAAGAATAGATTGACAGGCTGGAACAGTGGCACAGCAGTCAAAGTGCTTTCCTTGCAGGCACAAGGCCCTGAGTTTGTTCCCCCAGCACCATATAAAGCTGGACATAGTGGCACATGCTTGTACTCCCAGCACTTGGGAGGCTGAGACATGCATATTGTCCTGAGCCCAAGGCCAGTCTGGGCTATACCACTGAGTTGAAGACCACAGTCAGAAAAAAAAATGAATAGGTTGACAACTAATATTAAAGTAGAACAATTATAAGCATGCGCTTTAATGCAGTTGCCAGCATCACCGTTGCTACCATTGTCAAGTAAAGTGAGGGCTGTCTGCATGCAAGTACCAGGTTTTGAACACAATCATTTGGTAACCGAGGTGGCTACTAAGTAAGTATCGAGTGGGTAGGCAATGTGTGTGCCGCCGGACAAAGGAATGATTCACATCCTGGGGGAACAGCCGGTTCACGAGTGAAAATTTATCATGCTACCCTGAATGATATGCAATTTAAAATTTATGAATCATTCGCTTCTGGAGCTTTTGAACTGTGGTTGAAACCGAAACCTTGCAAGGTGAAACCACAGATGGAGGGAAGGAGCCCAGTGTTCTTGCCTCCCATGATTCCAAAGTACTTACCTTTTCATTTTCTCAAGCCCTAAGGCCCCTCGCTGTCAATACTTTGAATATTGAATAATGTAAATGAGAAATTCCTTGGTTTGGATGCCCAGTAAGAGAAATGAGTCTGGGAAAGTGCCCCATGGCATCTCCCATAGATCTGGATTTAGAGTCACATAGAGCCATGTTCTGCAATATCAATAAACTTTAGGATTATTTTTTAAAAACAACTTGCTTATAATACAAAATTTTTAAACCTCACTTCACAGACATGTAGATCCAGTAGATCTTGGGGGAGGCCAGGAATCTGTATTAACATCAGCCCCATGTTCTGATGTTGCTGATCCACAGATAGCCTGTAAGGAGACTCTTATGTACAACAGAGATCTGCTATTGACTGGGTGGATGGAGTGACTGCCTTCGGTTGATTTCTACTCCTTCCTGAGGCCTCCAGCCTCCCTTTTGCACATAGCTTTCTGAGTCCTGGGGTATATTCATATTCTTTTTTTGTTGTTGTTGTTCTACTGTCAAAGTTCTATGCTCAACGGGGTTACAACGAAAACAAAGATTTGCTGATGAACCATCTTCTTTCTCTCCTCCTTCCTTTCCTTTGTGTTTCATTCATCTTTCCCTTTCTGTCTCCGTTCCCGTTCCTTCCTCTTTTCCTATCCCCTTCCTCCTCTTCTCCGCTTTCGTTGTTCTTGCAATTTTTTATTTTCTCTTGTTCCCTTCTTTTCTGCACCTCTTTATCTCTCCCTCCCTGCCTCATTTGCTCCTCCCGCCAACTCTCAGATAGAAAAACGGAAGTTCAACCATAACTCTAACTCTACGTACTGTGTCTTCATGGTCAACAAGCCCTACGCCGTCACTTGCTCCGTGGTGGCTTTCTACATTCCCTTTCTCCTCATGGTGCTGGCTTATTACCGCATCTACGTCACCGCCAAGGAGCACGCCCACCAGATCCAGAGGCTACAGCGTGCTGGAGCCCCCGCGGAGGGCAGGCCCCAGCCGGCGGACCAGCACAGCACTCACCGCATGAGGACAGAGACCAAGGCGGCCAAGACCCTCTGCATCATCATGGGTTGCTTCTGTCTCTGCTGGGCTCCTTTCTTTGTCACCAATGTTGTGGATCCTTTCGTGGGCTACACTGTTCCTGGGCAGCTGTGGACCGCTTTCCTCTGGCTCGGCTATCTCAATTCCGGGTTGAACCCCTTTCTGTACGCCTTCTTGAACAAGTCCTTTAGACGTGCCTTCCTCATTATCCTCTGCTGTGACGATGAACGCTACCGAAGACCTTCCATTCTGGGCCAGACTGTCCCCTGTTCAACCACAACCATTAACGGATCCACGCATGTTCTGAGGTGAGTGCTCACGGACTCTGTCAACTTGGCCATTTTTGCATAACTTGCAAGGAGCACGGCTCCCCTTTCTGTTTCCAGAGGATAATTTCTGAAAACCTGAATAGTGCTTGCAAAGAACATTAGGTCACGGAGTAAAGTTGCGGGAAAGGCAGAGGCTCTGAAAGGAGACTGACTTGTACTGAGATGCAGACTCCAAATTTCTAGGACCTTGAGGCGGTTACTTAACTTTCTGAGTTTTAACTAGGCTCTTCTAAGAGATTATAATCACTTTATCAACATCATAAGGTTTTTGTGGGGACCGTCCTAGCTAGCATAGTATATCACGTAGAACAGAGCCTGACACCTCTTAAGCATGTTGCCTATGCTTGCTTAAAGGAATGCTGCGTGTGGTGGCGCAGGCCTGTAATCTCAGCACTCTGGGAGGTTGAGGGAGGAAAAATGTCAAGTTCGAGTCCAACCCGAGCAACTGGGTGAGACTCGATATCAAAGTAAAAAATACAAAAAGGACCTGGCGTTGGAGCTCAGGGTGAAGGCAAGGCAGGAAGAAAATGGCATTTTCGGGTAGAGATTAGAAGCATGGGCTTTCAAGTAGAACAAGCTTTATCTGACTCTCATCACCCCTACTCACATAGCATAACCTCTCATATTTATTTTCTTTAACCATAAAATTATAATGCTAATACTATTATTATAAAAATGTAATACTAATATTACTATTCACTTGGGATTTTTTGACAATTAAAGTCAATGATTTTATACAGCTTGATACCCAATATTCCTCATATCACTAATAATGTTATTAAAATTAGCAGAAATAATAGTAGCCATGTATCCCTGATGGTCTAAGTCATAGAAATGTGATAAATCTAAATAGCAGTAAATTTGCCCTAATAATACCATACTTTAAAGGATATAATGGGATATGGGTAATCTAGAATGGGTTCATGAGGATGAAGGAAGTTGATTTGGCTTAAGGAATTCTGAGAAGTCTTCATAAAAGACCATTGTGTAACAATTTGAGGCAAGAAGGTATCAGCAGGCCGCCCAGGGAGCTAGTGCAACATGAACAAGGAAACGGAGTATGGAAAATCTCAGAGTGGCATACCCGAGGCCACACAGATTGGTGGAGGCTGGAGTGACTTGGGAGGTGATGTCCAGTGTCGCGGTGCGCCTTTCCAATTCCTAAGGATGTTCTGGCTGCCCTGGAGCAGAACTGTGCTCAGCCAGCCTGCAGCAAAAGTGAATTACCAGTGATACTTTTTTTTTGCACTGAGATATATAGGAATTACTTTAAAAGAAAAGTAGTCCAACTTTTGAAATAAGCTTTAATTTTTTTGATGATGGCAATATTCAGCTGTTTTGGCAGCTGAAAATCGGGGAATTTTCAATTGCCTAAGTGTGAGAAAAAAAAAAAAGAGAGAAGTGGCCGTGGAAAACTAACGCTGAGCCTCATAGGCTGCTCAGAAGAGTGAATTCAGTTTTCAGCAACACTGTGGACAGACTTGTAGCTAAAGCCCAGCGTGGTGTGGAGGTTCCAGCTGGGGGAATGACCTCAAAGGACACTCCCAGAAGCTGGCATTCTCTCTTAATTATGCCTTAGTGAGTGTCATAGAAAGAATCCAACCACAGCGTGTGTGTATGAGAACTTCTGTGTGGGTACCGGAGCCTTTAGCTATTTAAGCTGGCACTTGCCTGAGTACAGACTGTTGACAGCCAACAGTGTGTGCTCTGGCACACTTATCAAGTCACTTCTTTAGAACTTGGTAGCTTTTGCCCATAGACACCATCATAGAAAGAATGTGCAAGTTTCTAGAGAAGTTTCACTAATAGAGTACTGCTCCCCCCCACCCCATTCTTGATAAGCTACAGTATGATTATCAAAGACACGATGGTCTGAGGATGGCTTACGTGGGCGCTATTCACACTTGACTCCTCGCACTTCTTCGTGATATTATGAACGTACAGAAAGTTTGTAGGAGACATCTTACTGTGGGCATGGGGAATCCCATAGAGCATGGGTATCCTACAGAGAAGGAAAATACTATTTCAAACTTGAACTCAGCATCAGTTGACGAGGACCACAGTTTTGTCTCTTTGACTCACAAATACCAACTCTATGAGGATATATATCTTGTAAACTTATATAAACATGTATCTTGGTGAACAAATGAAAAAAACCTATTTCTCCATGTTAATTGCTCTGACTTAATACAACTTAAGAAAATCTAACCTTAAAAATCTCATGAATAAAATACCCCCAAATTGAGCAATTTGAGAAATAGAAAACTTAAGTAGATAAAAACAAAATCAGCTTTTATTCTGCCGTCTTCCCAGAGACAACAAAAAACACTGGCTAAGTGTTCTTTCAATGTCTTTATAAGTATTCTTAAAAAGTAGAAAAACCATTGCTCTTTGTCTCATTATTTTAAGTCAGTGGGAGCATTGAGTGTGTATTTTTCCACATCTTACTTTTTAGCCTTTAGCAGTACGTTTTAGAGATATTTCCACTGGAAAACATATAGATGTAACTCAGTCTTTTTTAACTGTTCCATAATCTTATATACTAAAAATATAAATTAAATTTTATTTAATTATACCCCATTAGTGGACATGTAGGTGTCTCTAATTTTTGCTATCACAAAGTGTACTATTTTTAATGCCCTCAAGCACATTCCTTTGTGCATATGCCAGTGCTTCAGATAGCTACCCAAAGTGCAATTGCTTTCTTAACATGTAAGCTCATTTACGATTTTTATATTCACCATAGAACTAACTTCCTAGAACGTTGTAGCAATTTTACATTCTCTTCAGTAGCATATGAAGGTATGCTTTGCTTTCCCCTCACCAACATTAAATATTATCCATTGTTTATTATTTGATCATTTACAGAAGACAACTTTCACTTCATTTGTCCCAGACAGTTTGTTCAATTGGGACATTTTTGAATTAGTTCTTGACTATTTATATGTATCCTTATATAAACTGTGTCTTTCTATGTTTGGCCTCTTTTCGTACAACTTTGTTGTAATTTTCTTACTAGTTTCTGGATGTTATTTATGTTATTGTTATTAATCCTTTGCTATATAAGGTCCCCATCCTTCTCTTGGTGTTTTACTTGGGTTAACTTTTTTTCCAATAGAAGTTTCAAAGAAAATACTGCTCTTACCTGTCCTCTTCTGAGGGCCCAGTTCCTTCTGAAGGATTTCTCACATGGATTCTCCTCACTGCTGTGCCTCCTTCAGTCCCTCAGTTCCTCTCACACATTCCCACTTTCCTCCTACCTCTCAAAAGCTCTTTTGTCTGGAGCCATCCTCCGAGTTTCTAGTACCCAGTTCCTGATACTCTCCTCAGCCCCACTGTCACTTTACACAATTACAATCTCCACAAGTTTAATTACCATCTTCATGTTGTCAAACTCACTTTGATTCCAATCTCCAGACCTCCGATTTCCTCTGAGTTCCAGACCAGAAGATCCCATTTGCTCTCTGGACAGCCCTACATACATGTCTCAGAGGAGCCTCCAATTTAATGTGCCTAAACAGAGCTCTGTCCTATACTCTGTCCCTCCCCACCTCTAGCCACAAGTTTCCTGATCTTTATTGTTCCATAAGCAGAGCTAATATCTCCTGTGTTACTTTATGTGGCTTTTGAGGTAGAAGGAGCCTATGATATGGAAGATTTAAATATTTTAAAAAGCAGTAAGAGGCAACCTAAGCGTGATTGGCAGTCCATTCACATTAAAATCACTTGGACTACAAAATGAAGCTCTGCCTCAGGGGAAAAAAAAAGAAAAGGAAGGAGCACTTGCAGTAAAAACACAGAGTCCTTCCTACACCCCACTTGCTGAATCAGTGCTGGATGAGTAAAATGACATCCCTACCGGGATGACTCTTATGCATATTAAATTTGGGCATTTGCCGTCCTAGTTTTACGTGATTCAGATTTTGCCCTCTTATCTGGTTCAAGATATGATGGCACTGATTTTTGTTTCAGAGCTTCAGATTATGACACACATTACAATGAATTACAATGTTGGGTTCTTTAATGAACAATAATTCTACCTAAGAGTAACTAACAAAATACAGTAGAAACTTGTTTTGGAAGTCTGCCTCAGTTCAGTCATGCTTTCATTCAAAAGACTTTTCTCACTTGGGAAATATGGGGTGACCTTACAAGTCTTGCTTTTTGACTACATCTAAATGACAAGTCACATTAGCTTGGATGGAGTTCTTTGTCCGTTGGGTCAATGCCAAGGGTTCTGCTGGTCTTGTTTGTTAATGTATCTTTACAGCCTAGTAAACTGCCTGGATATCATGGGACTTGAAAGAACATTTCTGTCTCTTTTTCAATGGCTTTGCTTTTCTTTTATTTAACATCCTTGTGATTCTTAGCTCAGAAAATCCAGTGCAGGGTGAGAACTGAAGATTCTGACTGTAACTTTACAACAGATCTTTTCTCTGTCTAAAATTTGCTAAGGATTCCAGTTTTATCTTCTTGGATAAATAATTTTTGTCCCCCTATCTCACTACCTTCTTGTAAAAATCAAGCAAGACAATGGATATGACATTGCTTTGCTAACTGTAGCCTCTGTCCTCACTAGAGAAACAGTATTAAGAATATACCTTAAGCTAGGCAGTTCAAGCAGAGATTGCATACAGAATTTAACTATAGTGATAGGTTTCTCTGCTCACCTTCCAGGCTTAGATCTGTTCCCTCGTTGCCCAAGTTAAGATCATCCTCAAAACTGGACCTAGCCCATTCTTAGGCAGGCTGGGAACCTTTCAGAGAATGCAGCATAACTAGCTTTGTCCTTGGCTATTACAATCCATCACCTATACTCTGCATGTTTTCCTTTGACTTGGAAATCATTAGAGCCGTGTTGTTCCCACCCCAGCTAATAAAACTGTAAGTAAAATGAAATAAAGCTAAAAATTCAGTTTCTTGGTTGTGTCAATCACATTTCAAACAGTAATTAGCCACATGTGGTTAGCTAGCTACTGGATTAGTCAGCACTAATATTACCTTCTCTAAGATTATAAGAATTCTGCTAGACAGAGACAACTCCACACCTTTATGAATGTGATTGTTCCCAAGACTTACTAACTCTTGCTAATGTAAGTTCAGTAATAAGCTAATTCTAGTGGATGTGGTATGTGACACTTTGACTTTTCTATGCACAAGATTAGTACACACACATCTATGTATGGAGTCAGTAAAAAGAGGAAACCATGAAAGTAGAGAAAAAGAATAAACAAAAAAGAAAAAGATTGAGCATCCCCCCCCCCAAAAAAAAGAAACCCCTGGATTTAAAAATAAGAAAAAAAAATGCTCTGGGTTATGGTCTCTTCATGTCAATTATATTTTTATTATCTTGTTTATTAGCTGTGTCCCCAGACATACTGTCTGTCCACAAAGGCAATTACATTTGTCTCTTTTATTCCCTAAAATTTCCCCGAGCATAGACATTGCTCAGCTAGTGTATTTGCTGAGTGAAAGAATGAACGCTGTACAACAGTCAGCTTAGAATAAGCTTTTTACCACCTTAAAATATATATTAATTTAAACAAAATTCATTTTTTCACTGTCAGCTCTCTTGTCAACTTGTAAACTTCAGCATACCTGAATCCCTCTTTTAAATCAAGATTTTCATATTATGAACTGAAAGATTTTGCCCTTTGAAGAAAAAATAAGTTTGATTTAGTTTGGATCTTGGGAGATTTCTATTGGTGTTAGAAAGTTGTTTGACATTTCAGATACATTAGTATGGCCTTTACCTTGAACTTTAGAGGTCGCAATGGGATTCAACCTTTACCTCATTGTTTTAGCCATAGCAAACTTAATCAGGGTGAATCAAATGTAAGGGAGGATGACCTGGTCCTATCTCCTTGAGTCTCCTCCAGGTTCAGCTATTAATTTGTTCAAGGCAAAAATGAAAATACAGTCTGCTTTTTCAAAAGGATAAAAAATGGCATTAAAGGAACTAAAATGTAAGGCTTGTTTCCATGTCTATACTCCCATCCCCCTTGTCTTATTTGTATTTACCTTTGCTTGCTACAAAAATTTTAATCATTACTAGGAAATTTACCATTCTTCTGTTACACAATGTTAGTTTAAATGCAAACATAAAAACATTTAACTTGCGTTTAGAATCGGTAAAATTAAACAGATGATGTTTTATAATTTATACATGATTTTTTTTTTGTTACCAAGACAGAGAACAAAACTAACTTAACTTTTAAAAAAAAATTCTTGATACTGATACATTCTATTGACTTTCTTGAGGGCGAAGGTAAACTTGCTAGGAATATTAAGATGGTGACAGGAGAGCCTTAAACTCAGCGGGAAATCCCTGTGTGGCCACGTGGGTCAATCACGTACCTGCACAGGTAGCCTTATCCCCTGTTCTTTTCTGATCCCAACATAAAATGGCCTTTCAGAAAATACTGACCTTGTTGAGATCATACCAGCAAGAATAACAACTTCAAAAGAGCTCTATTTGCCCCACCAAATACTTGTAGTATTAAATGTTAACGCTTGACAGAAAAAAAATAGCACAGCAGTTAGAGTGCTTGACAAGTAAGCACAGGGCCCTGAGTTTGATTTCCCAGGACAGCGTAAACCAGGCATAGTGGAACATACCTGTAATCCAACACTTGGGAGGCTGAGGCAAGAGGATTGCTGAGTTCAAGACCAGTCTGGGCTACATTGTGAGTTCAAGATCAGCCTGAAAGTCAAACTTTCTGCACAATATCCTTAAGAAATTTGTTACCCAGGTGGTCCAGACTGCTCTCTGGATCAGAAATTTTAGAACCAAAATGCTGGCTGAGGTTAAAACATCCTCTGACATGTTTTGCGGAGAACAAATTGCTACTGTTAATTTAACAAAAGATGGAACTGTGGCAGTAACAAAAACACATCAGGGCTGCAGACGCTAGAGTTTGGCAGACCCTAAGGGCCAATCTCATGTGAGTTTTAACACTTAGTATCAATATGAGTTTGAGATGGGGTTAAACATCCCATGTATGTCTCCTTACTGCAAGATGGGGACATTCTTAGCATCTGTCTCAGAGAGCTTTTATTAAGATTAACTATGATAATACATGTGCAAGAGTAATTCCAGACCATAGAGCACAGGGAGCATTTAGTGAATGGAAGCTTCTGTAATTATTGTAATGGTATCTATAGCACCATTCGCAAAACATTGACAAAACATTCCAGTCCTCCAGTTATTTTCTCAGCTTCCTGATAATGACATCTTAAGGAATGAGTCAGTTAGAGTCTCTAGGTTCTAAATGCTACGCCTTAAATGGGAATGCAGAGCTCCCTGTGCTAAAAGAAAAGCCAGAAATGAATTAGATTAATCACACTGTTTATAAATAATTGTTTAAGCAACAGGAAACAAGACTTGTTTCCTGGGTACAGTTGGGTGTGTTGTTTTGAATATGCCTTCTGGTTTTTACATTACCTGTAGGTATTTCTTTGGCCCAAATTAAAGCATGTTAACTGGCCCAAACAAGCTGAGTTCACTGTGTGCATGTTTGTTTTCCCTCTTTTGCGCTGCAGGTGCTCCTACCCTCAGGATACCAGTATTCTCTGTATCAGTCCGCTGAGATCTGTACTCACAATAAAAGAGAGATTTTCCCCTGCTACTCTTAGGCAGGGCAAGCAGCATAACAACACCTAGATGTTGCAATGTCCAAAATCGTTTAGCTGAGTTAAGAGGATGGAGATAGTAGGGTGTGGTGTCCTAGCCCTTGACACTGTCTGCACATTGGAGTCATCTGGGACATTTCCCAAACAACATCTGGGTTGGGCTACTTTTGTAGAGATGCTATTTTAATAGGTCTGACCAGGGATGCAGAAACTGCTCCATTTTTAGGGGCTCTAATGTGCAGCAACATTGAGATGCATGTGTGCAGTGGGACAGGCAGGAGCTCTGTCTTCAACTCCTGTCATGGCGGCCTGTCAACCATCACTCTCTGCCAGCATTAATAAAATGGAATTAGATCTCTAAGATTAGAACTAAATGCACATCTTAGACTTCTGAGATTGTGTGAGTATAAACCAGTAGTTCTCTCTCTCTCTCTCTCTCTCTCTCTCTCTCTCTCTCTCTCTCTCTCTATATATATATATATATATATATATATATATATATATATATATATATATATATAACTAGAGGACATTTGGCTATGTCTGGAGGTGCTCTTGGTTGCCCAATTGGGGAATGTTATTGTAATCTAATGGGTACAGGCAGGGGTGACACCAAACTTCTGGCAGTGCACAGGGCAGTCTTCCCTGACATGGAGTTGTCTGGCCCCAGATTTCAAAAATTGTACTGAGGTTGAAGACTCCTACTTTGAGCTGGTCCTTTGGTGTTACAACAAAAAATACTCTTGACTCTTCCAGGAGACGGCGAAAGGGTCTTTAAGGAAGGAAGCTAGGATGTGAAACTGCTCCACCAGTTGATCCTTTTTCAATCCGTACCATTGTCCAGATACAGCAAGAAATAATAACTTAGAAAAACAACTTCTTGTAGAAGATTGTTGATGTTGTTTCTAAGAGGAAGGGTCCTGAACTTCCATGGCTAGAGAGTTGGCAGTAACCTTGCAGATAAGCCCTTTTCACAAGGCAGGTTTTATGAGCTTGTTCTCTTACAACATGTTCTTGGCAAAGACATAGCTCTCCCAATTTAGTCAGAGCAGCTGGTCAGGAAGGAATTGCCCCCAAGCAGAGTAAGAGACCCGCTGAAACCCATGTTCCCCACATATGCATGTCAACTCCATAGTGGGATGCCACAGGCCCCTGGCCCTTCAAAGTGAAATAAGCCTCATCTTACTCTGGGAATTGACAAAATGGAATGTGCTCAGAGGAGAGTGAATACCATTATTTTCTTTGTAAATTTTATGCTCTATGAAGAATAGGTAGACAAAACCAGAGATGCTGATCTCAGAGCAAAGAAGATTCAGGTCAAAACCATTGCTTTTTATATATTCAAAGGGCTATTGAAAGAAATGGGAATTTGACTTGTGACATGATTGAAAACGACTGCAACAGGCTAAAGAAGATTAAGCTTATAAGAATACATATTTCAGCACAAAATGGAATTGATTGCTTTGCTGGGAGATTTTCTAGTAAAGTAGAAGAAATAAAAGTTAGACGACCACTTCAAGTGTGGATTGACCCTAACTTTGAAAAAAATGGGCTGATTATTAGTGTTTCTGAGGAAGGGGCAGCAAATTGAAGGAGATGCGCTCAGACCCTGCCTCATTGGTTCTGTGAGTTTCAGCATCACGGGCGTCTTCTCACAGTGCAGTTAAATTGCAGAGCAAACCCTACATCATGTGTCTTGTTTGAGTGAAGCTATAGAACATCTGAAACGATTACTAATGACTACAGACATGTTGCTGTTGACATTGTCAATTTGAGGAGTCACTTCTTTTGCTTTAGTGGTTCTTCTGAAAATCTATGCCAGGTAGATATTTTGTATTTTCCATTTAAAAATTGCACTTAGCTCTTAATTCAAAGTACTATAGAAAGTCATAGCATTTCACCAGAGGGAATGATGTGCAAAAATATTTTTCACCAAAATTTTCCCAGGGTTGATATCCCATGAATCCTCTAAAGAGAAATGTTTCCCTCCAGCTCAATAGATGCTCAATTACAAGCAGTTGATTTGATGCTTGAGATTTCTCTTGAGGGAAATACTTGTTGTTTACTGGTCAGGATAAACTTCTCTTCCTTTCAGCTTTAATGTGAAAGCTGTTTGCTACTTAAAGATTTGCAAGCAGAAGGACCTCCGTGCAGGCGTTAAGCCAAGCTCCCTCAATCAGGCTTTAGGGTCTTTTTTTCTCACACAGAGAAGTAGAAGCAAGAGTTCAGGAAAGAAGGACTTCTGGACAGAACAAGGCAGAACCCTACTTAGGAGAAAGCTGATTACCAATGAAGTAGTTCAGTGTCATGGTTAAAAACATAAAAGTTGGCAGTGGATGGACCTCAGTTTGCTTCTGGTCCTGCCACTTTCAAACGATTTCATTTTGGGCAAAGTAATCTGTACTCCAGTTTCTTCCTCAACAGAATAGGAGCAAAAGTATTTCTTGCCTCATAAGACTGTTGTACAGCTAATATGAAATAATGTGAGTACAGACCCTGGGACAAAGTGAGTTATCAACACATTGTGTTCTCATTATCATATCTCATCACATTTAGCACAAATGCAGAAGCACCGGTCAATGGACAAGACTCCCATTTTTGGAACAGTGGTTATAAGAGAAAGATCAATGTCACAATCATCATAAGGTCCTACCGGTAGAAACAGAATAGTTCTTAAGGAGTGGGCACAGAGAGAGGAGGAAACCTGTCTCAACGGCAAGGATATTTGAATTGTGGGTAAAGGAACAACAGTGCAGAGAGCCCTGACTGCTGTTCTAAGGGCAGGGTTGGGTACTCAAAAGTCATCTACAGCCTTGGGCAAGTTGACCATTGTTGGCCATTGACTGGCCTGTTTTTATATAAACAAAACAACCCACTAAACTCTGAGGATTGTATTCAACCACAGATCTAAGAACCTCATTTTTCAAAATTATTTCAGAACAGCCTTTTCTCATCTCATGACTATTTCAGGTTATTTTAAACAAGATTCTTAGAAAATTTCACAGCTAGAATTTCTTTTGGAGTGTTCTGTGTTCTCCAAGAAATGAGTGAATCCATATTTTGATAAACCTGACAAACAAATATATTTGATGTCTGCTCATGTTCCTTTTATGAGCAGACTGTCCTTTGCTGACAGTACAATTTAATTTTCTCTCATTTGTAACTTGTCATTGCTTTCTTCAAATTTCTGGCTTTGGGGAAGAGAACATGTATGTGGTTGCTTATATGGGATACATATATTTTCGCACATAAATTTATATGTATATATATATATATATATATACAGGTACATAGATAAATATAAAAAATGCCATATATAATAACTAGTTTCTGTAGAAATGATTTATTTTCCAGGCCCTGATAGTGCTGTGTTTATTTTCATAGTCACAATCTTATCAGCTAATTTTTACTTGTCTATATGCCAATCATTGAGATACTTTTATCACCATGTCATTGATCTTTAATTAGTTCTAAGGATCAACTGTTTATATCCCCATTTTACTGATAGAGAAATTAAGATTCAGAGAAATTAAATTACTTCACCAAAGTTTCACACTTGATGAGTGCAGGGCTAACATATAACCATCTGACTTCAAAGTCCTTGATAATTATAATTACATTCCCTGACAGATGCCTCAGACCTCTTGTATTAACGTAGAACTATAGATTCTTGAATTTGAATGCAGATTCAGAAGTGACTTGATCAAATATCTGTAATGCATTGGTTAGCTTTGCATAACTATCTTGAAATATTTGAGATAATTAACTTAGAAAAATTATTTTGGCTCACAGTTTCAGAGATTCCAGCCCACGACCGATTGGCTGTAATGCTTTGGGCCTACAGAAAGACAAAACGTTCTAATAGAACACACGCCAATGGCAAAGCTCGCTAGTTAGGCAGCAAAATGGATGGAGAAAGACCAGGGTTACATAGCTGTCTTTGACTGTGGACCCCCAGAGATTGAAGGAAGTTCCCCTAACCTAAGCTCCACCTCCTAAATATTCTACCACGTCTCAGTGGTGCCACTTCGGGGACTGATCCTTTAGCATGGACTTTGGGAGACATTCAACATCCAAAGTCTGACACCAAGAAAAAAACAGTTATCACAGCTATCTCTTCCACAGTGTGTCTGGTTGGGAGCTGCGTATCTGTATTTCCGGTATTGGATAGTTCATTATTGGATAGTTCATTATACCCAAAGCAAGGAATTCTACCATTGGAATAGCCCTCGTTGTTGCAAAAGTTAGTAAAATTTTATTCCCTGTATCTTAGTATCATAACAGATCAGAATTTTATAGGTTGAAATAATAATTAGTAACAAGCAATTCAGTAGTTTTCTTTTTTTCAGGTATAGAAATCTCTTGGTGAAATGGAATTTAACTTGAAGGCAGTAACAATGAAAGTAAACCTATTTGACCACAACATGTGTTCCTGTAGGAATGTGTGTGCGCAGGGTCATGGCTGTCGCCCTGTTCCTCACTGTCTGCAATGACCATTCTACGAAGTTATTGGATAAAGTTGTATCAGCAATCACTTGAAATATATAGCTGGACCTGTTTTTTTTTTTTTTTTTTTTTTTTTTTGTTTTTTGTTTTTTTTGTAGAGAAGAAAATTGTAGCTTCTAGAACACAGTTTACTTACAGTCATCTAGCCAGTCAGCAAAGGAACAGAGACCAGAACCCACATCTCAGAACCTCCAGGTTGTCTTCTTGATTGTTCATCAATTCCTCCACACATCCCTTGATCCATTGTCTTATCACATTTCTCCTTACAGAGGCAGAGGTACAGCAGGGATGTAGACAGGCAAGAGCATTGCTTTTAAGGAGCACGCAGTCATCTGTTGCCATCCCGCTAGTCGTTAATGGTACCAGTCCTGCCCTGCAGTCCACACCCAGACACACCTATGTGGACACAAATTAATCAGACCATTCCTGGCAACTTCTAGAGTCAGTCCAGTTTTTCTATAACTTTCAAAAAATGGTGGGATCTATAATTGAATGCAAGGCTAGTCACATATTTTTGGAAATCTTAGGGAGCTCTTTCCTTAACCGGACTGCAAATTACAATTTATTCTGCCTGGTTTTCTTTTGGGACGGTACATAATACAATCATGGGGGGAGAAGCTATTTCACGTGCTATAGTTCAGAAAGGCAGAAAGGCCATTCAGACACGTGGGATTTAAACTGCAAATGCCTGCTGGATTGGGCTGTAATAGAATAATTTTCAGCTGTATAGTGTGTCTTGCAGTGGGCTGATATCAAAGGGCATAGAAAATTCGTCTTGGCTTAACGGAATCTCATTTGTCAGCTTGTTTCTCTCAATTCTTCCTTCTGTATTCCTGTTTTCCGACCGAACTCTTTGCATAATATGCATGTAAAATTGGCTACCTTTCCCCAGATAATTAGCCCTCCCGTCCCTGGACCACTCCGCTTTCTCGAAGGCTCTTATCTGGCTTTCCTGCCTAGCACAGCCTCATCTTCCCTCCAGACACAGTTCCAAAATGAGTTCTCTGAACATTTCTGATACCAGGCCTCCATCTTGGAGCAGTAATTAGTTGCTTCCCTCTCTGGGCTTTTTTTTACCCGCTTTCCTTTCTCTTGGAAGCTCGTCTCATCCCACAGGATCTTAAGTATCCTTTTGTATCCTTGACACACCTTCTGTCACTTGGACAGTTTCTTACAAAGCAGTTCCTAGTGGCCGAGGGTGCCTTTTTAGTGACAGGGCGTATCGAGTGGCTCTGATTCAGACCTTAGCTCCACTGCTCTCCCCATGTTCTACCCAGGCTGAGTCAATAGGCCTCGTTCCACTCGGTGAGAGCCTGCAGGTAGTGAAGGCTATGTGATAGGACTCACTGTTGTGATGGTTATAGGTGGCAATTGGAGAACTGCGAAGCATGCTTAATAGCCATCAAATAAATCCTCAGAAAAATGCCAGCTGTTTTTACTATGAACCTGTACGTTAACAGCATTTTCTTCTAGGTATGCTCATGTTCTTCCTTCTTGAAATAGTTCATCAAAAAAGAAAATCAGTCCAATTGGTAGGGCATGGTGGCACACGCCTGTAATCCCCACGCTTGGAAGGCTGAGACAGGAGGATTGCCAGTCGAAGGCTAGCCTGGGCTCCATAGTGAATTCAGGACCAGTCTGGACCACAAAGTGACTCTGTCTCAAAAAAATAAATAAATGAAAGAAAGAAGGAAAGAAAGAAAGAAACAAAGAAACAAAGAAACAAAGAAAGAAAGAAAGGAAGAAAGGCTCATAGTCCTTTTATTTATTAAGAATTTTGGTAGATAGTAAGAAAAAAAATCTTACAAGAAAACTGGCCTGACTGCGCACGTGTGTGTATATTCAGAAGTGGACAGGTATGGGTACAAATTCCTCAAGATTAATTTAACAAGTACATATAGCAAACATACATTAATCAAAATAATAACTCTTAGAAAAAATGAGTATAATAAAAAAGAGAAATAAGGGAAGAGTTACATTGGGATCAGAGTCAACCACGTGGTGGCCAGATCTTTGAGAGATACGACCCAGCTTGAGGGTCTCTCTTCCACCCCACCCTCCTCCTTTCCTGAAAGAACACAGGTAATCAAAAGTCGGCTTCATTAATTGTTCACATTAAACTTCATCAAAAAACTCCTGCCCCCATTCAGATGTTTTCCAATGGATAAGATAAATAATTTGGGAGGCAAAATTGGGCAAAAGACTGAGTCTGCAGCACTAGAGCCACTCTGGGGCCATCAGTAAAACTGTGCCTCGAATTTGGCCTTTTCTCCTCCTTTAAAATGGAAGTAATACTCTGTACGTTTCTTCATAACGGATGTGGATTGAAGATTAAACGTAAAAAGATATGAAATGCATTAGAAAGTGTAAAGGGTTTTACCAAAACTAATAAAACAAACAAAAAAACTGCACTGAAATACACATCTGTTAGAATATTGGAGGAAAGCAAAATTCATGATGTTTTGCATTAGGGATTTTGTGCAGCTTCGCCAATGTTTTTGATCAAGCGTATGTTTGAGAAGACACAGTTGGGATCTCGCTGCATTTTAAGTTATGGCTTCTCAGCCCCACCCTACCCTGAGTCCCCACATATGCTTAACAGCTTTGCACGGTGCTTTCACGGATTCAGAAATTGAGGTCTTTCGGATTTTTGATACAAATGCAGAAATTACCCTCGCTGTGTTTCCACCAAGTCTTTTCTTTCCACCTGGAATATAAAGTATCAGATACTAACAATAGAATAATAAAAAGCCAAATTTGAAGCAATTACCCACAGCTTTGCAGAACAGTCCCACACACAGCAGCTGCCCAATCAGAATGCCTGTATCTGTCACCCACCATCCCTGCTACTCACAGAACCAGAATGTCAGGGCTGCTGGGGATCTTGTAGATGATCCTCCCCCCTCACCTAACAAATGGGGAAAGTGAGGCACAGGAAGAGGACTGTCATCAGAGTCACTCAGCTGGAGGCTAACAGGGCTTTAGAACTCAGGTCACTGTCTTCTGATGTGCTGTTCACAATGCTGCATTCTGCTGCTTCTCTGACTGACCTAGTAGGGTGACTTGGGCTGAAATGAAATGGGCTTTTTGGGTGTTAAAGCCAGTGCACCAATGTGATCTATTGCACCTGAAGGCATTGTCTCATGGTGTGGCATTGTGTGACATGTCTGTGTGTGTGTGTGTGTTGAATAAAGACCTCAAAGGCAGATAATCCCAAACCATTCACTGTTAACAAACCTGTCAGTGTAAGAATGTAAGCTGAGACAATTATGGGACAGTTAAGATGTAAAATCACCTAGTTATATAGTCAATTTCTCATTTGCTCTGTGGAGACGGAGACAGTGGTGAATCCTCTGTGGGGTTTAAAGCTCAGCTGTTTGTCCTTTCTCCATGGCAACTGTTTGGCTATGCTACACTAGAAATTGTATTTTCAATCTTTATTGGACACTAGACATTGAATAGCTATTACAGAGTGTTTTTGATCTTTATTGGACTTCTTAGAAGAATTGTAAATGAAAGCAAGTACAATCTTTGGGTATACTTCTCCAAACCCCTTGCTGTATCTCTGACTGCCCTAGAGCCTCCCAACACCCATCTTTCTGGTTGTCCTTACCTTTGGTCTTCGTGCCTTGATGCTCATCCTTCCTACTCCTTTCTGCTGACGTTTGGTCCCGCCCCTCTCCCTCTCAAAGTGTCCCCCGACTTTGCTCCTGCCTTTGCAGGTTTTTTTCTTTCTTTCCACCTGGTCTCCCCAGATGTAAATCACAAAAGATACAGGGGTCCAGCTGGCAATGACTGTGCTATAGCGGCCGGGAAGAGTATGAGCAAGAGTCTTACGCTAACATCCCAGTCATACTGTGTCACAAAAAAAAAAAAAAAAAAAAAAAGCAGAGAAGCCCATTGCCCATCCATGCTATAAATTTCTCAGAGCTGAAACAGATCTAACCTTTACTCTGTACGTGTTCGCCTTCCCCTACAGCCTGTCATAGTGAGACAACAAAGTAGTAGGCAAAGGAGAGCCTGACCAAGTGCTTGGCTTGGCGGGGTCAGTCCTTAACATGTTAGGAAATACAGCAGAACAATTAAAAACAGGTAGTAGCGTAGGTTGCCTTTCTTCATACGTGTTTGCTGACTCCTTGAAATCTAGTTAGAAATGGCCCAAATGGGAAGTTTGACCTTGCCATTAATTAACTGTTTACACTTGGGTAAACTAAACTTCTTGAAACTCAGTTTCCTTGTCTGGTAAGGGGGGACAAAATATATAAATTAATGCATATAATGCACTTGCTCTGGTGCCTGGCACATGCATGCTGTTCCAGATGATTGGTTGTCTTTACCACTGATAATTGTGGTAACATACAACGTAAGTGGAATTTGGCTCATAACAGATGAGCAATCCTTCCTTCTTTAATTCCATCTTTCATTAATTCTCTCTTTCATTCTTTTTTCTCTTAGTATACACGTTCCACAAATAAGATATATAAGAATGTAGGAGAGCACTATGCAAAGCTGAGGCAGAAGTGTCATAAATTTAAGCTTAGGCTAGACAACTTGATGACTTAGCAAGACACTATCTCAAAATTAAAAATAAGGAGGGACTTGGATATAGCTCACTGCTGTGGCCCTGGGTTCAATTCCCAGTACCTCCTCCCAAAATGTAAGAGCATGTAAAGATGCGAGGGCACATTTTGAGTTGTCTAGAGAGCTTACACTTTAAAATGGCAATTGGAAAATTTGGAAGAAGGGACACATGAACCAAGTATGAATCAAACACTGCGTTCAGAGTAAGTAGCAAATCCAGAAATAGTTAGATCTCATATTTAGGGAAGAAACTTTGCATATTTTGCTGCAACAAGAATAGCTTCCAACTGGAAATAAGAGAACATTATAGAGGGAAGTTGCTGTCCAGAATTGGTGGAAAGAATTTAACTGCCTCTGAGCCAAGATGGTTTGTATTTTGAAAAGAGCTTAAGGTCTTGTTGCCAGTTGTTCTGAACGGTGTTCTTCTAGGCACAGGGGCAAAGCCTGGAGTTGAGTAAATATGGCCCCAGCTTTTTCAAGAGAAATCAAGGCCTTACTCTAGAAACTAGACTCACAACTTCAAATAGACCTTAGGAAGATACTAAAGCACCTTTTACACAAAAGATTTTTGATCAAGTACCAGTGTTGTTTCATTGAAAAATAATTCATTCCAAATAAGTTTCCTAGACTTACTCTTTGGCAGACTAAAGTCAGCAAAGTATTGGACAAAGTCTATCATAGGCGGGTCCATTCTCAGGCACACGGAGTGTCAAGTGTTTGACAGCAAGCAAGTCTGGGATGGGGTACCATGATGCTCTCTTCCATTCCTGTTTTTCTCAACATCTTTACCTGGAATGACACTTGAACCAGCATGTGACCTTAAACTGGAAGTTGTAGGCAGCGCTATAGGTTATCTGATCTTCCTGCCTTCTTGAAAAATTGTTAAAGTCTTGTTTGAGTAGGTGATAAACAATCATCTAAGGTGTTAAAATTACTCTGATTTAGACTGATCTCAACTGAATAAAGTGCTATAAGTAAAATATCAGGCCCACAAAATGAAGTTCAACTGAGATAAATGTATCTTATATTTGACTCAAATAAATAAACAAATAAATAGATACATAATTCCGACTTTAATGCCACAGTAAAAAAAACTACAGAAATTATAGACTGTCATATCAAAAAATAATAATTTGGCAGAAACCTCAATGTCCACCTTCTGTATATAACCACTGTTAGCTATAACTGAACTTGGCCTCAGTCACACATACAAGTAAACCTAACTGATGTTCTGTACATGACATGTCAGGCACACTGTGAAGATTTGGGCTGCTCAGTACCACATTTTAAGAGGGATCCTCATAAAATGAATTGGGTTCAGAGAATACTTCTCATGGGATTCAGCTTGAAAACCATAGTACATAATGAACTATTAAAGAAAATGGGAATGCGTAGTCTGGAAAAGAGAAAACTTGGAGGGCATAATCATCAGAGGATAGAACTTAGGGTAAGAGTTCCACTGAGCTATCAAAGGTGCTGTGAGGCAGATTTTAGCCAATCATCATTGGCTATTCTAATAGCTAAAATTACTCAACAATCACGATAGGCTGGCTTGTCATTGAAAATTCCTAAGCTTAACACCACCCATCTGCCAGGGAAGGGGGGCTGCAGCACAGGGCGGGCTCTGTCACAACGTGCTCCTGGACATCCATTCCAGTGCTGAGGTTCTCTAATCTTTTCCCCTCCAGGGATGCAGTGGAGTGTGGTGGCCAGTGGGAGAGTCAGTGCCACCCCCCAGCAACTTCTCCTTTGGTGGCTGCTCAGCCCGGTGACACTTAGGTCCCTGGGACATTGACCCAGAAGACAGCTGTGGCTCTGAAAGAGGGCCAGGTCCTAAGCGGCTGGTTTCCCTTCAAGAGGCGGTCCATCGGCTGGCGCGGTTGCCCCATGCACGCTGGGCTTTTCCTCGAGTTTCCAGCAGGTGGCGTTTGAGAGAGAGGAGAGAGAGTCAGGGGACAGAATGGCTTCCTTGTTTCCTTCTCGGTTACCCACCTTCTCTCTTCCTGGCGTCTCCAGTTTGTCTTGAAGTCCCTGGTGTCGCTGACATGTCTCACCTGCTCTGCCTGGTCTGTCTCGGTTGTGTTCCAAACACGATTTCTCACGGTGTCTTATCTCAGTCGTAGATGTTTCCAAATATACTTTCTTTGCTGTGTCTGCTCACAGACCTTGTCAGAACACCTCCCGCCTGGTCCACTCCTGGTCACAGTTGTGTTCCAAGAGCTCGCATTTCTTGCTTGGTCACATCCATCACAGCCATGTTCGAGCCCTCTGTACCTTCTTTGTCTCCGTCTGTGCCCTACGCTAACACGGCATTCCTCCCCTCCATCTTGGTCCAAAGCGTGCATCCTCTTGGCCAACTCCTGTGTCAGTCACCGACTTCTACTTGCATTCTCGTGTGCCCAGTGTCAGTCCTTCTCTGCAGGACATGCCCCACGTGTTTGCCTCAGAAGACACAGGAGCAGAGATTTGGCAGTGGAAAGGTGCCTGCCTCCACGGAAAACTGGAGAGAAGCTGAAGGCGGACTACTGCTCCTAGTGCCGGGCCACAAGCATATGTGTGCTGGGATGCTTACTGTCCTGTGTGGCTGAAACAGGACATTTCTCCTAACAAGTCTCCTTTGACAAAGTGGCAGCATTTTAGGCATATGTTAAGAGGCTTTAGAAGGTATGAGACATTGTATGTCAAGAGACCTTTTCCACAGACTTCTGGTGAGGTCCCATGGGGTCCTGGCTGAAAACCCTTCAACTGGAATCATCAGTCACTTCCACAGAAGTGTGTGACGTCATCACCCCAACAGTCCCCCAGGTAGAGGTCACAGAGCCCGGCAGGGAGCAACACACAGTTTTTGACTTGAAATCAGAGAACTTGGATTCCAACCTTAGCTCTGTTCCTAATTTGATGAGTGACCTTGAAAATTGTCCTTCTATCTCTGGACCTCAGTTACTACACCTGCCAACTGAAGTTTGGATTAAGGAGTTGCTAAGAGTTTTTTTTTTTTTCCCTCCATCTCAAGGACAACAGGATGCTGCTACAGCTATCTGCTACCTCGAAAAGTCATGACCCGCCTGTGCTTTGGCTCTCTTACCAAGGAACCACCTTCTCAGTTGGGCCTTCCGGACTTTTCTCTGTCAGCTTTGCTCTGCCCATTACTATCTGGGTCTCTTTCAATCAAAGCTAAGTCCATGGCTTTGCCAGCTCTTGCAGAGCAAAGGTTCCTGTTCCCAGGAGGAAAATGCCACTTCCTAGAGCCATGTGAGGTTTAAACTTTCATCTTGCCTGAGGTTTGATAGCATCTCAGGATTCCTTAGCATGCCCTCCTTTCTCTCCATGTTCATGAAGGGCCACTTACCATTTCCGTTATGCTTGCTTTAGTTGTGAAAGCAAACTTGATAAGAAGAGAAAATTGATGAAAAGAACTCTTCGTCTTGAGAGGGCTGGATTTTGCTGGGGGGTGGGGGGAGCTACACCATAAGGAAAGAAAACTGGCTCTGAAGCACCTGCTGACTACTTCTGAGATCTGCTGCTCCTGCTTGGCGTGCCCCTCACCAAGGCTGGGACTCTCACGAGTGGGCAGAACAGTTTTTGACTGATAATGTGCTCGTGGCTGGGGATCTACCCTTGTCAAATATCCAGAGTGCTTGTTTAAGGTCTACCTTGTACCCTGTCTGCGTCTGAGCCAATCTCCCTTTGGTTTTTCAAATCACCGTTTCCCTGCCGTCTTGGGCTCAGCAACCGCAGTTCTGAGCAAGCACTGTTTTGAAGAATTTGGTTTTATATACACAGAAGGGATCTGTGAGCTTCCAAAACCCACTGGTCTACATAAGTGATGAGAGTCCATCAGTCCACTATGGCTGTGGGGATACCTCGCCCATTACCTCCATAGGCACGTTGGTGAGGAGGGGTCTGACTTAGCAGACATGCGCAGAGTGACAGGCCTATGAGATGGGTAAATCTAATTGCTGAACCTCTCTGGCCTCAGACACATCCTCTTCTGCTTACATTACATATAATCTTATGGATAAATAATTGTGGGGGAAAACGTTTTATAAATTATATAATGACATTCCATACATTTGTTATTATTCTGGAAGATTTGAGTTTCTGAAGCTGTTCCTGAGCTCTGGAGGACAAGGGATGTCTCCACAATGAGGTAAAGCAGTCCATAGAATGAGCTTCCACATTGAACTGATACCTAAGAACAGCCTCTGGTACCAGTTCTTCCAAATCTGCCCCTCTTCGTTTGATCCCTTGAGGTCGTCCAACACTCAAATTCATACACTGCATACATTTTCACTAAGGGGATTTTATTGTTCTCAAATAAAAGGGTCAATGAAGAGAGATGGGAACCACAGGCTAATTTTCATGAAGAATGAACCTTATTTTTCATGTATCTTCAAAGTCACACACTCTGAATTCAAATGCCTGTTTGCCACATAAAATTGCACTTGGAGCTCAAAACCACTCCCACCTTTTGTATATCTTATGAAGAACATCAAACATAGGCCAGACTTTGAATGAGCAGTTGACAACAGTGTTATAGAGTGTCTCCTAAGGTATTGAACCTCATTTTGTTATTTTTCCTGACCTAATAGTCTATGTAAATGATTGTTAATTATGCTTTATTTTAGCTAATTCCCTAATTTTGTTTACATTTTTTAATAAAGTGGAATTACAAATGGGTACAGGTGTACAACTTTTACTATACCGAGTTCCCTGTGTATGCAATATATGAAGCGCATATGTGTCTGTTATATACAATATAAAGCTTAATTTATAATTTGAAAGGGTTACGGATTTCAATGACAGTATATCTTTGTTTTTATGGGATTGTGAGTGAAGCTATGATGCATTGGAAATTGAGGCTTTGAGGGTAGGAGGATCGCTATTCTTAACATTGTTTCCAGAGAAATCACCTGTGGCTTTGGGATTATTTACTTTTTCAAGAAGTTTCTAGGAATTGCGTTCCTGGTAAAAACAGAAGTCTGCAGAGACTTTTATAGATAATTTATATTTATTGATAAGCATTAATAAAATATACATGTGTTTATCTGGATTCATTCTATACATGTTTACAGATTATATAAGAAGGGAAATCTTAAGGCTTAAAACTAATGACTCAATTTTCAATAAGCAATAAAATACCAAACTTGACCCCCATGCCTCAATCTGTGGAGCTTCTCTGTCACTCTAGGAGACCAGGGCATCCTACAGAAGCAACTGTCATCTGAAACAGTACAGTTGTCTATGTTAAGTTCACCTAAGCCAGAAGCCCGGGAGTACTAGTTGATGTTATTCAGCCTGTCTGACTGGCTGTTACCTTCAACAAGACCTCAAACCCTAGAACAGATCTCTCTGCCATGCTCAGCCCCATGAGCAGAGCAAGCAATCTAGTCCAGCCATTTTCAGGACACAGACCACAGGGAGCCCTTCAGCAGTGAGGTGCCTGGAAAGCCACAGAACTTGGACTGGAATTGTTGAGCATATTCCTTCTTGCCAGAAACTTTTTTACTTTAATATAATTTTTGCTTGTTTTTTGTTCATTAATTTATTGTCGGTGTGATGAACTACTAGCAGGACCTGGGGACCACCTCCCTGAGATTCTACACATATGTCAGAAAAATCCAGGGCTATCGCTCTGAGTGCAGTGCAAGCGAAAGAGTCTTGCCCATAAGATGGTGGATAGGATGAGACCCGACAGGTTCTAGATCGTGCTTTCTTTTCTTTCTTCTTCTTCTCCTCCTTCTCCTTCATGTTTTTCCTTGAGACACCTATATATGAAATTCCAGGAGTGGGCAATCACTAGGTTTTCAAATCAGAACCCTTTATTCATGTTTTCAAACAGAATGTTGAAGAGGTAATGCCCAGATCATCTACCTCCACTCACACAATCCGTGGGAGCAATTTTTTTGGGGGGACCCTAAGACCTAAATGGCTGGACTTGGGAATCTCTTCTAAAGGACTGTGACACTTGTTCCCCTACCCACCCCACTCTTAATTTTTCTGAAACAATATTCGTGATACTTACTTACAAAACTCTTACTTTTCTCAGGTATTTATAAAACCTGTTGCCCTGTTCAAAAAACACCCTTGCTCCTGAGACTCCTTTCCTAGAATGAAACCATATCCACACAGAGTACTAGCTCCCTGGAACTTTCTACACAAGTGATCTCCGTGCTAAACTGTCTTGGGGGTCTGTCTTCTTTCTTGTGTTCTTTCCAAATTTTTACCTTCACTTTGGAGCAGCCGTCTCCAGGTTCATTCAAGGAGGTGAAACTAGTATTGACATTATCCCTTAGTTAGATGGTTTTCTTTTTCTCAACAGCACTACAGTGTTCGGAGAGATATATTTTTTGAGACACTATATGTTGAGGTGTCTTGCTAGATATATCTTTGGTGAAAAATCCTGACCAAGTTGCTGCTCTTTATTTAAGAAAAAAAGCATATATAGATGATTTTTGGTGAATTTAGACACAAACCTGTGCTTTAAAGGTTATAATTAAAAAATGAAGGTCAGCCAGGTGGTATATTGTCACTCGGTCACTCAGAAGGATTAGAGGATACTTCAAGGAAGAGGTGAGCATGTGGTGGGACGAGGAATTGCTCACATATTAGTCTGGGAGAATGCTGCGCTGGCCAAAAGGAATGGAAGATGCAAATGATCTGGGAATGAATTTGACAGGTGGCTGAAGCCCAGTGGACGTGGAGTTAGAGGCAGGAGGTGGGATCAGGGAAAGAGGTACAGGCTGATATCTACTCCCTACTGTTAGACCACATTCCCTGAGTACTTGCTGTGTATTTGTGTCAGTAGGTATCATTTTCTGGGTTCTTGCATTTAACCCTATAAGTTAAATACCATTTTCTCACCGTGTAGATGAGGAAATCAAGTTAGATGTCAGAGAGGATAGCCTGGAATTTGTTCAAGGCTGTGGATGTGACCCGGAGCTCTTGAAGATGAAGCCCCATGTGCTGAGTCGAGCCTTTCTTCCCCACACCCCTTGTAGACTTGATCTACATTTGGCGTGTCCACTTCAGCAAATCCCACCATCCTTGGGGTCTCCTTTGCTTCCCCTCTTTGCTGTCCGTGTGTAAATACAGATGCACCTACACAATGGTTCTTCTTCGACTTTAAGTTTGTTGATATAAACAGCATTTAATTAGAAGGAAAAAAGGTACAAATGTTGAGCCAGTGAGGAGATGGATTCCTACTAAAAAAACCACTCATTTTATCAGAAACAAGGTGGAAATCATCTGTTCTGTAATCAGTAGAATTTTTTCCTTTAGCATTCTATCTGCATCTTTAACTGGCATTGTCCTTGTACTGCTGACGTGGTCTTTCATCTAGACTGGGGCATTAGGCCCTAATGTGTGACGGTCAGCACACCGCTACCCCATCGACGCCCTTAAGGACTCCTCATTTCCAACCAGTTCAAGGTTCTCTGTGGGTCTTCCTAATGTTTACAGCTTTACCTCCAGTGGCTTCTTTTCATCCTGCAAAGCTATCAGTGTGCTCCAAGCTCCACTTACTTTGCCTTTGCATTTTTCACATCCAGGCCCCTGGCCCGGGGTTCTTCCCTTCCCGGGCAGCACACCTCCCTGGCATCCTTTATGTGGCGCAACTCAATTGCCAGGACAGCCTGAGGTTTTTGACCTATTCCTCTCCGAAGCATTTCATTTGTTCTCCCATGGCATTTTAATCGGCTTTTCAGTGTGGTTCATTAACGAAGCCCTTCCTGAGCTCCCCTACCAGATGTGGAGCTTCTGGAGGACAATGACCATTTCATGTTGCCCCTAGTGTAGAACACAAGTTTTTATGCATCAAAATTACCCAGTAAACTTGTGGGATTTAATCGCTTAGAAGAATCCGGAGCATTTCATTGTTTCCGGTGTTGGCCTTGGCCCACTTTGTTCCTTCAGCCAGAAAGCTTGCTGCTGCTCTGTTGTTTAGTACTTGACCTGCTGCAAAAGCTGCAGCCTTCTGATAAGAAGAAAATCTTGCCGTGGCCATTTTGAATCAAATCAGGATGTTTATCATATTTTTTGCAAGTAGCAAAAGATTAAAGCTTTAAAATAAAATAGCACCACTTTCCTGATTTATCGCTAGTTTATTTTCTTTTTTGGTTCTGTGTCTCTGCATTGAAAACAGTAGCTCAAGCTTTAGTCTTTGTAGGTAGAGAATGCAGTGAACCTTCAGACTGAAAGTCGTGGCTTACTTGACATCGTAGAGGACTTTGGCCACCATTTCATTGATAATAGCATTAATGGAGACACCAAGAGTGGGCCAAGGGTGGGTCAGGCATGGATATAGGGTGGCCATAGGGAGTTGCTTGGGCTAAGATGAAATGGAACATCTTTAGAACATGTCACAAAAATGTTTACTTTCCCCCCAGAATCTTTACTAACTCACTGTGTGACTGATCATATCTTTACCTAAGTCTGTGTTAAATCTTAAATTGAGAAATTTCTTCTAAGAATTCAGGCTTTGGTCTTAGATAGATAAGGATTGAGACCCAGGCTCTCCCAGTTATGGACTACATGACGGTAGACAAGTTACCTGACTCTCTGGGCTTTGGTGTCTTTTCTGCAGAACAGATACTGATAGCACATTTCCAGAATGTTGCTGTGAGGTTTTCATGGGTTAAAGCAGATAAAACACGGAGCACAGTCTTTGGCATACACTAAGCTTTCCCCGAATCGTAGCTGCTACTATTATTACCGTGGATTCCATGACATTTGGAATGCATAAACGGCGTGCAGCGTCATATGGAGAGGGCGTTGAGAAACCAGGAACAGGGATGTGGTAGAAATTATAGGCAGTGATTTTTTTTCGACACCAAGTGTATAATCTGGCAAGGTACAGGTTGAGGAGACTACGGAGGAGAAAATGGAGATGGTGAAGAATTTGGTTTTGGAGGTGGAGAAGAAAGATGCACGCAGTGAGCATGGATGAGAAGTGGAGTCTGTTGTCGTTTGGAGCCTCGTTACCGAGCATCGGAGAAAAAGTCTCATGCTTCTCTGCTTCCTGTAGCTCGTCAGCATCAATCACCCACTTTACCTTCCAAAAAGATAAAAGGATGAAACTTTATTTAGTATCAAAGAAATGTCAGCGCTACATAGACAGTACTTATCTGATAGCATTTAATTCTCAAAATGTTGTCAGCTGGATTGAATCCCAGCTTCCCAAGTTATCGGTTGTGTTTCTTTGGGCAAGATAATTAATTTCTCTGAGCTTCAGTCTCTTGATAAAAGCTGATTTAAAAAAATAGAGGTGTTAACACCATAGAACTTCTGAGGTTATATAATTTAAATAAAATTCAGTGTGTCATAGCAATTAGAACACTGTGAGGCAGATAATTGGTAATTTCTGCTAGTGTTTACATTATTATTTTATGGAACTCTCATTTTATGAAAAATGAAAGCTTTAAGCAGACTAAGCTTCTGACCCAAAGCCATACAAATATTAATAATTAGAAGAAGGACACAAGCTTAGTTTTGTCTGTCTTGAGAATCCATACTTTATTTTTCCACCTGTCTAAAAGGTGAGATACAGTAAAATACCATCAAATTTGGAAGACACATCTCTTGAGAAACTGCAGAACATTTTATAATATGCATTTGGTGCCCCAGTGGCTTAGATGAGCAGATATTTATATTGGTCTTGACCCTTGAATGAAAGAGAAAACATCTATATTTTTAAAATATTTAGTTGAGATTGGATAATTTATTTTCAATAGAATCTCTTTTTTAGTAACCAGTGCCATTGGCAGCTGTATCATTTCATTCCTTTTGGTCCCCTGAATTAGCCTCATATTCATCAGTATATGATCTTCTTTCAAGGGAGTCCAAATTGGGGTCCATATGCAACTGCTTAGTGATGAAATTCTAGAAAACAGACCATCACCAGCCCTTACCCCCACATTCTTTCTCCAAAGCCTTACAGCAATTTCTCTTTATCATCCCAGGAACTTGCCATGGGGGTGACTATGAGTCATGAATTACTAAGGCTTTGTGAGAGGGAACTTGAGCCAGGGTTTCATAATCTAGTGACAGGCTTCTGGCTGATTGAACTGAGGTACTAATTCTGGTAGGACCTCTTGTCCCAGCTGCCTAGACAATGGGCAGTTGGTTACAAGGAGTGAGTCAGTGAAGGAACTAGGAAAGGACAGTCTTATCAAGGTCACCTTTATGGCTGCGTCTTCCTTCCTGAATACACAGCCTTCTGGAAACATTGAGCTGAAAGCTAAAAGGCCATAATCATCCTGAAATTCTGTCTCATCTCACAGTCGCCCTCCAGGTAGAGCAGGCTCTACAAGCTCTCTAATTTCCTGGCATTTCTTTGCTGTAGCTGATGGTTTCACTGTGGCAGCCTGAAGGATGGAAAATACACATCCCGATTCCATTTTGCACTTTGCCACTCGGCAAGCTGGGCAAATTTTGGCAAGACAAATTTCTCATGAAACAAATGCCCTAGACTACCACACCAATTTCTATCTCATGTACTTGAGAATTGTTTAATTCTGTTAAATCTATTTTAGTCAGTGATCTTTGATGGTGCCTCTCTTAGTTACTTTCTCATTGCAGTGACAGAATACCCAACAGCCATGGCTTAAGGGTTGAAGAATTTATCTGAGCTCTCAGCTACAGAAGGTCTCAGTCCATTCATGGATAGTTCACAACACTTGAAGCATATGGTGGACATCTAGCCAGAGAAAAGCTCTTTACAGCACGGCAGATAGAAAGCTAAGTCAGAGAGGAATGGGGGACTAGCATATATCCTGTAGGGTCATGCCCCAGGGATCTACCCCTTCCAGGTCACACACCTGGTAATCCACCACACACCTGTCAAATCCACCACAGATCTATAATCCACAACATACAAGTACATGAGAATTTGGGGGAACATTTTTCAGATCTAAACCATAAAACAGTGTCCATGTTAATAGGGGAGGTTAATAGAGTCATGCACACACACACGAAAGGAAAAATGAACAGAAAGCCGGGTAAAAGATGACAAGTGCAGGGAGGTTAACTAAGATAATGTAGTCTAAAATGTGTTATTTGCCTGATATTCCAGGGGGAAAAGTAACCTCTGAATTTTATACTTTCAAGACCTGTTCCATCTTCATATTTTTCTTGCTTAAAAAAATGATTTGCTGGGGGCTGGAGAGATGGCACAATGGTTGAAGCACTTATGTGGCAAGCGCAAGGCCCCGAGTTCAGTTCCCCAGCACCACATAAATTAGGTGTGGTGGTGTAAGCCTGTAATTTCAGCACTTGGGAGTCTGAAGCAGGAGGATTGCTGTGAGTCCAAGGCTAGTTTGGCCTCCATAGTGAGTTCAGGAGTAGCCTGGGATATAGGGAAAGATACTATCTCAAATAAATAAATAAATAAATAAAGGCATTCTAAAAAAAAATGACCACCTGGCCCCATCTCTTTGATTTCACTGACGCCTCTCAGCGCTTGATCCGCACTGTGTCATACTAACACAGCTACTACTACTTCCCACCTCTTTGCCTCCTACCTTAGCACATCATCAGTTTAGTTTATTTTTAGGATCACACATATACATACTATAACAACTAATGAAAGAAAAACTAAAGTAATACCCCCATCATTTTTCAATAAATTCAAAAACTTTAAGTGGTTCCCAGTTGCCCATTGACTGTGTCATTTATAGCTGCCATATAGTGTGAAGTACAAAGTGGAAAGACCTAAATTATGTAAATTCCAGATCTTCCTGTGACTTACTTCTCCTCTACGGTCACCCATCAGCCATACAGTTCTCATCATCTGCCATTTAATGCCACGGCCTAACTTCATGGCCTAAATTCATTGTCTATGAAACCTAATCCAGCCAACCGTGAGCTATTTAAGAAATGCTGTGTAATCTATATGATCTGGTTTCCTGGGATGACATGATAATCTCCATGGATGCTCTCAGGTCTACACACCAACGAGAACCACGTGAAGCAGATAGACCAAACCAGGCAGCAGTAGTACTGTGGTAAACTGCACAGAGGGCCAGGTAAAAACTTCCCTCTCATTGACAAAGCTGTTTAATTCCATATATTAATAGAATATTTTAGGAGATAACAGAAATAAAACAACCTTATTAACCATTTCCAAATGTAAGAAATAATTATAACTTAAAGACTACAATTATCTCCATTCAAATACGATTTTATTAAACACCTACTGTATACCAGGCTTTGTGCTAGGTAGTCATGCACGACAATCAACTCAAGACTCATTACTGACTGTCTCTGTGGGCCTGATCTTGGAGCTAAAGGTCAAAATGGAAGACATTAAGGTTGCATTCTGTGATCACCTGTGCTGCAGGACTCCCTGGACGCAGGGTCCAGAATGGACAGCAGGCTCTCAGGAAACCAGAGAGTGACTTGGACTTGAGGTCCCGGGAATCTATCATAGGGTAGAACAGCACATCATACTGACAAAAAGAGATGTGGAACCTGGTACTGATGGTGTGTCACTGCACACCAGCCACATACATCTTTCTCTTATTCTACTCAGGTATGAACTGCACTGAAATAATCTTATTGTAGTGCTAACATGTAACAAAATCCTTTGGGGATCAGATGAAGCATATGACCTTTTCTCTTTTCTCTGGACCTATGAACAAAACTTTCATACATTTCCAAGAATTTAGTTTATTATCTGAAGTAAAAATCCAATGTGGCTATAATAATACTTATGATAAAATCACAAAGCATCCCTAATTTCTTGCCTCTGATGAGTGATAATTTACTTCAGAATCATAAGCATATTCCCCTAGTATAATCTTCCAACAGAATATTCATTGTAAAGATATTTTTACATAAAATATTTCTTTCCTCCAAAAAACTCTATAGAAATGATCTCGTAAAGGGCTATAGATCACCTATGAGCTATATTAAAGAAGGTATCCTTGTGTCCATTTATATACTGAAATGCTAAATCTAGTAGAGACTGAGCAAATGCCTGACATCTTGGAGAATGGCTCAACCCAATCAGAAGTCAGAATTATTTCACCCAAAGAACGATACATTTATTATGTGCTTCCTGTGTTTCGGGCACTATACTAGGTATATGGGTAGCTAACTCATCCTGGTGTCTCATCCCAAGTCTGCCCAGGAGGGAATAAAATATTTTGTTTGGAAATACACAGAGGCCGGTACAACACTCCTGACTCAGTGGCAATGTCTTGCCTTTTAACAGCAACCACAGAGACAATAAGTGTGAGGTGACAGGGTTTCAGAAAGAGGACAAACTGGGTTAGAGTCCAGATTTCAGTGCTAACTGAATAGCCTTCGGCAAGTTTTCTCAGCTCTTGATCTTTAATTCCTTCACCTGTAAAACTGAAACGATTCTTAACAATTCTTGAGCATCTGTTAGCCAACAACAGGTCAAGTTCAGCTATCAGCATGGTTTTAGGTGATCCTTGAGTTACAGGTGGCTTTTACATTACCATGTTGTAAAGAAAAAATGACTATTAGAATATCAAAACAAAATAACAAACAAATGAAGAGAAGAAATCCAAGAAGAACACTGCCCCAAAGCCTAAAATACTTACATCTTATGAAGAATTTATTTATGCTAAAAAAAATCTGACAGTTTCTATTGCAATATCAGAACATCCATGTGGGAATCCTTGTGGTCTCTCACTACATGATTGTGAGCATATTACCTAGCTTCCACATGTGATATTTCTTGCATGTCCAGTAAAGACAATGATAACACTTTTTTACACGATACGTGGTTGCATGTGTTAATATACATAAAATCCTGGAGCTGGAGGCTGATGTCTGGTAAACAGTTAAGAAATGTTAACTATTCTTAGAATCTCATCAAATTTTCTTTTTCCTTCTTTTTTTGAGACAAGGTCTCACTCTATAGTCAAGGCTGGTCCTGAGCTCACTATGGAGTCCAAGCTGGCCTTAAATTCAAGCAGTCATCCTGCCTCAGCTTCCAAGTACTATGGGATTAAGGGCTTGCACCACCATGCCCAGCCCATATGGGAGTGGGAGACCAAACCCAGGGCCTTGGGCTTGCTATGCAAGCACTTCAGTTGCTCAGCTACTCCTCCAGCCCTTTTTAGTATCATCATTACCACGACTGTCAAATTTCAAAAGATATATGTGAATATTAAATGAAATTGTACACATGGAATGCCTAGTCTAGCATCTTCGTTGTGGCAAGCACACCATAAGTGTCATCGTTTATTGTTATTATCTCTGGTCTTACAGCTATTGTCCAGACAGTTTTCAAAGCTCTTCACCTATTGTCATCTCATCAGAAGTTGGTGATTGCACAGTGGTTGGTGTTCCCTTTCTAATAAATGAGAAACAGAAGTTTGGAAAAGAAAAGAGATAGACATGGAGCCACACAGAGGCGGCGTGAGGACTTGCAGAGATTTTGCATTCTGGACCAGCGAGTCCTCTCCATCAGAATATCTGAGGATCTGTTGTTTGTTAGTTTTCTCCAAATGATATACTTCGAGTTCTGGAAGCCTGAGTGGGCAGGCAAACATGACTGTGTTCTTCCCTGGCAAGGCTCTGCAGACAGGAAGCTGGGATAATTGGATTCCAGCCATTTGGTCTTAGAACCGCATTTGTAACTAGCCAACTGCTGATGACCAAGCCTAATGGAACAAGCCCTGACCAAACAAACCAACCGACCCCCCCCCCCCCCCCCCGTAGGAACCCACTGTTTATGCTGCATTGAGAGATTCATCAACAGCAGCTCTCAGCCTTCTAATGGCTTCTGCGTGGAGCAGAGCTGGCATCAGAATAAGCCAGATCTCAGCCTGCCCTTGCGCACAAGCCAGGTACCTGGACTAGGGAGTGTTTGGGTGAGGAGCCAGGATGTTTTTGACAGTCAAGCTGGTGGGGTCCCGTCAGAATTATTTTTTATTTGATTTGGGCCAAAAGCCATGACAAGTCTTATTTGAGCAGAGTGTACTTAGAGTGATGTTTACAGAAAGTTGTTAAGAACACAGCACTATACCATTAGGGTCAATCGGTGACAATTTAAATAGGTAGCATTGCAGTTATTTTATGAAAGTAGTCATTATATCTACATATTATACGGCCTTTCCATATAGGTTATTTTTTTCAATGCTGAGGACAGAACCCAGGGTCTTTGCACTATGTTTACATATCCTTAGCCCATTTTTGGTTTTGATTTTGAGCCAAGAGCCTCACTAAATCACTAATGTGTCCACGCTGGGCTAGAAGTTGTAGTCCTCCTTCCTCAGCCTCTTAGAGTGCTGGAATTACAAGCATGTGCCTCCAGGCCTGGCTCATTTCATAGAGTGTTTAAATCAGCTTTATCTCAGGGGTTTTTTTTTTTCCTCCTCTAAGGCAATAGGTTTGATTAGGATTTATTGCCAGGCAGTATGTAAATTTGTGCTTTATTGTAAAGTTTCTGCAAAACTAATTAAAATTGTCCTTGAGAAACCTCAGCGAGGGCTGGAGGAATGGCTCAGCGGTTAAAGCGCTTGAGCAAGCGCTAAGTCAAGTGCTAAGTAGCCGAGTTCGATTCCCCAGAACCACATAAGCTGGGCGTGGGGGCACATGCCTGTGATCCCAGCACTCGGGAGGCTGGGACAGGAGGGTTTCCGTGAGTCCAAGGCCAGCCTGGGCTTCGAAGTGAATTCAGACCAATCTGGGCCACAGAGTGAGACCCTGTCTCAAAAAAAAAAAAAAGAAAGAAACCTCACCATTCTTCCTGATTTATAGGGCATCATAGACAAAAATATAGTGTGAAGAAAGGGACTCAGCATGCTATGTAAGCAAATGACATCTTCCTCAAAGAAGGACAATACGTTTTGCTTTGAAACAGCTCTAAGATTGTTCTCCAGTTGTTTTCAAGGAAACATAGAGATCTTCATCTAAGGAAAAGGGTGGGATGATCAACCCTAGGCAAGGGTGTGTGTGATGCTTCTTTTCTGCACGATCAGTGTAGATGTGGTGAGAACCACTGTATGGGAAAGCAGGTTCGGCTTGCCATGGCTTTGAGTGGCAATGCCAGCCAATGAAAATGTAAACAGCCGGAGATCACAGAAAACCTTCACTATTAATCCAAGAGGTTTGACACGGTATGTGGACAAGGAATGTTGTACATATTATACAGTCTCTGAAAATCTAAATGTTTATAATAATACTCAAATTTCCCGTAACATTTCTTTGATGCACAGCACGTTAATGCCATCTCCCATTTTTAAGTGAAGTGTAGAAGTGCTCATCAGAGTTGTATCCACTTCTAAGATTTTCAAAAGGAAATTTTGGGGGAATCAGAATTTACTCAATATTCTCTGACATATTGCTCTGAGAAGCTTTGGTGTTTGCCCCTTTATGGTTATATCCAAGGAAAACAACACTACTATTTGGGTTAAAATGGAATATATTAGTAAGTATGTAAACACTGTTAAAATTTTAATGAAGTTATTATTAGAACAATGTGCATGTGATTTTAATAGTTTGTGATACTATTATTCCATCCCTCATCCCAGCCCCGCTTTAATACTCAACTCACTGAACAGAAAATCTAGAGTGAAACTGTGGTTTCAACAAACCTTTTTGCACTTAAATTCAAGCCAGGAATTGTAACTGGGTTCTTTTTTCCCCGGGAATCTGATTTCCAGGAATATATGTTATGGAAGCAGCAAAAAATATAACCAGATAGTAAAATTCTCAACTATTATTTAGAAATATTGAAAGTTCCTGAAGTTCTCAAATCTTCAAATGATTTCACAGGAAATATTGAAGTTGGATTTTTTAAAAATATAATGTTCAGAGGTAACCCTTAGAGAGCTTCATTAGTTAAGGATAAAAAGTCTAAGGCAAAGCCGTCAGGCAAATGAAAGACCACAGAGAATAAGCAGCAAGATGGAAACACCAGGACTCAGAATCACCCGCTAGTCATGTGATTAACTTAGTTTCAAGAGGAGAATTCTCTATAGTGCTTGTGAAAACATCAGGCACAGTGTGTCCGTGCTAAACATGCTTTAATTCATTTACTACTCGGTACATCTTAGTACGGGAGGTTCTGTTACTGTCTGTTTAGAGTAGATGTGGGAAATCGAGTAATACAACGTCCAAAGTTGCAAGGCCACTGATAATGGAGCCAAGTGAAGAATCCTACATGTTTGACTCTCCACCACCACTGCTCAGCTAATGGTCAGTGAAATAGCTATCTGTGCTGGATGAGTAAGTCCTGGCTCCTTTCCCCAAGAAGCTTACAGTTTTTACAGAAACATGTTATTGAAATGGATGTGCAGTTGCATCTAACAAGTCACAGCATAGACTTTCAGAGGGCAATTTATATTCTCTCTGACTTATGGAAGCAGAAAGTGCTATGTTTTTCTAAAGAGTGGAAATACCATACTGAGATGGTCAGAAATGGCCATATGTGGAAAGCATGGTGTATATTCAACTGTATTATCAAAGATTCCTCAACAAAGACATACAGAAAGTTAGGTAAAGAAGAGGAAAGAGGTGCTTGAGTGTCTTTATCTGGTAAATTAAAATAATAACCCGCCCTGTGAATGCTTTAAGTTGTTGCGAGACTCGAAAAGCGAAACTGATTTTTAGACATAAAAGTAGTATAACTATGACATGTACTAATTCTGCCCCTTTCTTTAGGCTTCCTTGTAGCCCCCTTGCTAACACCGGCACGCTCCTTGAGGTTAAGATCACGTGTTTAATAACCTCTGTGTCTTCTTTTTCTTTCCCAAATTTTGCTTGGCTCGCTCTCATCTGTGGCTGTTCTCTGTTTCAACTAAAAGTGGCTGTTCCTCTGTCTCCAGATTCCTCCTGCTCCTCTGCAATAGACCAGTTCCTGTCTAACCCTGAACATGCGCTGTAAGTCTGTCCTTGTCTGTGTTTTGAGTCTCTGTCTGTCCTCTGATGTCTTCATTCAGAATGTCCACAGTTTATGTTTGCTCCTCGGTCTTCCCTGGGCAAGAATGAGGGTGAGCACAGAAACATCACAGTCGCTGGAAGACACCCGAGAAGGCCAACGCTCCTTCTGGACCTGAAGGCCAAACATGAGCACAACGGGGAGGTTTATTTTGCTTAATATTTCTCCATTTTATAATTATGCTTCATCATCTTTTCTGTTCTGAGAGCACGGACTTCAGAATCCTGAAGGGAGATGAGATGAGGGTGAAGTTAAATTCCTGCGGTCATTCCTAGTTCTCAAAGGAGCACTTGCCTGGACTGTTCTGCAGCTCCAAGCCATCTTTTGCCTCCTTGGTTATAGGTAGTGGGCCCCTTCAGATTCCTTAAGTGATAGGCAAATCAAAGTAATTTTTAAATAAAAAATTTAGAGCAAAAAAAAATTGAAACAAAAATACAGAGACAACCCGTGTGCCCTCGGCCCCTCCCATGCATGACTTCCTCCATTATCCATGTCCCCCGCCAGGGCAGTCTGTTCATTTCAACCCACAGCCGATGTCGACACGTCACTGTCGCGCACAGCAGGTAGTGCACATCAGAGTTCATGCTTGTTGTTCCTCATCCTGTGTTTGGACACATGTCTAGTGACGTGTACCTACCAATGTAGTATTTTATAATTTCACTGTCCTAAAACTCCTCCAGGCTCTGCTAATTCATCTCTTCTGTGTTTCCCAAATACCGATCTGTTTATTATCCCCATCGTTTTCTTTTTTTTCCAGACTTTCATATAATTGGAATAATGTGGTGTGTGGTTTCTTCGTCTTTGCAATATGCTTTTAAGTTTCTTCCACTTTTTTCATGGATTGACAGCTTCTTTCTTTTTCGCACTGAATAGTGTTTCATTGTCAGATGCACTACTGTTTATCTCTTCTCCAACTGAAGGACGTCTTGGTTGCTTTCAATTTTTGATAATTCTAAATAAAGCTGCTATAAACATTCATGGGCAGATTTTTGTGATGAGGTTAAGTTTTCAGCTCCTTTGGGTAAATACAAAGAAGCTCAATTTCTGTATTATATGGCGAGGGTATATTAAGTTTTGTAAGTAATTGCTAACCTGTTTTCCAAGATAGATGTGCTATTTTGCATCCATCTAACAAGGAATGAGTCACTTTTGCTCTAACTCCTAGTTAGCATTTTATATTACTGGTATTATAGATTTTTGACCATTGTAGTGGATGTATACTCATATCTCATTTTTATTTAACTTTTATTTCCGTACTAGTATATGAGACAACTTTTATATACTTATTTTCTTTCTGTATATCTTATTTATTGATATGTTTGGTAAGGTTTTTGTTTTATGGTTGTTTATTTTTTAATTATTGAGTTTTAAAAGATCTTTGCATATTTTGGACAACAGCCCTTATCATATGTCTTTTTCAACTATTTTCTCCTAGTATAGCTCTTATATTTTTGTTTCACTGATAGGGTCTTTTAGAGAGCAGAAGTCACTATGTTTAATAAGGTCATTAATCAAATATTTTTCATAGATTGTATCTCTGGTGTTATTTAAATTATTATCAGAGTTATTTAAATTTCCCCTATTCGATCTTCTAGGGGTTTTACAATTTTTTGTTTTATATTTAGGTCTGTGGCACATTTTGTGAGGGCTGTAATGTCTGAGTTTGGGTTTCTTTTTCACATGAGTGTCCAACTGTTTCAACAGCACTTGTTGTTAAGACTGTTTTTTTCGCTACTGTTCTACCTTTTCCTCTTGGTCAAAAACCAACTGACTGTATTTATTTGGGTCTGGTTCTGGACTCTTCTTTCCAGTCATTTGATTCACTAACAATTCTTTGGCCATTACCACATTGTATTGTTTACTGTGGTTTTGCAATAGTTTGATGCTGAATTGTGTCTGTTTATCATTTCTATTCTTCTGCTTTTGAACCCTGCCCCTGTCCTAGTCTCTAGTAATTTCTCTTCTACTTTCAAATTTATTTTTTTTTCTTTAGTTTCTGGATGGGAGGGACTTGTGACGTTTGTCCTCTGTGTCTGACTTGTTTTGCTTAATATGATGTCTTTCATTTCCACCTATGTTGCCACAGGTTTTAGGATTTCATTCCTGTTTGTGGCTGGATATTGTGTGTGTGTGTGTGTGTGTGTGTGTGTGTGTGTGTGTGTGTGTGTGTGGTGTTATTGTGTGTCTTTTTTACTTTTTCTTTAACCTGTGATGTTGATGGGCCTGGAGGCTGATGATATATCTTAGCTATAGGCCACAGTAAACATGGGCGTGCAGGTGTGTCTTCTGTATGCTAACTTTATTACCTCTGGGTATATATCCAAGAGTGGGACGGCTGAATCATAGTGGTAGTTCAGCTTTTAAGTTTTCATGGAACTCTGTTCTGTTCCCCATAGTGGAGGTACTAATTCACATTTCTGTTAATTTTTTCTTTACTGTGTAGCTTTTTAGTTTTCTGTAACCACATTTATAGTTTTTGCTTTGTTTTCTTTACTTCTAGAATGTTAGGCAGAAAATCATTGCAATGTCTGTGTTTCCCCTATATAATGTTATTTCCCAGTAGTTTCAGAGTTCATTGATCCATTTTGAGTTGGTTTTTGTAGAGTGTGAGAGGTAGGGGTCAAGTTTTGATCTTCTACATACAAATATCCAATTTCCCCAGCATCACTTGATAAAGAGTAAATCTTTTCTCTGGTGTATATCTCTGGCATTTTTGTTAAGAATCAATTCAGTCAAGATTTGAGACTATACTTCAGGGTCCATTTTCTGTTCTGTTGATATGTGTGTCTGTTCCAATGCAACACTATGTTATGTCACGTTGGCTCTGTAATCTGTTTGGAAATCAAGTTTTGTGATATCTACAGCTTTGCCCTTTGCTCCAGATTGTTTTAGCTATTTGGAGTCTCTTCCACATCCAAGTGAATTTTAGGATTCTGCTTATGGGTCTATGAAAAATGTCATTGATATTTTATTAGGAATTATAATGATATATAGTATGGCTATTTTAATGATGTTGGCTTTTTAAATAGCTGAATATGATGCCCTGAATAAAAGGGACTGCAGTAAATGGACTTTTCATGATGTCATGGTATGGTGCCCAGAAGGGGAAGTATTCCATAGTCCTCTGATCAGGTTTCAGTCTTTTAGTGAGACTGTACCTCTGAAAAGCCCACTTCTTAAGTACTTCTTGGTTCTTATCCCCTTCGGTTAGGCGTGCCAAGATGACAAGTGAGATCTGAAGTTCAACATTTATTTCCTTTCCCTCAGTTCATTTGAGCACTGACTACACCCCAGCAGATTAGCCTCTGTTAAGCAGCTTTTCCTGACAGCAGACCTTGTTACAAGAACAGAATACTCTGCAGTATTTCAAATAGTTACTTATTCCCTGCGAGAAGTTCGATAGCTCGGGTTGAAGGCCCTGGGCTCAATCTCCAGTAACCTCTGTCCCGAAAACATAACAAAACAAAAAATCAGGGGAGACTTTCTCTACTTACTATGTGTATTTGGTTGAACCATTAGAGTTAAATTCTCAATAGTGCAGTGGTCCCTTTCTAGTGGGTCCGTCTCAATTTTTTTTTTTTTCCATCTCTCAAGCTTGTTCACGCTAAGCCTCTACCGATCTGTCAGTTACAGTTGAGCGCTGTCCCTGGGCAGTTTCTGTTCTGGTACACTTATGTTCTCTACACTTGTTTTCTGTCTTCCCAGTTTGGGCATCGCTTGCTTACCCACTGACCTCGTTTCTCTTACAATATCTAAGAAGTGTTGATTTGTCAGCTTGTTTAGCTCTTCGATTCTTGTTGGGATAGAATGGCCGGAAAATGTTGTTTTATAAAAACTTTTTATAAAACTTGAATCCTTTTCACCTACCCTCTCTAATGCTATTTTCTCATTTGCCCATCGTTCGTCTATCAAAACTAGAAAAAAAAAATGGACCTTATACTATTCACCAAGTATAGACTTGGATTTACCCAGTATCAAATCAGTTTTGAAATCATTTTGCTCAAAATTGTCATTTCAAACTTCCATTCAGTTATGCAATATCAAGTAGTGACTTTAGGCTCTGTATTAAATATTTTTTCTAAAATGCACTAAATGCATTTCCTGTTTCTGCATTATTATTAGTGTCTCCCTTTGCCACATGTCAGCTTTTGTTTCCTGCCAGCCTTCACTGCTGAGTAGCCCTGCCCATGCCCACTTCACATGTCCAGCCTCTGCACTTTTCAGTGTGGAAGCAACACGTCTACGGTAGAATGAACGCTAAGCTTCGATGTGTTTTGAGCAAAAAGAAACTGGGGATGAAACCTAAACACCCACACCCTTGTGACAGCTACCGTGGAGACACAGAAGCCTTGAGAAAATGGAAAACAAAACAGTTCAGGTTTCTGGGTGGTGGACATCGTTGAATAACTGATTTTTGAATGAATGAAGTGGTGTTAGCAAAAGGCTCATAGGAGTATACCGGACAACCTGCCCATCTTCTCTTCCAGGGAGTTTCCATGAAAACTCGCACTCCTCGTAATTTTCCATGCTCGAAAGATTTTTCTATTTTCCTTCACAAAGAGAGCCGAATCACAGCCATGTCCACATCAGGACTGTTTCTGACAGAAGCATATATAGAGGAGGCTTTGCTTCGTCGTATAACTATCACGACGATATAGCATTGAGCACGGAGGAAAGTCAAGAGACACAAGAAGCAGAGATTTTTGGATGAGTGCAGCACGTAAGGCCACAGAGATGATCAACAAACAGGTGAGCAGTTGCCGACATCCTCGGTAACTAATCCAAATGGCAGGTGAGATTAGAAGAGGAGCACTTCGTTCTATTACCCAGTCATCGGATATTTCCATCGATTCTCTGATAACCAAAGAGAAGACACAAGGTCAGGATTCATTTTCTAGTAACACAGATGAACCAATTTGAGAATGAAACTGAAGAAATGAATGAAACTGAGAAACGGAAGACTAGAACTTTGTTCTCTGAGCAGTACTGAAGCACTGAGGGCGTTGGTCCTGGGGAAGGACAAGGTCAGCATGGTCAGGGCCTTATTGTTAATGTCATCAGCACCCATCTGTTTGCCCAGGCTGGAAACAGACTCACCTTGATACTCCTCGGTCAGACTGAAATGTTGCTCATTGCCTTGTGCAAGGTCTTAACCTCTTCTACTTCCTTTGCAGCTGCTCTTGTTCCTGATCTTGTTTTGTTCTTTTTCTGGAAGCTGGTCTCAAGGTCTTGATTGGCCCACTCATGCCATCCAGTGTAGCGACTGGCCATTTCACTCTCCTCCACCAAAGCATTCAGTCTGATCTCAATAATGATGCCTTAGCTTCTGTTAACTTCATCTCTCAGGTCTGTCAGGCCCTTTACGTACGATGTACTCTCAGAAAAGTCATCATTCCATAAAGACAGCTTGCCACTCCATGTTCTTTCCTGCCCCTGTGCCTTTGCCCACACCCATGTCTGGAGACTCCTCACTGCCCCTGTGAGGTCGTGTCAGCTCTACCTTCAAGGGATATCCTGAACCTGACTACTTCTCACCATCTATACCATGGCCACTTTATATCTTCAAATTAAAAATAATCCTGGACACTTAAGAAATTATCTGTGGTAGGTAAACAATCAATGTAAAGAATTCCACATATCTTCATCTCTAGTACCTGTAGATATGTTAATTCATATGGCAAAAGGAACTCTGTATCTGTATCTTGAGATGAGGAGATCACCCTGGATTATCTGAATGGGCTAGCTGTAATCCCAAGTATCCTTGCCAAACTGGAGGCAGGACCGCCAGGGTCATGGCGGTAGTTATGGGAGCAGTGATGCCACCAGTCAAAGAATGAGGACAGCCTCTAGAAGCTGGAAGAGACAAGGAATCAATTTTGCCTGGAGGTTTCCATAAAGAATGTGACTCTACCATTTCCTGGACTTCAGCCATGTGTCAATGAAACCCATCAAGGTCTTTGAAGCTCCCAAGCTCTAAAACCAAAAGTTTGGGTTGCTTTAAGCCTCTAAGTTAGTGGTGATTTGTTACAGAAGCAACAGGAAACTAATACACCTCCTAATTTGTCTCTGGGCTTCCAATCCAACTCACTGCAGTTCCGTCTACACACCACGGCCAAATGGTCCTACAGAACACCAAGATCTCTGGAACCCACTCTGCCGACAAACTTGGCTGCTGTCGCACAGTTCCTACCATGTTCGGTGCACTGGATCTGTGCTGACCCAGCAGCTCTTCTTAGTCTGAGACCCACCTTGTCCTGCACTACCACTGTATGGCTTTTGGTTCTTTTTCTTACAAGCAGACCCCTTCCCTGGCCTAGTTACCCCCTACCCACCTTTCAGTACTTGTGTCTTGTCCCTTTCTCAGTTACATTACCTTGACACACTCAACAAGGTCACATCCTCCTAAGATGCTCTCACAGTACCACCAAATACCTCTCACCCCTGACACTCCTGTGGCTATCATTTCACACCTGCCTGTGAGTCTCTCACACTCCACTGTGAGCACTCTGAGGACAGCGACATGGTCAGTTTTCCATCCTGATATCTTCAAGGCATGGCACCCGACCTGAAGCTGGTAGGCACTCAATCCATTTTAAGTGAGTGGCTGGATGGATAAAGTCTTAGGATTTGAAGGTTTTATTCCTTTCCTGGGAACAAGGAAAAAAAGGTGGGGGGCTGGGGGGAATCTTTGTTTCCAGGTGATAGAGCTCAAGCAGTGTCTGTGAGATTCTGCCTGAGGACTGGATCCCTTTAAATGGAGGCACCTTATGTTTTATTAATTAAAACACTTTCTTGCAAGTGCCCTCAGCATGAGTCAGCACTGCCGTGCAGGGGCGGGCTAAGGCTGGATGTAATATGGTCTAATCGTTTCTTGGTGATGCCTGGCTGGACAGGCAGAGGGGGTTATTATTGTGCTACTAATTACTGCGTCCAGGCTGCTCTAAGCGAGATGCTAATTGCTCAGTGAATGGATTGTAGACACAGGTAATTACCAAACCTAATGTGGCTCCTGTCATGTTGAGTGTATTAATGCCAAGGGGAAGCAGTCAGCCTGAAGGGCGCTCCTCTTGCCTCGCTGTTGCTCTGGAAACAGCGACTATTTTTCATCAGGATTTGAAACCACCCAGGTACAGCCACTCACCTGGGAATGGTTTTCCACCAGGGAGGCTGCCAGATTGGAAGTCAGATTTTATACCAAATCAACCTGGGAGACTTTCACCACCCTGGCAGATGAGGGGCTCTTTTGTGCTGCTCCTTTATGTGTAAAGCCATCTCTGAGGTTTCCTTCTGCTGTGTGACCAGCAGCAAGCAAACATTAAGTACCAAAGAATGGATTTCATCACTGGTGGGAATTAAGACCCGGGTCCCAGTCTTATGTAGGTCATCGGATAATAAAGATGCTGAAAGTTACTGTTTGCCGCTTGGCTAGCGTTATTTTAGTAAGCATCTCCTGTGCAGTATTTCATTTAATGCCCACAGGACCGAGCAGTTGGAATAATTCACAGAGGTAGTAATCCTTTAAACGGAGGCATCTTGTGTTTTAATAATTAAAGCACTGTCTTGCCATCCTGGTAGAGCCAGGATTTAAATTAAGGCATTCTGCCTCGTGGGCCCCCCAGTTTTCCTCCCCTACTTTCCTCTTCTTCCTCCTCCCACATTATTTTTTCTGAGATGGGGTCTTGCTGTGTTCCCCAGGCTGGTCTCAAACTTCTGAACTCAGGAGATCCTACCGTCTCCATTTCCTGAGTGCTGGGATTAGAGTTACCTGCCACTGCACCTGGACAAATCCTGTCCTTTTAACTGATGCACAATTTACAACTTCCGTGACACTCAACAAATTATGGTTTCTGGACCTTAATTTCCTTGCCAGGAAAGCGTTCCCCACTCACCACAGGACCACTCTCCTTCTGATCTCTTTTTACAGATGTTACTTTTATTTTTAGAGCAACAATTTCAGGCATATGGAACTAACTTATGTGACTGGGTTAAGAAAACAGTAGATCTAGGATCTGGGATCAGAAGGCTGATCTACTTCCCTGCAGTCCCACGTGCTTTCTTTTCAGTCACTATTCCTCAAGTTGGGTATGGAAAAAAAAATGCTCTGACGGTGCCCTTACATTACTGAGGTTCAGTATGTAATTTGGAGAAGCACTGCAGAAAGTCAGCCGTGGCGGCTGCGCATCGCTGCGTGGCGATCAATCAGCAAAGATAAGTCCTGAATTCAGGCAGTGTGAGTCCGTCTGTCTGTCCCTCCGTTCAGCTGATTGTTCTTGACTTGCGGACCAGGAAATGAGGGAGGGTAACCACTCTGTTGTGGATTGGGGAACTGGGACTGGCGCTCTGAACTAAGTAAAGGAAGAAAGAAAAAACATGGTCGCAGCTTCTTCCCGGGAAGGCTCTAGCCTAGCGGGCCTGCAGACTTTGCTTTGCTTCCCTTCACCTGGCTTCTGGCTGTGATGGAATGAACAGCTCTCTAGACTCTGTCTCTGCCATGTACCCCCACCATTGGCGGCCGCACCATGAGTGGGCTGTGTGTGTGAGAGACCTTCTTAAACTGTGAGCTAAACAAATCTTTCCTTCCTGAAATAGTGGATGTCAGGTATTCTGTCACAGATATAAATAGGTAACTAAAACAAGAATATTTCTTTAACACAAATATGACTCTCAGTCCCATTCCTTGTGAAGGTCCATCTGTCATTAAGCAATGTTGCCCCAGTGCAAAACCGACAGAAAAGAGTCTGGCTTGGTGTAATGGTTAAGGTGGATGGTTGACTCGATTGCCTAGAGAACCAACCCAGGCACAGGATGGGCATTTGGTCCCCTGCTCCTTCCTCTCTGGTGCTGTCCCTCTGCTCTCCTTCCTGACCACAATGAACTAATCAGTACTGCTCTGCCACAGCCTTTCACCATGATGTTCCTGCCATGGAACTAGACAGGCACGGACTGAATCCCCTGACACCATGAGCCTTTAAACTGTGGGTGGTGGGTGTTTTGTCCTACTACCTCTGCGCCCTGGCCAGGCCCTGTCACTTCCTTACCGTGACACTCTGACCCTCACTCAGCTGGTCTGAGCCTCCCTTTTTTTTTCTCTGTGTAATAATAACCTTCTACCTGCCTGGCCCACGCTACAGGGCTACTATGATTGTGAAAGGACACCAAGGTGTGAAAAATCAATTAGTGCCACTGTAGTATGCAACTTGTTAAAGAAGATTTGTGATTCAAAAAGGGAGGAAGGAAAGGGAAGACAAGGTAGCTTTCTATGTCTGGAAGCCTGTTGGGTTTTATATATAAGGGAGAAAATGGAGGGAACTTATTTTCAAATAGCTAAGAGGTATGCAGGTGTCATCCTCATCAAGTTCCATACTTTGATCTAAATGAAAGTTTAAGAGAAAGACCCAGTTGGCATAACCTTAGTTTTATCATACTTTGAGCCACACTCCAGGCCAATGTTTTTCCTGTTGCTACTAGAAACTGTTATTTCATCCATACAGCGGTACTACAGGATAGATGTTGCCACCCTCATCTATAGAGGAGGATGTAGAGGTATAGGGACAGAAAATAACTTGCCAAGTGTCTCAGCACTGGTTGCTGGTAGAGCCTGGCTCTACCAGCTAGGTCTGCGGGACTTGAGTCAAGGTCAGTCACATGTAGCGTAGTACATCCCTGTAGGCGGCGTGGTAAAAGAAAGGAAATAGAATTATGCTCAGCAATCTGAGAAAAGCTTCAAGGCTAAATGTTCTGGGGAAATTGAGTACAACACCACTACTACTGGTTAGAAGTCTGTATCTTGAGTCTGACCAGTTTCCACCACCTGTGCAGATAGTGCCTGAGTGCTGGCACTGTCTTCTCTCTCCAGAGTTATCGCTGTAAATTCCTAATTGGTGTCACTGTCTCAGCTTTATTCCTGTGACAGTTGTGTGTCACGTGATGACCTTTGAGTTAATGATGATACACATAGAGGATGGTGGCAGTCCCATAAGATTATAATGGAACTGAAAATGTCCAATTGCTGACTGAGCAATGTGCTTACCATTGTTACAATTAGAATTCAGGATGTGCTCTATATAGTACGTGGTGGGAGAAATCGTCCTATTCCAAAGCCTCACCTTGTACGAGGCTGTGCCGTCTGAGTTTAGTTTTTCTTTCACTCTTTTAAAACTTGAATTATAATTTTCCCCCAAATTATTCTTTTCATTGGTATGTATCCGTGATACATAACAGTTGCATGCAATGTAAGAGCCGATACACACACATACCCATCGCCGTCACTTTTGCGGCCCTTCCTCCTTCCCCCCTCTCATCCCCACCTCGGTTTGTAGGCGCACTCTGAGTTCTCCCAGTGATCGCATCACTCAGTGACTCACTCTTCATAGCATGTTCTTGTTATGGAAAAATGCGTGGCTGGGCTCTCCACAGAAAAGAGGCTGCCTCCTGGCAGGGCCTTTGGACCACTGCTCTCCCTACGCTTTTCACATGTGTAAGCTGTATTGGCATTTGCAAGGCTACCCTGCCCTGCCCTGGCCCTGACTGCCTTTCTGTCCTTTCTCCTTCGGCTCCCTCACCCTTCCAGTTCTTCAGACGTGCCAGGCAGCATCGTAACCTCAGGACCCGTGCACTTTCTGCCTTCCACCTGAAATCATCTGCCAGGTGTGCACGTCCACCCTTCCTCACCGAATATCACAGGCTCAGTCTGGATGCAGAAATGACACCAGCCACTTAAACACTAGCTTAACATAGAAAAGTCTTCACAAGATGTACAGCTGATAACTACTGAAAAGGCAAAACAGAAGAGTCCGAGGTATCGCAGGTGCAGTGAGTACACACAGCTGCTGTTGTTCCAGGACGGAGGGATAGAAGAACAAATCCCCTCGCCTACAAATAGGGACCCCACAGGGCAGAACCATAGCCTCTCCAAGGAAGAGGTGCTGGCAAGGTGGCTGGTATCCCTGAGGGGATGCCATGAGGCTGCTCGTTTGGGAGTTGGGAAGACAGATTTTGCTCTGAAGGCACTGTAGGGGTGATGCCCACAGCCACTTCAAACAGACAGGAAGCTCCCAGGAGAGGTGAGCCCTTTTTTTCCGGGTGGCTTCCAGTTTCCCTCTGTCTTAGTTACTTTCTTGTTGCTGGAACAGAATACCTGGTACCCACAACCTATGGGAGGAATGGCTTTTCTTGCTCATAGTTTCGGAAGGGCTCAGTCTGTTCACAAGTGGCTGGCAATGGTGAAAGCACATGGTGGAGGCCTAGGTGGAGAGAAGCTGTTTATAGCATGGCGAACAGAAAGGCAAGTGAGGGAGGACAGAGCTACACCTTTCCACACCAAGTCCCAGTGATCTACCCCTTCCGGGTCTAGCCCCAGGCATTTGCCGCTTACAGCCAAACTCCACCTCATAACAGCACATGGAATCTGTAGATAATCCACAATATCCAAAAACATGGGGCTTTGGAGGAATATCACAGATTCAAACCATAACACTTTCCAACATCCCCTGTTCAAGAGTCAGCCAACAAGGCAGACAGTGAGTTTGCAGAGTGACAAAGCCCAGAACAAAAGAGTGGTTTTGAGGCTCAGAGTCTGTGTTCAGCTGCTGCAGCACTAACTCCCCAGAGGTCTCGCAGTCTCCCTGGGACCTCTCCTGATGACCTTACCTGAGAGTGCATGGCCTCTTACTTAGCACGTGGCCTCTTTACTTCCTCATTGCTTTCATCTAGTTGACTAGCATCAGCAGAGGCTTCTATTCCCAACGTCACATTTCTGGGGCTCATCTCTACCCCAACAACAGCCACAGCAAATAGTTTTGTGAGATCTCAGACTCAAGTCTTTTACTGTGTCTGTATTTCTCAGTTAACACTTGCCTCTAGCCAGTTAAGAAATGCCATATTCTAGATCAGAGTTTCTTGATCTCAACATAATTGACATTTTGGGCTCCATATCTTTGTTGTGGGAAACTGGGCTGTGCTTTAGGCAATGCTGAGCATCTGCGGTCTCTACAGACTAATTGCTAGTAGATGACAACCAAAAATGACTCGAATGGCCCTGAAGGACAAGCTATTACCTGCTGAGAACCACTGTTCTAGACTTGTACATGGGTCATGGGCTGTGTGAGAGCCAATCAAGCACCCCAATGTCCATATCAGACAGAAAGAGCTTAACGGATGTTCCTTGGCATGTTCCATATTTTCCCTGGAGCAACTCACTAACCCTAACTATGCGTCAATTTTGTCAAAGTGTAAAATGAGGATAACAGTGTCTCTTAGGGGAATTGTGAGGATTAAAGAAATCCATGAAGACAAACTAGTAAAACTGGCCAATACAAGTCAGTAATAAGTTACTGTAATTCACAGCAAAGCTTCAAGGTAAGTCGTGAGAAACCACTAGGTCATTGTTGTGTCAACAGATAATACCAATTAACTGACTGGTGTATTTTGTTGCCTCACTGACTGGGCTTGACACTGGCCCAGAGAAGAGAGTGGTAACCACTCTCTTAAACTCTAGAAATCTTACACAAATGATTGCCAGATGTTGACATCTGTGTGACTGATGATAAGACATATCTGCAAGTGACAGGGACTTAAAGAGAATTAACTTATTGAGTGCAACTGTGTGGCACTGCAGAAAAATAAGAAACACTTGTCAAATAGTCAATTTTCCTGCAGTGCTTAGAGTCAATTGTTGTCTGATTCATCTAATTGATTTATTGTTGCAAATGGCACCAAATGAAATTAAAAAAAAAAGTTTACTCATCTCAGTCAGCACTTTGTATATTGCTGAATGCAAAGCTATTGCTAATGGAGAGGACTTGGTTTATTGAGGAGCAGCTGGAGGGGCCACATAGGTTCACGCTGATGAGTAGCACTGGAACTCCAGGCTTTGGTGAGAGGAAGGAAATTTAAGTCCTTGTCTCAGATCCGCCACTCACTCTCTGTGTAATGCTAAGCCTGTTACTTTTATGATCAAATTTCCTTGAGTTTAACATGAGCACCCCAGGTGAGTTCTTTGGTTTTCTATCTGTGTGAAGTTCTGAACAACCCACGCCTACCTCATCATACCCTCAGAAGCATGCAGATAAAGGGAGTCCAGAGAGGAGGGCACGCTCTCTTCAGTGCCTTGGAAGGATGTCCGCTGGGTCCTCACCTCTCCTTTCCTTCCTCCCTAGGTACACAGTTCTGCACAGTGGACATCACCAGGAACTTGAGAAACTGCCCATTCACAATGATCCAGAGTCCCTCGAGTCATGCTTCTGACTGAGTATGTGGCTCACCACTTAGCCATCCATTCCCATTCATGTTTGCATGAACAGGACACCATGGCATCGCTCCTGATCCTCAATAGCACCAGTGAGTCACGAGGCAGTCAGGGCCCAGGGCCCAGAGAAGGTACAAGGAGGATCGAGTGCGCTGGACTCAAGATCAGAGCACCAAGGATCTCGGAGTTGGGAAGTGACTTCAGGCATCTTCATATCCACCCAGAGCAAGAGTAACGCCTTCCATTGCATCCTTGAAAATCCCTGCTTGCATACCACCCGGAATAGGAGCTCTCCATCTTCAAAGGCGTTCCCTTCTTTTGTTGGAAGTGATGATTATAAGGAAGTTTCCTTCTTCTCTGGAACACACATTTGTTGCTTTCCTGGATGCCATCTGGGGCCAAGCAGTTGGTTCCTTTCCCCACAAGAGCCTTCAGATGCTGGAAGAAAAAGGCTTTAATTCTCAGTCTAAACTAAACATCTCCAATTTCCTCTCCGTTCTGGCCATCTTCTTCTGGGTGTACTTTGGCGGGGAAATCAACGAAAGCTCTCTTAATGAAATTAGGATGATATCTACTCCATGACGTGTATCTAGAAGCTCTGAAGTACTGAGAGGTGAAGAAATGTTCAGATCTTTTGTTGTTGATAACCACCAGCATTTTCTTCACTATTTTCTTTTCTTCTTCCCTATTGGGAATAGACTCTGAAGACCGTTTAGATTTGGCTCTAGATTCACTATCAGGAGGCATCTTTATAGCTGATGTGATGTGATGTGATGTGATGTGATGTGATGTGTGTGTGTGTGTGTGTGTGTGTGTGCACAGTTGCCATTTTTCTTAATAGTCTACTGGTGAGAGGGTCATTTGGAATGAATCTCAATTCACTTTCCTCCTATGATCATAAGAGAATGATCCCTCCACTCCTTTCCCCAGAATTTTGATCAGGGATGGCCTTACAGTTTGGGATTTGGGAGGGAACCAAACTTGCTTTCATGGGATGCCTCTCGGGCACCCAGAGTCACGTGCTGAGCAGAGCCTGTGCTAGGAAGGGCAGTTTTGTCCTTTGGGCAAAGACATAGCCACAAATGAGTCTTTCATGTGCGGAAACCTCACTGACCTCTGCCCATGAAACTCCTTTAAGCAGCACCTCATTCTCTCCAAGCTCCTAAGAAGATGCTTTCCTTATCTTTCCTCGTTTTGGGCAAATTATCCTCCCTATCCCCAAGTTGAGACCTTGAGGAGCCCTTTTTTACCCTTTTGGTTGCTGACAAAAACCCAATTGAAAAGATATGTTACTTGTCCTTAGAGTGAAACAGAGGCAGCAGGGTAGGTGGGTGGCTCTGGGTTGGATGTGTAGTACCCCAGATGAAGATACTCTAGTGTCTGAACCCACCAGCTCACTTTTCCCCCTGCCCCCAGGATGTTCTGCCACTCTGGGCAAACTGAGAAGGTCTGTTACCACATTCATGGGACCTTTCCTGTGATGCGGAACAATACGTCTCAAGTCTCTGTGCTCCTCCACGTGCAAAGAATGTCCACTTCCTTCTCTTCCTCCTCCTCCCACTCTTCCTCCTCCTCTTCTTCCTCCTCTTCCTCTTCCTTCTCCTCCTCCACTACCTCCTCCCCCTCTTCCCTCCTCCTCCTCCGCCTCCTCCTCCTCCTTCTTCTTCTTCCTCTTTTCTTCTCCTTCATCTGGATTGAACCCAGGGACTTTGCACTGAGCTATTTATCCAGCTCTTTATATTTATTTATTTACTTTTTTAAAATTTTTGAGACAGAGTCTCTTCAAGAAGCTAAGTTTCCACGGCTGGGTTCAAATTTGTGATCCTCCTGCCTCAGCCTCACAGAGGGCTGGGATTACAGGCCTGCACCGTCAAGTCTGGCTACAAAGCATTTATTAGGATGGGACTAAGACAGAGAAAAGAACCAGATTACACTGAGTAGGTGTGTGCTTGGTGCTTCAAGGCCCCTGGCAGACTTTGGTTAGTGCCCCCACATTGAGAGGCTCTATGCTTTAATACAGATGTGTATGTATACACACATATTTTTTCTTGTGAAATATTTCTCTTTCAGAACCTTAGCAAATGTATCTACTTATATGAATTAGTTCTCAATGGCAAGTCTCCCATATTTAATGGGAATTTACCCAAGAGGGATCCAAGTAGGTGTCAAAATGGGATCTCATCCTCTCGTAGGACTCTTCCTGGCTTTCTGGGAAAGGTTGGGAGCTGGCACATACTGGTAGTCTGTAGAGGTTACAGACACCTCAGACTGCAGAGGAACAGCAATGGCAGACATGCCAGCACTCTATTGTCAAGAGAGTGATCATCATTGCAGCAGAGACCCTCACACGCATGCTTTGCTGTCCCTCTGTACTATAGCCGTGATGGCATGGTGACAAATTGAATGCCCACCCTGGAGACTCACAAGACAGGGTCATGTTTGTTTTGCCTGTGCAGCTGCTAGCCTGGCATTATTTAAAGCTGTGGCTTCATGGAATCTAGAAAATATAGCATGTGTATGAAGTGCTCAGAAGGAGAAGACTTCTTGCTGCCCAAGGAGAAGAAACTCCTAAGATGCTTCTCTTCAGTGTGGATCTCACAATATCAAGAAGAGGCACTCCTGGGGCAGAGTGGGTCTCCCAGACTGGCCTCAGCAGTCAGCAGGGTGACGGGCGCTGCAGCCAGGCTGTTCCCATGGCTGGGATAAAGGGATTTGCTGTTTCTTCTTCACCTTACACTCCCTTCCCTAAGGCTGTGCAGCCCTGAGACTCTCATTCCAACCCTCACCCTTAGCAGCTAGGAAGCAAAGAAATTGCCCCAGTCCTTCCATTGACCCTGCCATCCACCCAAGGATGTGTATGTACAAGCAACTTTTTAGGATTTCACCAACTCGCCACCATTTCCACTTCATGCTGCTAACTTGCTCTGTCTTGAAGCAAATTGCTATCTAGCTGGGAAATGTGGGTGGGGACGGGAGGGTGCCGGGGTGGGGCAGGCAGTCAGACCAATCAAACTGCCTTTAATATTGTCTTCAAGTAAGAACAAAATGATGTTTTCTTGGTGCTGTGTTGTCTAACCATGTATCTCTCTGGGATTGTGGTTTTCTTTGGTATGGGACCAGTGACACATTTCTTTTTGATAGGCTACTTTGCTCTGGTTTTAATCATTCGTATAACACATGGTCTAGGAGGAAAGCAAGGCTAGTACATTTACCTGTGCTGGCCAAAGTTTGCAATTTCTCTTCCACCCACTTGGGCTAAGGATTGGGTTTGAACTGAAACAATCTGGAGACAGATACGAAGGCTGGCTGTGAGACACCCTGCTGAATTAAGCCTTGCCCACTGCTTGTCTCATGAGCCTCACGTACACTGTGGGGACCATCTTCGAGCTGGTGGGGTCATTGTGAACATTCCATCATGAGTCACCATGGGGAAATAGCTAAGTCTTAGCAAATATGTGTCCCCACGACAGTTTTAGTTACACAATATTTTTATGCAAGTCAGTTCAGAATTTCGGTGGCAATGTTTTCTTAATTTAGAAGGAAATATTGGATGAGTGTCTACAATAGAAAATCCATTTTATTTGCCACGAAGAGAAAGCGACCATAGAGATAAACAAAGCAGGTCTATTAAGTTCTAATTGGATGCCAACACTTAGAATGGGCCCTGCATTTCTACAGGGTGTCGGGATTCATGTAGGTCAATCAGAAAGGAAAGATAATTTACAGGTGAACATCTGCCCTGTAGGACTTTGTGTGATATGATTATAATTCTATTCTATGCTTTTGGAAACAGAGAAGGAAAAGGAAGCGGACTGTATTTTTATTGCTATATTCAGTTCCGATTTGTTTCACCTTCCCTTTGCTTTTTCTTTCAGCTTAACCCAGACTATATCTTAGATAAAAACACTAATGGTAATAATAATAATACAATAAAGGAAGCTAACATTTTTTGCTAGGCAGATTATTTTTTGCTAGGCACAGTGATTATATGGATTATCTCATTTAATCTCCCCCAAATCCTATAAGACATATATTAAAATCATCTCTACTTTTCAGAGGAACAAACCTCTCAAAGGAGACGTCCGATGACTGGTTCATGTCCGAGACCTGGAGACTGTGGATTCAGAATACAGCCCTAGCACTTAGCACGTCCTTAGCACGTGCTTGTTATAGAGATTCATTTATAACATGCACGGGCTGGCTGCTGTGCCAGAATAGGGCACATGCTGCCTTTCCTCACGGGGCCCAGTATTTTCCCCGTCGCATCAGTGTGGGACACCCCTGTTCCAGGCTGACCTCTGTCACTAGAGCACTCTATTGTTTTCTGAATCCCAGCCTCCAATGCCCATGATTCACCATCAGGAAAAGTTCTTGGCATTGGTATTTTCCTAGTGTTCAGCAGTCTGGGGTTACTGAATAACCGACCAGTGACAGACTGTGAGGTGCAGATAGACGTGTCAGCCAAAGCAAGCGCGGGCCCTTTCTACGTCAGAATATCACCCACCGAGGCCGCTGACATCAGGAGGGCCCCCGCAGAAGGCACTTTGACTTCACAGTTCCCCCGGGGGAACCTGGACTGCTGGTTGAATATGATTCCATTGGTCCCAGTAAGTATCTACTCAACACTGCAGGCAGTTTACAGTTTCCGTGAACTTTCACAAGATCCCTGGACCCCTACAAAAGCCTCCGGGGAGAGATTATGGATTTCGTTTTACAGAGCAGGGAAAGAGATGTTGTCAGGGTAGTGATTTGTTTAAGGACAAAGCTTATAGGGGGACGGAATTCAGAATAAAGAACACTTTGGTCCTTCCATTCTAAAAAGGTATTTTTCTTCTTCCCCTTCAAAATTCTTTCTAAATATACAAATTATATTTTTAGACTGTATATAGTTCACACAAATGATGCACTTATGCAATCAATTTCTACTATAAAAAGGTCCAGTTACATAAGTATAGCAAAATATCTCTTGACCCCAACTCCTTATCGCTCTCCTTCCCAGAAATAGTTACTCTTATCACTTGGTTTATATAATTCAACTTTTTCTAGGCATTATGCGTACATGCACATGTAAAACACATATGGTTGTGTTTTGTGTATGTAAACAAGATGATGCTGTGTGTAATGTCTAGCTTGCCTTTCCAACACTGCAGCCTAAATATCATTGCACACCAACACAAATCATTTCCAGCTGCTGTGCATACATTTTATATTGTAAACATTGCAGAGTTTGCTTTTCGGTTTTTCTTTTGCTCATACTAGCAGCAGAGTGTCTGAGTAGGACATCTGCACCCTGAATCGGAAACTCAACAGTTGCCCATTTTTCTGGGACTGAGCCAACCACAGGAAAGTTGGAGTGGGTTCAGGTTTCAGTGGTAGCACAACTCCTGACTCTTGCAGGTTTCCTGTTGGGGAAGGTCTGCCTTTATACATGGCTTCACACAGGCCCTTTCCACTTCGAGACACAGAAATGGCCTGCTAGAGTCTGCCCTGTGGCATACCATGCCCACGAATCCCTAGATTTTTATTTACTCTGGTACTGGGGACTGAATCCAGGTACTTCATACTGAGCTTCATCCTCAGCCCATTTCTTATTTAATTACTTATTTATTGGTTTAATTTTGTGACAGGGTCTCACTAAGTCCCTAAGTTGCCCAGGCTGTGCTTGACATTGTGATCCTCCTGCCTCAGCCTCCAGACTGCCACCACGTTCAGCTTTGATGTGTTTTTAGCTGCGTTATTTAGCCTGCAAAGCCCTAGTTTCCTCCACAGCAAAGTGGGGACATATGGAGCATACATGAATTTAAGTGTTATTATGAGGAGATACGGAAAGCACTTAGTAATCATTTTCAAACTTGCTAGCGTTTGTAACCTTATTTTCTCTTCTGGCCTCACTAGTTGTGCTGCCTACCATTCACCATCATGGGATATAATCAAATGGACACATAACTATTAGTATAAAAAGCCTGCCTCGTATAAGGGGGGATTACAGTAGAAGCAAACTACCTCCTTTAGCATTGCATTAACAGCTTACCACAGGTTTTCACTGGGCCCTCCCTGCTGCCCTGTGGAGTAGGTGTTAGTTGTAACTACTTCACAAATGACCTAGCCAGCTCAGTCAGTCAGCAGGGTACAGAAGTGGGACAATGAGGATGAAAACAGAGATAGAAAGGAAGAAAGACTGACTCTTGCCAGGGCAAAAGATGATTTATTCAGTCCGACCTTCTTTTTATACTCCAGTTGTTTACCAGAAAACATTCAGGCTTAACAATATTTACATATTTAAGATGGCTTAACAATGCTTACATAAGATGGCTTAACATAACTTAAGACAGCTTCTGAGTCAGGGTCCTGCTCTGTAGCCCAGGCTGGCCTTGGACTCACGGCAATCCTCCTGCCTCAACCTCCCGAGTGAGTGCTGGGATTACAGGCGTGTACCACCACACCCAGCTTATGTGGTGCTGGGGAATCGAACTCGGGTACTTAACACTTGAAGACTTCTCTAAAGAAAGAACTTGGCCCCAGGCGGTCAGGACTGTTAAGCTCCAAGGTCTCCACAACTAATGAGGAAACTGAGGCTCTAAGATAGGGTAGTGACTGTCTCTTGGCCACGCAGCAATTGTCTAAGGAAGTCAGGGTCTCAACCCAGGTCTTCAGATTCCACCTATGAAGCTACTCCAATAACTGGTGCCTGATGTTATTTGGAGAAAGTCCTGGAATCACCTCTGGCAGTATGCGATCCAAGATTCACGCGAGTCATGCTAATTCAAAAAATCACCCCTGGAATATTTTTTGAAGGACTTTTAAAAACATGGCACATACTGTACCACACACTGGTGGCATTAACTGAATGGACAAGCAGAAAATTCAGCTCTGTATGGCGGGTGTGAGAAAGCTGTGGCCTGGGTGACAGATCTGGCTAAGCCGTCAGAATATTTTTATCAGGCCTGGGAAAAAATTTGAGAGTAATATTTTGTGGCATATAAGTTATAAGCAAATGTCTACCCATAATTTTACTGTAACACAAATATGTCTATCTGTATGTCCACGACTTTCACAGGTTAGGGTATCTGTGGGCCATGAAACCTCACATACTATTTGGTCCTATACAGAAAACTTGCTGACCGCTGTGTAAAGCAATCACCATGCAACTATTCAATTGCAGATATACTTAACCAAATGCCCTACAGTGGGTAGCCAAGTGTTGTTTTTAAATTGTCCTATCTTTGCATCCTTACAATGTTAGCACTTCCTATTGTACTTACTTAAGAGTTTGGGATAGATTAAAAAAGTTAAAAAGCAGTGGCCTCTGGAGGCTGAAGCAAGCACTGCTTAGATGACTGTTAGGGTCACCCTGACAAATCATGGTTAGATTGAGTTTCTGGTGAGGGTTAAGAATTCCAGATGGCTTTGGAATATGTAAGATATTATGTATTTCCTTTTACCAGCTATAACCTGGCCTGGATGGTTTAACACAGTCTTCTAAATATAAGTAGAGTTAGAGGAGTTAAAAAAAAAAGTCTAGTAAGTAAAGAATGAACTATCTGATTGAACTGTGCTCTCTGACATTCTAAGAAACATTTTGAAAGCCTTGGAAGAGACCCTGGAAGAAAAACATTGATGACCCTTCAGAATACCTTAATGTTAGGAAACCTGGTCGGTGCTCTTGCTTTTGTCATTAACAACACAGGCAGCGCAGGGAATCAGATGACTGTCCTGCTCAGTCCATACACCCAATTAAGGGCAACGTTTCCCTCTCTGGGCTTCAATTAGCCCCCGTGAATGAAGGCCCTTTGTGCCTTTTACAGACCATAACAGCTCAATCCATTTATTATAGCATTTACTTTCATAACATTTTCTCAAAGACCTTCAATATAATTTGCTAAGGACCCACAGCTCCCAGGAGGCAAAGTCACGACAAGCGTATACACTGCCCTAAAGCTCCTGCTCTTGACCTTGAGATAATACAACATACACCACTGCCACAAACAGCACTGTTTCCCCTTGAAAAAGGCCGTAGGATGATATTTTGGGAAATTCTGCTGGCCCCAGTGTTCAGTCATGTAGGAATTCTAAGAATTATAATATTTCAATATTTATAATATTTTAAAAAGCAATTTAAAAAGCACTTAGAAACTGGACAACACTGGAATCTTACAGAGAAAATTCTATAAATTGCTTTTCTGTACAGTATTTACTACATTCTTTGGCAATAATTCAAAACCAAGGCAAGACAAAAGTTTTTAATAAATTTTATTTTATATTCAAGGTAAAGCATATACACAATTGAATGTGGAAATAAATAACTACAAATGCTTTGGAAACTTCCATTCCCCCTTCAAATTCACTTTTTTAGGCTCACGAGGTTTTTTTTTTTTTTTAATTTAAAGAAACATGGCAACTATTATACTAAGAAAAAAAGGAACCACATCTTTGTACAGAAGCATATAGTCCTCTCTGACTATACAGTCGAGTTGGTATTTTAGTAACAAAGAAGCACACAAAACACAAACACTCTTCATCAGATTTACTCAAAGAGCTTTGCTCGAGAAGAAAAAGGCACAGGTTTAAGGGGGTGATGGTGATTATTAAGAATATAGCTAAAGGGGGGCTCAGTCAAAAAATGACACTGTATGAACTAAGGAAAACTAAAAAAATGACCTAAAATTATCCGCCTTCATTGAAATGAATTTTTAAATTAAATTATATAAACATATGATATAAAGTTGGTACGTAGGAAGGAAATGTTTTTGTATACTTTATGTACAAATCTTTGTATGTAATTCCAATGTTCCCTACACATTTCCTATATTCTGAACTGAATCAGGGCCTCCCAACTCCATGCCCAAGTCCCTGTGAAACACTATAGCAGCAGAATGAACCCAGCTGATTTCTGCCAGAATAGCTGGAGAGAAAGAGGGACCAATTAAATGTAGTCATCTTCAACTGGCTCTCCATTGACATCGCAATAGTGGATGAAAATGGCCACTACTCGCTGAAACACACCTTTCTTCATCTGACGCATCTCTGAGATTTCCTCTCCTATTGTTTCCATACAGATATCTGCAGAGAGCTGTCCTTTCCTTCGAGGAGCATAGATGGTACCTTGAAAGTGAGAAACAGAAAGGGAGACATGTATGAAAAACAGAATCAACTCGAAAGTTAATCAGAGAAGCTGGTTCATATCATATTCTTATACAGTGTAACATACAGAACTGATGCACAAATAGCCCATGCAATGAATTCCCCATCTTCAGTTGCACACTGTACTTGATGCCTAAGATGGCAGGCATGATTAGAACCCAGGTGAAAGTAATTCAACAGTTACGTCCTATACATGTAGACGTAGTACATGAAAGTCATTCCCTTGTAATTCTTTAAAAATCTTAGCTACACATGTTCAAATACGTTAATACTTAGAAATTTTATATTAAAAACTTCCCCCAAAGTTTCTAAACAGAAATCAGGGTAAGTTCTCATTCCCTACATAAACTAATAAGTAGCAGAATAATTAGCACAAACAGAACAATTCTAAAGCGATATTGGCGATAAATTCTTCAATAAAAAAATGACAAGGTTGAATATATTTAGGTAAATGATTGGGAGTGCAGGCCTGCAGTAGGATGCACAAGGCCTGAGTTAAATGTCCAGTACCAAAAGAAAAAAAATCAAGGCAAAAAAACTCCTAATAGGAAAAACGTGTCTGAAGGAATCCTCATCATACATTCCCAGTTAACCGACTGAGTATATACCTACTACACAAATTCAGAGCCTTTACTGTTTTGGAGGGACGGGGTGGAGCGGGTGGGTGATGAGAGGGAAGAGGGTTATACAGCTATTTGGGAAACCACTTAAAAACTGTACTCTTTTGAATTCCCAAACTATCAGACATTTCACATAGTAGGATACACTCGAGTGACAGAAGAGAAATCAAAGCAGATCTCAATTACTTTCTTCATCATCTTCAAAATCGTATCGGGCGAAGCTGTTGGGCTCTGCTGCACGCAGTGACCTCAGCCAAGGGAAGTCAGAAATCATGGAATATGGAGCTCCATCCACAACACCTAAAATAAGAGGGCAGATACGAGAGTGCTACGTGGCTGAACTGAAGTTTTTTTCTAAGCAGGACAAAAAATACAAAAGAGAAACGGAGCCTGGTGCCCTCATGTCACTTCTAATTCAAACCACTGTGATTTTCACTTTTCAGGCACTTTCCGTATTTCAACACTACTTCCGATTACTCATCCAGTCGGAGCAATGTTTGTCTGGTTCCTGTTTTGTGTAGGTGTTGAAGTCACCCAATTATTTTGACGAACTGCAGACTCCAAATCTTTTCTAAGGCAGGTCTCTCCATCTAGCTCTCACATGCTTAATTCCTGGCCACCAGGAGATACGCACCCTCCAAAGTATAGATATCTCTTCCCCATGGGTACTTTGGGTACTTCTTTAAGTCTTCCTCATTTCGAGTGGCTTCAGGGAAGAACTCATACTTGATGAGTTCTCTAGAAGCAAAGGAAAAATTAAATTACCATATTGAAAGTATTAGCAAATGTCAAAAATACTAGGTCCAGATTCTACCGAGAATTTCAGACAAAATATCGAATCTAGAGGCCCTGTATACTCAAACCAGAGAATACAAGTCTAGTAAAGTCAAATTTTCTTCCCCATTTTCAAACTCACATTAGAGACAGAAAGAAAGCCATTCTCTAAGCAAATGTCTTAGGGACCAATGGTGCTTAACGCAATGTTTATATAACAAACACAAAGTACAATTTTCTGATGACATAAAATGTCAGTATTAAGATCTTTAGCTTGATCTCTTTTCAGTTTTCTGCAACTAAAGAAATATTTAAATGTACAATCTGTTCTTATTTTCTCTAAGTTGAAGTACATATGCTCTTTAGTGTTGCAAGTTCTCATTTCCCTCAGTGTTTCCCATGTTATTTTCATGACAAATCTGCCCAAAAAGCTTAAATGGAATCACTTAAGAAATAACTGGGATTTGCTTTTGGGAGCCTTCACCCCGTGACACGACTGAGAGGCCTTTCTGAGGTCCATATTGTTACTTACTGATTGATGTTCGCTATAGTGTCCATCCAGCTGCGAATGCGCACCTTATTCCGCACATTGGGAGGGTTACTAAATTCATGGATAATACAGATATGATAGGGGTAGGGGCCACTAAACAGCTTCTGCTCCAAAGTGAGTGTGTCTACCTGTGGAAGACATCACAGAGAGGTCTCTGGACTAAGAAGGTAACTCAACAAATTCACCTCCTGGAACTTGAATGATCTTTCCTGAAGCCCTTCAGTTTTGAAATCTTTGGCTGATTTGAAAAGCAGGCACACTCAGCTTTAAACACTGTTTACCATGCCAGGATTAAGATTTACTGAATCCTGTGACTAGCAGATACAGTGATCTATTTCTTACTAATACATAAGTACCTTAGTAAGTCAGAGAATCCTGGTCCAGGTAACTGATCCCAGTCAATCCAGAATCCACTTCTGACACTGTCCTTTATAGGTGTTAGTACTGAATACATTAAGAAAGTATATAGAAATATAATATGTATATTTAACTAAATCACCACCCAATCTTAAGTATCTTGTTTCTTGCCTCCTAACAGCTTCTGTTTGTGAGCTTTCTTCCTACAGAATTCTTTCTTCCTATCTATTATGAAATTCTATCCTGCCATCTCAGTGACACACATCTCAGTGACCTCCTTTTTAGAAGGCAATCTTCTTGAGGAAAGCAAAATGCTCTGTGTACTTTTTCAGCACACAGCAACTTTTGAACACTGAGAAACTATGGTGAAATGAGTCTTTTGGGGCCTGGCTCACCCAGTGACTCCAAACCTTGTTTAGTGTTTCCTCTAAATTCTTCTGGCATAAAGCACAGTTTCATATGTAAAGTTTAGTCTTAGAAATGTTGAAAATAACTGCAGCTATAATATTATTTACTACTACTACTATTATTTACTACTAACAGAAACAGCTTCGGCCTTTCACATGCATTAGCTAAAAACATTACAGTAACTTTAGGTGTACTATTTTATTCTAATTTTAAAGATGAAGAAATTAAGACATAAAAATCAAGAAATCTGCTATAGGTCAGAAAGTTAGATTTTGAATCATATAACTTGAAACCTGAGTCCGTGTTTTTAGCCACGGTAACTTTTAATAAATACAAAATTTTGTTGAATAACAACTTCCCTCATGTAAGTTGCTAAAAACTTCTGGACTTTAACAAACAGAGAAGCATTGAAAAAAAAAAAAAAAAAAGACTCCAAGGAACTCTAGCTTGCTTAAAAGAATTACTAGCTATCTAAAGGATAATTACCTCAGACTGAGCAGTGAATAAATATCAAGGACAAAAAGTTGGAGAACAAAGCAAAAAGTATCACCGCAACGTGCACACTCTCAGAAAATAGCAGATCCTGTTACCTGCTGCATGGGGCGTAGGTATATGATGCGGTTTCTCTCAGGAGGCATTCTCAGTATCTGGTCTAGTACCTGATCCATGTTTAGTTTTTTGCACTGTGCATAGTCAAATCGGTTTACAATTGGTGCATTTTCTACTTTTAAATGTTTCAGTACTCTGCACCTGGTAGCTACAAAATGCAAACAATGGTTAAGTTCACTAAATAACTCATATAAAATAAGAGCAACATTTAGACCATTTCAAAGTACTTTTGGAGGACTGGTTCAACTTTCATTAGCATAAGATATGGCAGTTGTAAACATCTTTAACACACATCAAGTACAATCACAAAGATCAAGTAACAGTTAGGAAATGAATTTCACTGAAATCTGGTTCAACAATTATGGAAGGAATCTGGAGATTCCTTGGAAAGCTGAGAACAGAAATCCCATGTGATCCAGCCACAGTTTTATGGGGCGTGTTCCCAAAAGAAATAAAGTACACACACCAAAAAGACACATGCATATCCATGTTTAGAGCACAGTTCAAAGTAGCCAAATCTGGAAAAAATCTACCTGCTCATCAGTATCGGAATAGTTAAAGATGTGGTACCTATACACAATGAAATACAATGCAGCCATCAGGACAGACAGATATGAAGCATGTGAATGAACATGGGTTGAGTCAATAAGGCTCTGTGAAATGGACCAAACACAAAAGACTGACTATAGATGAGAGTCCCTCTTATGAAATTCATGAAAATAATGGCATAAAAATACCCAACACAGGTGATAGGGTAGAGAGACAGTGAACTCCTAGGAAAGGAATGAATCTCTGAAAAATTGGGGAGGCGGCCCAGATAGTCACTGATCCCCAAACCCCATGTATAATTATGGAATTTGGAATTCATCTGCATGTGTGCGAATTACAAAAATGTGATGTGAAAAGGATTTTACAATGCGATTCTGTTTAATTCAAAAGCAGCTGGATACTCTCATGTTAGAAGGGAAGGTAAGGAATCTTTTCTAAGATTATATTGTTAAGGAAAATTACCTGCCCAAATAGGAGCTGTCTAGAAAATATTTATTGAATAGAAAGAATGACTTATTAAACTAAGTAATTTTATGATTAAGAGTAAATAAATCTGGAATAATTCATATATTACACACACACACACACACACACACACACACACACACACACACAGGAGAAGAGCAAAGTCGATTTTTAATTACTACCACATAAAAACAGGACCTTGGGGAAAAAAAAGGCTTCCAATATTTGAATATTTTGGTTTAAAGCTGTCCAGTACATAGCCATTTGCTATGGCAGATTAAATTTAAATGGAATAAAACAAAATTAACAATCCAATTCCTCAGGCACTAGACAGAGTTCAAGTATTAAATAGTGACCTGCAACTAGTGGCTACCATATTTAACAGTCTACATGCATTTCTATCATTGCAGAAAGTTATATTGAAAATGCTGATCTAAAGCATGATTACCCTACCAAATGTGGGGCCATAGACCATGGAGAGAAGGAACTGTGACACACTAAATGCATTTAACCGAACTGGTGCCTAACAGAAAAATGTTTCTGAACTATATTTCTAGAACTTCTTTTTTAAAAAAGTTACAAATTTTAACCTATTCCAAATCGAGATAGGATTAAATGGAAGAGATTATGAAGCTAAACACTAATTTAACATTTCACAAGAACATCTTTTGTACAATAACTGACACAAATATCATTAACTTTTCAGGCTGATTTTCTCCTCTGTCACCTGATGGGAGAAAGGAGGATCAGTGCTGAAGACAGGAAGGAAGGAAAGAGGAGAGGACTACATGAGCATAAGGATCAAGGGATTCTCTGGTATAAAACCAGAAATGGTTAAGGTCAATGCTAATCTCTGTGGTCATCTCATCTGCCATTAACCCAGCTGGTACCTACAGACTGAGCCACTTATCTAAGGTCCTCTGTCACATGATGGGCTAAACAACTTCTTTTGAAGGGCAGATGCTGGGATGGAGGCCATGAAACTACAAAGATGGAGGAGACATGGGGACAGTCATCACAGTCAAGTGCGGGGGTGAAAAATCAATCAGATTCTTAGAAATGTTCTTATTTCCTAAGGAAAGAAAGGAACAAGCTACCAACCAGCAAAGACTAAATAAAGGATGAGTTTTAGATGTTCAGAGCTCAGTGTGAGAGAGTGAAATGCTAAAGACGGGCTACCCGGTCATTTGATCTCTGAGCTTTTGAGGAGCCCAAATTTTTGGAAAAAATTCCAAATAGGAAGTACTAATTTATTAGATGTTTATGAGCCAAAGATTATTTAGTTGAGATGGAGAAAAACACTGCTTCTCTCAAGAAAAAACAGAATCTGGTATCTTGTAGAAATCAGGCAAAGGTAGAGTATGATTCTCAGTTTCATCTCTCCTATCTGAGATTTCCCCTAATTTATGACAAAATATTTGGTAAATGCCATTTATCAGAATGTCTGTGGTTTCCTTTTCTACCAATATCACAGAAGAAAAGCCCTTAACTTTGTACAGCACTGATACAAGTGAATTTGTTAGACATATACTAGAGGTTAGACTCTATACTATGTGTTTGTGTGCGTACATTTATACGACCCATACACAGACCTATCAATGACTGCATTTCATTTTCACCAATGTTTGAGTTAAACATAAAAACATAAGTATTTACATTTTATTGACTGAGAAAATATTAGACTATATAACTTGTTCAAGTCAAACATCAAGTGGGATCTTCTTAATTTCATGTGGCTATACATCTAAATAATGATTAAGATACAATATTTATCATGTGTACACATATATATCAACAAGTTAAATGTAATTATGCCTCACTAACACATACTTGTAAAAGAGAAAAATGTAATTTTAAGTTAAAAAGGAGGATTCTGAGTGGATGTTACATACCTAACATAAAAAAACCACAAAAATAATCCATTTTTGAGACAGACACATATATAAGTAAAAACATGAAAGGTGTACTTGAAGGATATATATTAAATACATGGATACAGATGAAGCAGAAGGCAGCTGCAATAAGACACAAACAGAACTGAAAAGTGTGTCTGGATGAATGACAACACGCCATGAACTAAGAGTAAGGATATGTTTGATCCCATTAACAACAAAAAAGCTGTAAAATCTCCTCCCAGGAAACACCTTGTCCAAATCAACCAGTGAGCGAAGGCTGCCCCAGAGTATGAGCTGAGTCAAGTATCTGACTGCAGAGCTTACTCACACTGTTCAATTATTCTGCCAAGGCAGGGAGCAACTATCTTTTGGAGGCGACTAGGAGACTATTTACAAAATGAACCCAAGTTCTGGTACAGAAACCCTCCCTGTGGAGTAATTAGTTGAGAACTGTAAAACAAGGCCAGAATTAAAGATAATACAGTCCTCTAAAAATACACAGTAATGATACTGTTATATTTATATGAGTTTTTAACTCTACATTCATGATGCTCTTTCTGCAATATGGACCAAATACATACCATGGATGAACATCATCTTGGGACAGTCTTTCAGCACTAAATCCGTGATTCCACAATTGGTCATAGTGACTCCAACAAGATTTTTAGACTTTAATACAAGAACCTATAAGGAGAAAATCTTGAAAGTTACTTGTGAATATATCTTTTATTTATTTTTTTTATTTTTAAAGCTTGAATGTTGACACTGGTAAAACTGAGAAGCAGCTGTTCCCATGTTTCCTCTTTGGGACAACATAACTATAAAAACACTTCAGTTTCTTTTCACTGCTCAAGAACTGAGCTGAACTGGAAAAGTAAGTGTTTTTGTTTTTTTCACCTGTACATGGTCATCCTCAATCACAGGATCACTGGTACTGGTGGATTTATCTGCTGTCCGTTTCCGTTTCATGGCATGACGTGGCTTTGTTTTGGTAACCTCTAGAAAAGGTAAAAGAAGTCCATATTTTAGTCTTGCTTGTTTTTGTTCCGATCATCACATATGCATTTGACTGCATAACTATAAATTCCACCAATGAAATTCTCAAATCTCAACTTGGTTCCCAATGGAATACAGTTGGATTCGTATTTCTAATGGACAATTCTAAATCAGAATCATCCTCCAGTACTACAAATCTATCTACCTTTCTATACCTGGGCCTCAACAAAAATGTGCTTAACATTCTCAGTCTTTAGTCTCTCTGATTCACCCGGTCCTATACAAAAACAAAACAAAACAAAAAAACCTTTAGAACTATTGACTGCTGCCTAGTGAGTAAGTTTCAACGCCCAACGCTGGGGAAAATATGCTCTGGTTCCACCTGTTTTTAATTTCTTCCACACTATATCTGAGTTACCACCCACCGCTAATGCCTTTGAAGCCATTAATCATTCTAGCTCCTTCTGCCCAGACATTTTTTATGACCTTTTGATATATTATCAGTCCCTGAATAGTTCATCTCAACTGTCACCTGTTTCCAGAAAATAGCACTGGACATCCTGACAGTGTACTGTTCTATAGCTTCCTATGTATTTGCTATCTCCACATTTAAAGTAAAAATTCCTTAAAGGCCAAAACACTGTCTTACTTCATCTTTGTTTCAGTATCAGCCACTAGCAAGGAACTAAAATCAACATTTATTGAATGATGTTATTCATTATTTGCATAACAAATGAATGCATTACGTGTACATAAATAGGATAACAAATATTTACTGAGCACTTACTGTGTGCCAGGCACTGTCCTAAGAGTTTTACTTATATTAACTCACTTAATCCTCATAATGGTCCTCCAAGATAATTTACTATTCTCATTTAGTATTTTAGGAAAATGAGCCATAGGAAGGCAAAAGGGCTCGCCAAGAAGTTTTATGGCAACCGGGAGTCAAATGCAGGCAATCTGGGGCCAGATGTTATTCTAGATAACCTGAAATCTTTTTTCCCTATGGCCCTAGCTCATTTGCTATTATTATATTAAAATATTATAATTATGAAAGCAAATGTCCTGATTTTACTTACAAAAACAAACCCTAAATTCTTCTTTAAAACTTAAGGAGCATATAAGAAGAAAATATATTAAAAGTCACTGTTCTCACATTTGATAATTAGACTTTAACAGCAGGTCATATACTGGCTGAAATATAGCTGAATTCTATGAATTAGATCTCCAACTCTCAGATATTTTTGCTAGATTAAAAACATCCCACTTGACAATTCTGCAACCTCAAACAAGATGACAAAGGAAGAAGGGAAATGAAGTGCAAATACTGCCAATTCCCAAAGATTTAGGATTACGCTGAACTCCAGAGACCTAGTCCCCATGGTTTCCATCAAAATACTCCAAGGACCCTAACACCGAGCAGAATTCTGAAAGTTCTGAAAAAATAAGGAACTTTGATGCAGGCAACCCAACTAAGGACCTCAACTCCAGCATAGAGAAGGAGATTCCTATAAAGTCTTCTGTGGCAAGGAACCATTGGGCAGCATTGTTCACTGGAATGCCAAAACTCACACATCCCATCACAACTTCTGCAAAGAAGTCCTATTTCCTGTCTCATGCTACAAAATAAAACAAAAACCCTCCAAACCCCCCCGCCCCAAAAGGCCTGTTTGTACTCTTCGTGACAGTGCTTTAATACAAAACGTCTCTTATTCTCCTTTCATAATTATTTTTAAACTTCTCATCTTCCTGACCTGCATTTTCCCTTCCCCTTTAATTGCACAGAGCATGAGGTCTGAAGGTGTATTTCCCACTCTCTGACTGCCCAAATAAGTGGTTTATGATTTCTAGAAAATGAAAGTTACAATGCAATCACATTTTAAAAGTAGGTGATCTTAAGAAACAAATGCCTTCTGACCTAAGGAAGTTGAACAATTCCTAGTAATTTTGTACATAATATAGCATCAACATACCTCATCTGATGGTTTCTACATTAATTAAGTTCATAATCACTGAGACCCACACTATATATAAGACAAGGTACACAGAAGCTGGGAATGAAATGGTAAACAAGAAGGCACTGCCCTGCCTCACGAAGCTCACAGTCCGCTGAAAAGACACAGTAAAACAGAGTTACACCACAGTGTGGTTCTCATTAGTGTCAAAGATGCTACAGAAACAAAGATGGCAGACTAATCTGATCACACAGTGCCAGAAAATTTCATATTTACAGGAACTATATTAATCCTAAAAGCTAGCCTTCAACAAATTAATTATCTTCTTGTGACAATTATTTTATAAACTGTTATACAGTAAGGGCAAAAATGACAAAGAACAATGCTGTGCTTAAATAGGAAATCACACACAAAAATAATTATATTAACTTCTAATGTGCCTGGAATACTACACAAAGACAAAAAATAAAAAAAATCAAACATTTTAAATGTTATTTTTGAACTGATTACAAAATTTTGTAACAACTCAATTATTTATTAGGTGGATTTCTCTCCCTAATATTTTAAAGTAGAATGGCTTTAATATAAAAAAGACATTAATTTAAATATAATTTCTAAGCCATTCAAATGATTTGTTCTTTCCAAACAGACCTGGTATATTAAAATCAGTACTCTTACTTTCTCAGAAAAACAGATGAAAGTAAACAGACATTTCTATGCTGTTTTAAAAAAAAAGCAGGAAATAATTTACCTATTAAAATGCGTTATAGACATTAGAAGTCTTCGCAATTTGAGAACAAAAAATACAATAGTAAAAAGTACCACATAAATGGGATTTTTCTTTTTTAATTCCGGGATTATATAACCAAAGACAAAAATCTAGTCATGAAACGGGTGGAATGAGATGGTAAAAGGGTAAACAGAATGTGAGGCAAACAATAAAACATCAAATCGAAAATGAAAAATATTAAGACTTCAAACTAAAAACAAAGCAACACGTTGGGTATGGTGGTATAATCCCAGCACTCAGGATGGTGAGGCAGAAGATTTCACTTTTGAGCTCAGTCTGGACTATTCAGTAACTCACCAAAACCCTGTCTCAAAATAAAAACAAAACAAAAATAAAACTAAACTGTACAAACTTATCAAGAGACATAGGACAAATGAATTGAGACACACGAATTTCCTAAACAGGAGGACTTGGTGCTATAAAAATGACAGCTTTCTTCAGCTATCAATGTAATGCAACTCAACTGCCAGCGTTCTGTCTGACTGAAATGAGTAAGTGAAAGACACGTGAATAAAAAAAACGAAAAGACATAATAAACATTTTTATGAACCAAATGCGTAGAGAGCTTTTCACAGGATAAAAGTAAAAAAAGTAACCATGTAGATCTGACTTTACAAATATGAAAAAAAGTAACAAGGGTCTTACAGTGAGAAAATTACTACCTGGTTAAAGTTTCACTTGGAGGTGACAATACAATTCAAATGGTCATGACAGTTGTACAACAATGTGACTGTACTTAAATGCCACTGAATTGTACCTTTCAAAGTGATGAATTTATGTGACATCTATTTTACAATTTAAAAAATGGCATCATAGAACATTTAAACTATAAGCTGAAAAAAGTATTTTCCCCACATAACAGAACTACTATTTGTAAAGCAAAAAGAAATTTTTAAACAAAACCATTGTTTCCATTTATCTAAGCACTGTAATGCTTAGCACATAATTACGATCTCGTATCAATTTTATAAACACCTTATTTTTGCTAGCTTAATTCCACACAATTCATCCAGCTAAATTTCGTGTCTAAAAAAGCACCGACTACCTATGTTCAGGGGTTGATTTTAAATTTTTAAAATTGAGAGATACTAGGAAGGTAAAGATCCATTACTGTTCACTGTTATTAGTAACTTGAAGGCAAAAAGGATTACTTAAAACATCAGAAATAGGAAGAGAATTATGGTTAAGAAACATGCTTACTCTCCATCTAATGCTTTGGCATACATACTATAATTAATGAAATTAAAAACATACATGCATACGTATCTATATATAGATACATGTTTTTACTGTATCTTTACCCCAACCAACTTCAGAAAACTAAACTGCTCAACTTACCTGCTCAACTCCTGGCAAACTTAACTGGAAACAAACTAGTATTCAGAGAAATCATGCAGCACTGCAGAGGCAGATCACAGGTTTCCCCAGGCAGCTGCACTGAGTTCAGTGCTTCCCTGGCCCTAGCAACTTTATGTCCTAACTTTCTGGTTAAGGTTTAAGTCTTTCCTCAATGTGTGGTGGGAGCAGAGCTTACCTATTAGGGCTTAGCCATCAGAATCTGTATTGTATTTAAGGTAAATACACAGTTTTCTCTTTCTTAAAAGTTGAATGAACTTGTTTGAGTTTTCTGGATTGATTGTTTCCAAACATGTTTTACATACCCACCCACCGAAACATTCCAGGAAATTAGTTAAAGCGCAATGATGCACAGAACCCAACAGAATGTGCTCTGCCCTGCGCTGCTGACCCTGGGAGCATCGCATACCTGGCTCAGATACCAGCGGTACATGGGACAGTCTGCTCCTGGCCCTCGTTAGGGGCCTCCGAGGGTAGTCTTCATGAGACTGCACGTCACAACTCTCAGGCTGGGAGCTCCCCCTCCTGTCCTCACCTGTAGCCCCCGAGCCACTCCCATTAGTCCTCTCATCATGTGCTGGGCCTGAAGACCCCCCTTGTGGCACAGTCCTAAAGGAAAAGGCGGATCTCGTACCATCCGGGCCATTCACAACACAGGCTCGGCTGGTTGAAGGACGTTCCTCCTCAGAACACCTGCTAGTTCTCCTTTGGGATTCCTGGGGTCTGTGACAGCAGCATCTGGGGCAGACAGAGCTCTCTGCATCTCCCTCCTCCATGGCCTCAGAGTCCTCTGAGCCACCGGGGGAGCAGACACACTGCCTGGACGCATCCACTTCTGCAGGGCTAGGCTCGGAAGAGCCGCCGCTGTTCACCGTCCTTCCAAAGTCAGGACTTTGAGAAGTAGCGCTGTGTGAGCTGGAGTTTCCCACTGTGCTGGCGGTGGTGCTGCTGCTGCAGCTGGGATACACATCCTTGTTTTTTTTCTTTTCAGGAATATCCCTAGCTGCTTTCATATCGGCTTTGATCTGCTCGCTGGTGACCTGACAGCCTTTCTCACAGCTGCTCTCCTCCAGGGGAAACTGCTTCGACTGGCCCATCTGATGTGAGTTGTACCTCTTTCGAAGTGGAGTCTTGCCTTTTCCACTTACTGCTTACAGAAAAAGAAGAACGGCCCGAGGAAAAGAAAAGATTTTAGTACAAATTCTGGACAAAAGGCAAGAGTAAATTTGGAAGAGGACACTACTTCCGTGAAGGTACGGACAACTGTGCAACCCTAAACTTCCCTAGGGCTCCCTATGCCTACCTGGCTCACACTCCTGTGCCTCGTCTTCAAACTTCGCTGCGACCCGATTCCAAACTTCCTTTCTACGTAGTGCCCTTAATCCATATTCTGCACTGCAGTCCCCAACTCTTCTCTCAGCACGCTTCTGCGTCAGCACTTTATGACCTTTGCTCTCACCGGCTTGGCTGCTGGGGGACTCTGCTCCATCTCTCCTGCTCTCCCACCCAAAAGCTGCTGCAACATCTGCGCTTATAATCCTGCTACGCATGGCTCTGACCTGACTCTCCAACTAGACCAGAGGTTTTATAAGGGGACTATGACTTACGCATCTCTATGACTTTCACAACACCTAACACCGTTCCTGGGGCATGGTAAGGTTCAATGAATACACAAAGGAATAAACAAAGTTTTGACTAGCAAACAGAGATCTCAGTTGTTAAACATGAAAGTTGAGGTTTTATTTTTTATTTTTTGAAAATACTAGGTCAAATATTTTTACTAAATTGTGGTTTTCATAGAAGCTCTTTTCATTCAAAGCTTAATATGAAACTCTTGTCAAGAATACACTTGATGGTTAATAAATTATTTTAAGTTAAAAATAACTGATTTTCCTGTACAGAGAAGTGTATCTGTATTTCAGGCATACTGTTAAGTGTATACTGAACACCTAAGCCTATTAAGAAGCCAGGAAGGCATCTAGGAAAAACTGAGTGGACAATTAAAAAAAAAAATTCTTTGCTAACAGATCTAAACACATGGTACTAGAAACAAAAGGAAAGACCAAAGACTACGAATTAGTATGAAACTAAAAGCTAAAAGAATTTTAGTTTCTTAGTCAGGCAAATGGCATAAAAAATTATCTAGATTTAAAGGAGGCAAAGGATTATAAAACTTACTCTCAAACTCCCTCAAGCACCAAAGTAGCTGCCAGTGTTCACTAGGTGCAACGGGATAGATCATCCGCTGGGGAATGGTTGCTTCTTCACTGTTCTGGACCACTCTGCAGTGATCCCTTTTCTGTGGCGCAGGTCCCTCCCTAATCCTTCATACCCTGAAGCCAGCCACTGCCATTCTTGACTCCTATCTCCTTTTATAAGGAATGGGTTAACTATACCACAAGCTGCAGCAGGGGCGTATTACCAAGGCCAAGTGTGTCAGTTCTGACAAGATTCTCACTAACAGGTCATAGTAAGACAACACCTCTCACCTGACAATTCCCTAGACTGTGCTGAGTCTCCGGTTTTTGGCTCACGCTCTGAGTAACGCCGAGGAGCACTCTTGGGGATCCAGACCTCCTGGAGCTCCAGGCTGTCTTCCTCATCGTCGCTCTCTGAATCATGAACAGTAATTGGGGTTGGTTTTACTACACGTTGGAGACCACTGGGTCCTAAAACAAAAAGCACAGGCCTAATAGTTACTGTCTGCCCAAGAAGAGCCCACCCACAAAGTACTATTACAGAGATCTGGGATCACAACAATGCCTTTTGCTCACCTGGCTTCCCTTCTCTCTCACTTTAACAGAATATACACTTGGGTGAAATAACATGAAGCCATTTTTAAGCCCAAAGTATATCATATTAAGTATGATGAGTATGCCGGCCAACTTTATACATTTCTACAGGTAAATTAAAACAGCAAATCACAGGATATTTTACCTCAAAGATCTTAATTTTTCCAAAAGTAGAAAACAAACATCCCCAAAATAATAAAATTTTTTAAAAGGCTAAATATTTTCTTAATATTGTAAATATATGAGATAAGAAAAAGCAAACGAAGATAAACCTCAGAAATATATGGGATTGCTGAGCAACCCCCTGCATTCTTTAAGTGACTACATATATACCACTGAGCTGCATCTCCAGTCCCAGAGCTACCTTGAAGGTTAGATGCATGTTATATTTTGGTTATTTTCAGTATGTACATTTATATAAAGAATGCTTTATCTGAGGAACAGCTTTTAACCCTGTAGCTCTACTAGCCCAATTCTAAGAAGTGACTACTATTAGCACCATCAGTAACATGTAAACTCCACAGAACCTTGCCTGTACAATGTCTATGTCTATCTAGTAGAGTCAATAATACTCAAGTATTTGTTAAATAAGTGACTATATTTACAAGATATTTAAGATAATAAAACTAAAAATTACTTGCAATTTAAAGATAAGGTAGCATTATGACAGATGAGGAGTGTGAAGACTTGAGGTGTAATCTCAATCTGTTGCTTCAGCACTTACTGCACAGTGGAACGCACATCACCCAAAAGAACACTACTCTATTTGTAAAATGAAGGGTTGTATTACTAGGTAATCTTTAAGAGCTGCCACAAGTCACAAAGTGAAAGAGACTAGACCTTGGTTTACTAAACCTGGCTAACTTTTCCACTATTCTTCTCCACTGAAATGAGAGGGTACAAGCAAAAGATTTAATTAGGTAATTTGTTTTTCCATCAAAATATTAATGATATCAATACAATTCATATATTTGCATGTTTGTGCACGAGCGCGCACGCGTGCACACACACACACGCGCGTACACACACACACACACACACACACACACACACACACACACAGCAAGGATCTTTCATAGCTTCCAATAACAAAACAGCATATAATGCATCAGGTGCTATAAGGTTGGAGGGCAATCACTCTTAGTGTTTCTCGTTCTCTATTACAGCTGGCTCCACTTCTCAGAATGACAAGTGTGGAAAAGTCGTATGATTACCTGCTTGTTCCTCATCTGCATCCACAGGAATAGTTGCCTGACTATGAGCTGGTGCGTCATTTCCACTCTCAGCCACCACCTCTCCATCTTCTTGCACTATGTCTTCCATTTCATTCAATGCTTAAGTGAAAATAAACAGTCATATAAAAACCAAGAGAAGCATGAAAACATGACAGTGGCAGTCCAAAGGGGCAGCCCCAAGGACTGAACAGCCCCACTGATGACTAGGTCCTCTCTAGGAGAGCAGCCTGTAACTATGACTCAGTGTAGAAAAAAGAAATCACTGATGGAATCACCTGGTAGAAGAAGTATACAGCAACAAGACAAAAAGGGAGACAGAACACAGCTGAGGGAAGACAGCCCCATCTTCCCTGAGGATGCTGCAGAGGATGGCTGTATGATTTTGTCTCCTTTTAGGCTTTCTTCTTAAAGATGGCATAAGCCAGCTACTAGAAGACTTTGTGATCATCTTGTAAGTAATGAGCCCCGTGGTTCCTGCTAGCTACACCATGATTATACTGGGCAGGGAAGTTCAACCATGCCTTTCCCCCCTAGTTTATGGAGAGTAGGTTATAACTTACTGGCTGTTGTATGGAAAGAATTATTAAAATACTGAGAAGATTTTTAACATTTTAGTATTGCTTAAATACTTGATGTGCATTAAAGTTTTCACTTCAGTTCTTAATGGCTATCAATAAATGAAAATAAATGACATTCTTCTCATATTATTATAGGGGACCGGAACTGGAAAATTTCATAGATGAATGTCAGTTACTCTATGCTTTGTTTCTTACTGTAATACATTTCTATACACACGCACGCAGGCACGCACGCACACACACACGCACACACACATGCATGCATGCGCACACACACACACACACACACACACAAACACATGCAATATACAATGGTTACACTGACCTTGGGAATATTGTGCACATATATACTGCATCAACTTTACAATTCCTTCCCTTCCGTTTTTCGCTCTTCTGCCCTTGTCCCTCCTAACTCTCATTATTTCACCCATTTGACTCTACTAATTTATTTGTATTCTGTGTTTCTCTTTAATTACAAAAACCAGGAGTTATTTATCCAAGTCTGATTCACTTCACTAAGTGTGATGATCTCAAATTGTGTCTTACCTAAAAGTGACTCAACTCTATTTGTCTTTACAGAAGAGTAGTACTTCACTGTGCATATCACCGTAGTTACTCTATTTTATTAAGAGAAAGTGGTCACTTTCCAATGGTATAGTAAATAAAACAAAACTTGGATTTACAAGCTTTATACAAAACAAAATCCAAATCCCTCAAGTTATTCAAGAATATTGAGAATACTGAAATATTCAAGAGCATTTTTGATTGGTCTCTAAGCTAGGAATACTACTAGAACTAATCTTTCACATTTAATAGGTGATTTCACAATTTTCACTTTGTATTGAGATTCTTATTGGCAGGTACTTTTCTAGTGCAGCGTATAATGTGTCCAGCTTAGTTAAACACCAGTCAGAATGGGGTCTGGATTGAAGCTGTGGTAACGATTTCCCAGGGATGGTCTATGCTCTCTAAAGTCTAGATTTTATGATGCCAGTGTGTTATATGCTGTATGATGACACTCGAAACATGTCAAATGGGCAACATCTGACTTCACATCCACTGCCTCACCCCTAGTACCGCGTGGATCTGCAGTTCTGTTATTGTATCTTTTGTGCTGACTCTCAGCAAAGAAATTTGACCATAAGTTTGAAATATTCATGCATATTCACATGGAAATAAGTATGAAGTTAGCTAGATACTGCTTCATTGACTTCAAATAAACTAGAAAGGTCAAGGCTAGAAATAAAGATCTGAAATTCAACAGCATATAGTTTGCACTAATACCATGATTCTGAATGAAAATGGACAAGACAGAGGAAAATGGTTTCCGAATTGCCAAGGGAAGAAAGTATCTCAAGAAGGTAGAATTACGCAACCATGTCCAATACTACTGACATGCCCAGTAAGATGAAGGTAAAGAAATAACCACCAGGTTTGATGACAGTCATGGTGACTTTAGTAAAAACAGAGGTCTGTAGAAAACAAGTGAAATGAGAAGGTACAGATGAATCCTATAGGTAATTCTTTGATTCTCTGGACAGGACTTATATGTGCCTGGTATACCTTCATTATAAGTCAGTTCCATAATATCAGAACATTTCATTTCTCACTAATTATTATGCCCAGGCAAGGGAGCAAAGGAGCAACAACAAAAAGATGGTTAGAGGAAATTCCTTGTTTCCTGTTCTTATGGGCTCACTGGGAAACTGGAAAATCTGGTAAGGAAACAGTCTCACTCCTGCCTCACTCATCCACAAAGGACAGAGACCGCCTAATAAAGCAGGGTTGGTACATGGGATTTGTTCAGTAAATATTAAAGAACTAGAGAGAATACTATCTGACATGCAATGGGTCTCCAATAGCTCAGGTTCTTAACATGACGGGTGGCTGTGAAGTTACTGATTAAAGGTATATGAAGGAAATGTCTGGCAGCACATAGCTGGCACTCATTTTTTTCAGCTGTTGGAACATCCCGAACTATTTTGTACAATGAGGCGAAAGGTATCTACTGATTAGTCAGGGATATACTCAGACTCTTTTGACTAAATCCTGAAAGATAAATTTCAGTTAAACTTGGTCTCCAGAATATCAAGTTTACCCTAATCTTCATGGCTTCTATTAGTTCTTCCCATTTTGGAAGTGCTCATACATTCTGTGGTCAGTAATAGCTTTGAAAATAAGTAAGCAAATAAAAGAATTTCATCCACCAAACCTTCATTTGCCTTGTCAACTACGTACTTTCAATGTGGTTGGAGACACAACAGGCAAAAATGGAATTGGATGCAGCCAAAGAAGTATGATTCAAAGTAAAAACTCATTTCTATCTGAGGCTCACAAAAGATCTGGGTTACCGTCGGCTGCAAACTGTTGCTCCCCAGGTTGCAGGTCTTGTCGAAAGTCATTCTCCTCATCGGAGTCATCTGCGTGGTGGTGATTATTGTCGTGAATGTTGGCATTATTATTCTGGGCATTATTATCATTGTCATTGTTGGAGTTCTGGTTGCTAACAAGGGCTGAGGAAACCCCAATTCCAGTGCCTGCACTCAGACCGACTCTAGCACAGCCCTACAGTAAAACAAACCATGTTTATTAATTTGGGTTGCTATAGAACACTTCCATCATTCATATCACTTCATTTCTTCTTTACAAAAGAAATATTTATGTAGTAGTTAATTTATGAAATAATGTTATATTTGCAGGAATGATCTCATTTCAGGCTCACAACACTTCAAGCAAGATAAAGTATTACTAGCCTGGTTTACAGATAATGAGGTATACAATGGGAAGAGATCCATCCAACAGCACAGGACCAGTAAGCAGTACAGCTGGGACTTGAAACCCAGCCTCCTGACCTCAGGTCCTGAGCTTCCCCCATTATACTGCACTGCTTCCACAGCGGGAATGTAACCATTAATAACTGACAAGAGAGAACATAATTAATTGGAGGATTACATTTTTATTACTGTAAAAGTAGAGAGTTCTATCTGTAAAGTAGTTTTAAAATGAAATTTTGTACAACTTGGGAAATCTCAGATTTCCCAAGATATAAAATTTAGTAGAAAAGACAGCAGCAAAGTAAAATATTTCCAAAATAAAATTTAATCTTTATTTAGATGAGATAGATTAGATTTGTGATTTAATCTATCAATGAATTATTCTGAGTAGTAGTAATGGCCTCAGCTCAGATTTCCAGCCCTCACCCTTCTCTTACCTTCAGTAGCTGCCAGAGATGGCACCCACTTATTTTTTTCCTTTTCCTTCTACATACTCACTTGTAAGAACAGTAAGAGACCATACACTGTAATGTATGCCATCACTGAGGCTGGCAGAAGGAAGTCTAACTATGATACTATAAGGGTATATAATTAAAAAGAGAAAAAAATCACAGGTTGTTATATTTTCTTGCCCATCAAAAACTCTCAAATGTCACTTACCTTGGGTGGCTCACGGAACATCTGATCCAGTGAAATAAATTCAAGGCTGGGCAACAATTCAATAAACTGGCCAAAGGAATCCAGCTTCAAAGCATGGCATCTCACGAGGTTGATATCAACTAAACGGGTCCATCTTGAGTGTTCTGTTGAAGAAATGATATGGCCAGAGAAATTTAAGTAACCCGTCCTCACTAATAATGAATTTCGCCACAAAGAATTTCAAATTTGTTTTAATTTTTGCCTTATTTTAGGACCTCTAAAATTTGACTGTATTACGATGTTTCTGCACCTAATTCCTCTGTAAGAACTAGATGGTCTGGGAAACAGCAATATGAAGTCAAGTCAAGTCAGCCCTTTTCAACAATGGGCCACTGGATAATGAAATTATGGCACATCCACTTATCAGAATATCTTGTATCTACTTCAAAAGAATGAGAAAGACCTGAATATATTTGTTGATATGGAGACTCCAAATATATTTACTGCAAAAAATCAGGTACAGGACAGAATATACGTAGTAAGATTTTTATATATATTATATATAAATTATTTTAAATGCTATACATGTAATATGCACAAAATAATTTGTCCAGAAGAATACATAAGAAACTATTGATGATGGTTACCTTGAGAAGAGGAGACTTTTCATTTTGTACCTTTCTGTACTGTTTGAAATTTATCAAGTGCATGTATTGTTTTTATTTTTTTAAAGTGTTAACAGGAGTGCTGAGTGATGGGATTATAAGCCATTTTTTTTTGTTTTCTTCTTTATACTCTTCTGTATTTAAGAAAACAAACAAACCAAAACCCAATAAATGTTATTTTTTAAAAGTGTGCTACAACTGCTATAATCCTAACGTTCCTACTTCCCAATAACTTCTTGGTTCACCAGGCCACTGACAAATCTAACTTCTGGCAGGTGAGACAGGGCCATTTGAGTGAGATGGTTCAGCAGAGGTTCCAGGTTCCCAAGGTAGGCCCGAGTGGTTCTGTGAGGACTCAGAATCCCAATAAGGCAACTCCACAAGAGAGGTGAGTGTTCTGCAGGTGGCAGTGTGGGGCTTTGTCTGGTTAAATGTTCTCTACCTCTGAATGTACCTTTTAAAGGTTTGTGAACTTAAATATTTAAGAAGGGTTTGTAAACAGCAAATATTACTTTTTATAAAAAAGAAAAATGAACTCATGACATTAGGAAAAAATATCAAATGCAAAAATCAAACTTCTACATATAAATGGGGTAGAAAGGGGAAGTCTGAGATAAAGTTTTCTAAAATTTCACCTGAGGCTAACGTTTGGCATGTCATTTAATTAAATGTTTTTACATATACATACCTACTTTGTACTTTCAGATGATGTGCCATGTTGAAGGTAATTCACAGAAAGCGACTGTAATATCTTGGATCCTAGGTAGCAATTCCTAACCCTAATTTTGTGTATCTCAATCAAAGAAGTACAGATACAGATCAGGATACTTCAATCTATAACCTGGACAGTGCCTGTTTTTAGGCAAAGACCTTTAGGATTTTAAAAAGGCTCTGAATAGCTAGCTATCCAACTTCATTATCACAAAGTCCTAAAAATTCTATGAACAATCTATATTAAATTCCTATATTATACATTAAGAATGCAATCATGCCATATACAGGAAAGACATTATTTTACTATCAATAAAATGTACCTGTTTTTCTAAGCCTATAGTACCTGAGATCCAGTTGTATGGATTATGTAGATGGGGGCAATTGTAAATTGCCAAGTATTTGATACAGGAGAAAACTTCATTGACTGCCTTCATCCCTATATCGGTGATGATACCAGGATTTTCTACCACATCAGCCAAACCATACTTCACCAAATCTGCATTAGCCATTCTGCCTAGAGAGAAATCAATTTCAAAGAAAGTTAAATTCTTCAAGATGCTGTCAGCTTAACACTTTGCAGCAAGTACACTCAACAGCTACCATCACTCTGCTTCACTCCTCATCTCCCTTTAGGTTAATTTTACACTGGAATTCTGAACACACGGTAACACTACTTACACAGAACACAATTCTTAATAGTCAAGCAATAGCAGGGAAAATTATGCTTGTTTAAAAAAAAGCAACAATTATTAAAGTATAAAAGATACACTACAATTCATACCTTCATGAAATTTTAACTTTACATTTCAAAAACAAAAGTTACATCTTCAAAATGCAACTTTTTTATAGAACAAGGATCACGTTTTAGGAGTGTGGTATGGCCACATGTAGAGAAGGGAAAGCTCTGGGAATTCAGATTCTATTGAGACTGGTTAGTAAGAATCTTCCTGTCCTCTGAAGAGGACTTGTAACTCTTAACAGAAGCCACTGGGTTCATGTGCCTGCTACTGGGGCACCACCAAGGAAGGTAGGAAGGAGGTCCTTCACCCTAGAGTATGTTACTGGGAGAAACACCTTATCCCTCGCTTCCTACTATCATTTTTTTTCATCGGCCTGCCCTTCACTTTCCAAGACACTTCATTTGACTTTGGAGAACAAAGGAGATTGTCTAGTTAGTTCAGTTTTACCTTCGGTATCCACAAGAATGCTGGGGATGAGCTGAATTCAGAGAGCTGAATAAGTGTCACTCACAGCCTTGTAATCATCTAACACACAGTACAAAGGAAACTGCTGCTTTGGTGAAGCTGCTATAAACATGACAGCAATTTGTATCTTCATCTTGTAACACGTTTAAAATAATCAAGTTCCTTCAAAATCTTCCAATTTCACTTTTCACACCATTTGTGCTCTCTCCTGCTAGCATCCAACACTGGTACTGCCTGACATTTGGTACAGATTTCACCTTAATTCACACCATACATTTTGTTCAGCTTTAAACTTCTGGAGAGGATGTTATTCCTGGACTCTGAGTGAGATCAAACTTTGCCTCCTTCTTTAATATTTAGCAAATCTTAAACAGATCCTGTTCTCTTCCTACATAAATGCTACTACAGCCTAATACAACCCAAATGTTGGTTTCAGTTCTTTTTGAGATTCTCATCTTGTTCCTGCTCTTCAATTTTTCTATTTATTCACAACTCCAATACTGTTATCTGGTATTCATTTTCGTTTCTTTCTCTCTTCAGCTCACAGGACAGCTAAACTTAAAAGCTACCACTTACCAACTATAAGCCTAAGTGTCAGAGACTGTCAAAAATGTATACTTCATTTCTTTTCTTGAGTCCTTAAAGCTACTCAGAAAAAGTAAAAAATAAATAAATGAAAAGTAAAATAGTTTTAAAAAGGGAGAAAACAAGGGCTTATAAATTTAATTTGCTGAGGTCCTGAGGTCCTGAGATTAATAGACAGGTTTGACCTCCAACTCTCTCCCAAGATCCAGGACTAAAGACTACTCTATATGACTCATTCAATCATATTCACTCTCTTCTAGCTTCTCATCATTGGGTCACTGATTTTTGTCACTCATACCAGTGTCTCAGTCCTTGTCAGAGACCCACATATCCCAGGTATTTCTCTTTATTCCTAATTATCAAGCATCTGCTTTTAATCATCTCTATCCCTCCAGCCTGGTACTGTCACTCTCACCATAAATTTTAGGGAACAAAGGTGAAGTTTTTATTTATTTTAGCGACCCTTTCGAATAAGAAAGTGACTCAGTTTTTACCAGTGGCCACCTCAAACCTCCCGGAAAAATACTTCAACATCTAACTTACTGAGAATAGGACCCCACATCTTTCTCAGGATGGTATGTTACAGTCACATGGTACTGCTTCTGAAACCCAGAGCCCTGGGAAGTCTCTGCAGGACACAGAAGAGCACACACGAGGGAAAGACCTGAGCCTCAAAGGTCACTGCGAAAAGGCCACTGAATATAAAAAGCCTGTTAGATAAGCTGTATTGAAAAGTATGAAATAAAGGTAGTCAAGCAGGTAAAATGTTTTTATGCTATTAACAATGGGTGATGAGAGAAGCAGAGGAAAGAAAACAAAACAAATTTGTTATGCAGATAGTAAATATCTACATATGCCCTCAAAGTAGACTTCTTACTAAAACATATGTCCTTCAGACAGAACTCTTCCACCACCTAGGGGTAACAGCCTTCAAGATACAAAACTTGTCAAGTCTTTAAATTGTGAGAAACTCAGTAAATACAGTTACAGACAGAACACTATGCTCAAGCTAGTGATGTAAGGCCTGCACAGACATTACAGAACTATGATATTAGCAACACATGCAGAGCCTAAAGATGTGACAGGAAAATGCATTTGAAAAATGAAACCACTCTAGTTGCTTGGCATTTTAAAGTTGTTCAGAAAAAAAAAAACTCCTTAGTTTCAATGCTAGTTAGTTTAAGGTGATTAATGTGTTAAGTTAGAAAAGGATGATTTGACTCTAAAATAAATCTGAATCTATTAGAACTGCAAAAAAAAAAAAAAAAAAAAAAAAAAAAAAAAAAAAAAAAAAAAAAAAAAACCTCCAAAAACCACTCAAACAACAACAAAACCCCATCACCCACCAATTATTATCGTGACATATACTAGAAGTAGAAAAAGGCTAGAAATAAGAAAGTCATGGTTTTGGATTTGGGGGGTCCTGATAAGAACTGAGCCTCCAGTAGTCTTCTAAAATATAAATTAGATACAAATCTGGTACAACAGTGAGCGTTCAAGAACTGTTGCAAATTACATGAAGAAAAACTTATTGTTGAAAAAACTGCCTGAAATTTTCTTATATGCCTTAATGGTATGTGGTAAGTTTGAATAAAGAGTTAAATGACATACATTCAAACCCGAAAGAATGAGTTCCCAATTTAAATGTTTACTGGAAAAAGCTGTGAATAAGCCAAAACTAGTTATCATTACATGAATATTAGTATCATTAAATGGATACTGACCATTATATGCTCACACTCTCTGGAAAATCCAGACACACAGTGGGCTTATTATGGAAATGAAGAGTATGGGCAAGGAATGGGACCTCATCTGAGAGGACCATCAAAAGCTTTAAGGAGTGTGGCAAGTCAAATTCAACAAATGCAACCAAGGATGATATTCTGTGAAAAAAAAATGAAGCAGAATGGAAAAGCAACTTGGGCAGCAAAATGGAAAACAGTATCAAATCTAGACAAGAATTTTTCTTATCCACTATTAATCACCATATACTCACTAATATGCTAACATCCGAAGTGGTGTGAGAAAAACATCACTGACATTTCTGAGTTAACAGTGTCTTTTTCCAAGAGGAAGAATATTTAAGGTTTTTTCTTTTTCTTTTTCTTTTTGCTTGTTTGTTTTCTTTTGAGACAGGGTCTCCTCTGTAGTTCAGGCTGGTCCTGAACTCACTATGTAGCCCAGGCTGGCCCAGAACTCACAGTATTCTTCCTGCCTCAGCCTCCTGACTGCTGGGCTTATAGGAATATGCCACCATGCCCAGTGGTACTGGGAAATTGAATCCAGGTCCTTTCCCCTCCTAGACAAGTGCTCCTGCCACTGAGCTATGCCTCAGCCCAGCCCAGGATCACCAAGATTTTGAGTTGTCTGATACCATGAAGTAAGGACATCCCTACTGAGTACTGTGGGTGGCCCTGCTGAGCATTCCTGGGAACAAGAGTGCTGTCTTACTCTGCAGTAGAAACTCGTCCACGTAGCCCAGGTGTAGGGTTTCAAACTGGGGAAACTCCAGCTCTGCCATCTTCAGTGCAGAAAAGACTCCATCTTTGGTTAGGGAAGGCTGGATCCGAACTTCATGTAACCTATGAAAACAGAGAAACATAGCCGAGCAAAATGAAAATCATCAGATGCACATCCCTTCTGATGTTAGACTCTCAAGAAAATTTCTAATTTTACCGAAAAGTCACTGATGTCAACAATGTTTCCTTGTATTAAGAACTTTAGAGATGTTTCACCTTAGGTAGTACATTGAAGCCATTCCATAGAAAAAACAAACTATACAATAAGAATTCAGTATTTTCTTAAACATAATAAATCATACTCAGAGTCTGTGAGTCTGCAACTGATTCTAGTATTTCATTAACATGCTACCAGTTAACATCCTATCTTAATTAAAAAAATAGTTCTACAGTAGGTAAAAAATACCTATTTTAAACTCAGCTTGTTTTACTTCAATTATATTCTTAATGTTCTACTGGTGGAAAGTGTGTTTTTTTAATAAACTGGAAAAAATAAAGCTAAATATAAAAATAAAGGCAGAGGCAGAACTTTGAAAGTCAAGAAATAGTAAAGGTGGCATGAAGTGATCTGAAAACACGGCTAAGAAAATGCAAAGGTGCTGGAACATTGGACTTTGAAAAAACCAATTTAGAATATTGATTTCTGAATAGCAAGTATTTTTACCAACTAAAACAGTTGTAAAAGGCATTCAGAGATTGAAATAAAGGCTCTGGAGAATGCTTCAGACACCAAAGCTTCAAAGTCAACTTCTGAGGACTCTCAGGTACTTCTAGGCAGTCAGCTGTATTTTTCTCTGATAGGAGGTGATTCCTTTCCTGAGTTGGTTGGGTCTGGAGTGCACCTCCATGATTCATCTGTTTCAAAGTTAAATTGCCACTAAATGATATCCCTACTTGTTAATGCTCCTTTGCATACAAAACAAAAAAATCATGTAATTCTATGACAAAAAACAAGGGCAAGGGGAAACATACCTACGGGCAGCAGTGATGATGAGGTAACCAAGATCTACTTCAAGAGCATTTTTGCAAGCTCCCAAAACAATAGTGTGCAAATTTCTAAAACCACCTAAAGAAGAATAGGAATAAAAGAAGTATTTCTTGTGACCACAGCACATTTAGTACATTATTTCAACATAACTTAGAGGATAGCTATTTTTTAAAGCAAATTTGTTTTTATATTCAAATTAGTATCTCAAGATAAAGTATTAACTACTAATTATTTTCAAAAAGACATAAAAACAGATACTAATTCGAAAGTTACTCTCCGGGCATCTGAAAACTCCAAGTATTTTCAGAAAGCCAGAAGCTCATGAGGGAAAAGTAAAGGGAGTCTGCCATTTTCTGGGCAATTTTGAACCTCTAATATACAATAAAAATAAGATCAGGAATTATTCATGTTTCTGAAACTTATATCTACATACAACAGGAAAGGGGGGGCAAATTATTAATATATTATCCGATAGATGCTCATAATTTTCTACTTTGTACTTTTACAACAAAATCATTGTCACCTTGACAAGATACGTATACGCACAAAATGCTCAACTCCATCGTAAACCTTGAATTTTGCACATATACGTATCAATAAAATGTGGGAAAAATTTTACAAAAAGTAATTCATGCATAAGGCATGATCCCCGGAAAAAAAAATCATGAAGTGTGCACTTTTGTGTTGGGTTTCTTTTACTAAGCATTTTACTTATGTGACTCATCTACATTGCTGCCAACAGGTATTAAGATTGGTCATTTCTGTTGCTGCATAGTATTCCATGGCCACATTTTAGTTATTCTTCCTGTTGCTGATAGGTACTTGGGCGATTTTTATTTCTGGTCTGCCAAGAAGAGTGTTTCCGTGAACAATGTTGACTACCTCTTTTGGTGAACAGATGCATACATTTCTGTTGGGTTTAATGTCAGAAATGCAACTATTGCTATGCTGTATGGGTGATACTAGCAGACACCTGCCCAAAAGTATTTCAAAGAGGCTGTATCAATACATACTCTATAGAAATGTATGGAAGGCCTTGCTACACTCTAGGGAACACTACTGCTTGTATTTTCCTTATTAGTCAGGCACAGTCAGTCATTTTTGTGTTTGTGTGTCACGCTGTTTTTAGCTACAGCAAGGGGGTTCAAAGGACGATTTTTTTTCTGGCAAAAACCATTACCTGATGGATAGATCTAATAACCAATGATTGGCAAGAAAGAAGTCTGCATGCTATAAAGTACTGATGTTATTAATGGTTGAGTTCTTCCAGGGTGTCCAAGTCATAAAATATCTCTTATTACCAACAGACACTATAAATCCCTGTGAACACTTATAAAACAGACTCCTAAATCAACATGAAATGTTTTATTTCCTAAATAGTAAGTAACAACAAGCCATAAAGCATGCTTTATAACACCACTGATGAGGTTCAGCATCCCTAAAGAGAGAATGCTCATGGTGCTTATTCGCTAAAGTATAATTATTACAAGTGTTTTCTTTTTATAACTGGTAAGAAAAGCTAACCAAAAACTAATGAATTTTCAAAACTGATTTCCAAAACATTCAATAGCTAAAGAAAGTGAATACCTGATCTCCAACTGTCTTCCACAACATGTTGGATAAGACCTCCAAGGAAAGGAACTCGGACCATTTCTAAGTGCTCCAAGTTTCGGGCAGAGGCTAAGCCTGTTACTAAAGGGACATATTTCAAAGAATTTGTAGGCCCTGGAGAGGAAAAGAAAACTCTTTAATGGAACAAAGTAAACAACAGAATAAAGTAAACAACTCATTTCACCAAGTAAAATGAGTGATTTATAAGCTCTCTGTTTCAATATGACAGCAAAACAGCTGGCTCTCTGTAATCTATAATTATTACTACAAAACAAAGTGTAGTCCTTTAACCATGTACTTATTGAACATAAAAACTTTTTAGTAACAACAAAGAGATAAGCAGTATTTCTTATAAATACCCTAAATTCTCAAAAACTATTAGCTCAAAGTCACTAAGGGGAAAAAGCCAAGATGAAAATTTGATCTGCTACATAGGAAAACAGCTCAATCAATTACACATCACATCGTAATCACTACTGTATTAGAGACTATGAAAGGTTACCGGAGACACAGTCCTTTCTAATAAGAGCCTGCCAAGCTGACATGAGGGCACAGTACCAATAATTACAAAAGGCAGAATGAGTGAAGTGTCTAAGGAAGACCTGGTTTATACTCCATAAAAAATAGAAAAGAAAGAAGATTTTTTTTAAAAAGCAAAAGCTAGACCCTGGAGGATACGTAGAAATACGTATCCCAAGATTAGAAAATATGATATAGTTTAAGAGAAGACACTGAGGTTCAAGCTGGACAACTGTATCAATGAACAGGCAGATATGCCAGGAATAACAACTGTATCAGGAAAGAAGTCACAGATAAGGATCATCAACTTTGAACAATGTAGTTACCACTTGATGCTCTAGACATAATAGAACCACTTAAGGCTTCTGTTAGGGAGCATAATTTAAATTCAACATTTATGGCAGATTACGTCAGTTAACTATTTAAATGAAGATAATTAGGAAAGCAGACTTACATCTACTATAGCAATCCTGTGAAATGTAAAAAGTGTTTATAAAGGAATATATAGAGATTGCCTAACATTTTCATTGCCGATTTTGTTTTGCTGCTAACATCGAACACGAATTATGTTACGAATATCTTAAAACAACAAGTACACTTATTTTCACATGAGGAGCTAAAGACGTAAACAGTAACAGCATAATTTTGTTGCAAATATAGCTATGGAGTTTGCTCCAGAATGCATTTAGAGTTGTGCATGTTTATTTAATTCTACAGTAGCCAATGTACCATTACCTGCACAGTTCCTCATGACGAAAGTTCTTAAGCTGATGCAAAGAAAGTCTTTAAACGGCTGTGGTTTAGTGAGTCTTACCCATTTCATGTAAAGGTGTCTTAGCATTGGGATACAAGGAATTTCAGGAACATTCACCCCTAAAGCACATATACAAAAAAAAAAAAAAAAGAAAAAGAATAGAAAGAAAAAAATCACAAAATGACCCTGGACCTATATACAGACTCAAGAGCTTACTTTTCAAATTGACAAATCAGCCTTCTAAAGGATTTTTATTAGAATAAATCATATTAACTAATGTCCATCAAGTCTGGTTTACTTAAAGCCTTATAAAGAAAAATTTATGCCAACCATAAATAAATTACATTAACTTTCTAGAAGAAGATTTATAAAGTAGTTTATATTTGATATGTGTCTTTCTCATAATGTTACAATTCTTCCAGAATGTATCTGACTAAAAGATATAAAACAAAAGTAAGCTACTAAAGGCCAAACTGGGATGATGGGGATGAAATACACGAATTTACTGTATGGCTATCAGGCCCCCAAATTCACCAATGGGAAATATGAATTTCTCACCACAAAGTCAGGCTAGCTGGTTTTAAATATTGGGGTTCTAGAAAATAGCAAACAGAGTTCGAAAGCTTTTTCGACAATTATGGGAATCTCAGGGATTTGTTTGAATGTGGTTAAAGCCAGCCAGCATGGCCCTAAGAGAGTGAGAAAACTCACAATCGTTTATTTCCAACTGACAAAGGTATTTTATGTTTCTCCATGGCTTAAACCATACCTCACAGCCACAGAAGACCATACAAGGATAAAACAGGAGTAGCATTTGGGGAAAAATTCAGAAGATATGCAAGAATACTGCAAGGAAGAGGAAAGCCAAGGACGCCTGCCTGTCAAAGTAACCCGAGGACCCAGGGTGCAGGTACTTTACAAATAGTACCTGGTAAAAACAGTTTAACCCAAATTTTAAACTGGATATAGCAGAAAGCTTTGTAGCAATAGTAATATGATGAACTGGAATTAAGAATATATGGACATAGGAGGAGATCTGGGGAGGGAGAAAGATGAGAAGACAGACAAGGGAAGGGAATAGAGATGTGATTAAGACGTGGTCTGTGTATGTGCACCATTTCCCAAGCTGAATGTAATTATTATATATTACAAACATATAAATGAATAAAAATAATATGGCAAAAAACCAGAAATTAGAATGTTTTGATTGGTTGGTTCTGTAACAACTCTAAGGTCTTCATACTTAATCCATAAGAACTATTCCTTAACCTCTTCGAAAAACATCATACTTAACTTTAGCTTGCACTATGCATGTACACACTGTATGGCAACAGATGGGAAATAAACCTGGGAATGGGACCAAACGAAGAAAAGCAGAGGAAATGAGATGCAGGACATAGAAGGCATAAAGTTTCCCAGGCAGTAAGGGTGGTACTACATCAGAAGATACTTATACCCTATGTCGAATCCGTATTTTCCCTCAACCCCACTGTATAAACAAAGGAAACGATTACCTGTCCCCTACTCATGTTCTCTAATTTACTACACACCTCCGTACCATCATATAATGCTAAGCTACTGAATCAAATACATGAATTAATACACGTCAATAAAACTTACCAAGTACATACATTTACAGTGTGTACAGTCATTATATATTTACAGTGTGTACAGTCATTGTGGAAAATATAAAGGCAAAAAAGCAGTCTTTGACCTTATAGAACTTACATTACAAATTTCAGGTTTTATAAAATCTTTTTATTACCTAAAATTTCATTTGAGCTGCTAGAGATCTTTACTCTTCTGTAGTTGGGTAAATCAGACCTCAGACCTACTTTTTTTGGTTTCCCTCTGTATTAAAGGCTGGTCTTGAGCTCGCTGTGCAGCCCTGGCTGGCTTCAAGCTCACAGCAACCCTCCTGGGTCAGCCTCCCAAGTGATAGGATTACAGGCGTATGCTACCACTCCATCCCTGTAGCCTCCCTCTCACTCTATGACCCAGCCTGAGAAACTGTCCGTTCTTTGGAACATTTCCAATACACAGAACAGTGTTTGGACCACAGCCTATAACCTATACATAAATACTGACTAAAATAGAAATCCTTACAACCAGACTGCATTAACAGGAATCCCAAAAAGTTCTTCTCAGTAATCTATGCCAAATCTAGCAAATGAAATTTGAGAAAAATATCTGCCTTACACTTAGGTTAAAATTATGGTAATACAACTTCAAATCTAGATGAAAAACATGCTGTGACTAGTGCAAATAAAATATTTTTGGTAAGAAGACCATTCCATCTCCATCTTAAACAAAAAAAAGCTAAATTGTGAGAGTTTTCCACTGATTCTGCAGTGAAGAACCTACAGTGGTTTTTTTAATCTGGAGAAGTTACAGGTAAATAAGCAACACCTATGGGTTTTTGAGGTATTCTAGATTGATCTGAGTAACAAATTAGGCGCTATCTATGCCATATTATATAGTACTTAATAAATATTACATAACTTATTTAAATTTAATACTTTTAACATAAAACAAAAACTTCAGTTCCTCAATTTCACTAGCCACACTATATCCACCATAGAACAGCCAACTCTGAGACATTTCTATCATCTCCAAGAAGCTGCACTGGGAAGCCTGGCCCTGCTGTGTAAGGATCGGATAAAAACAGATCCCAGAAAACAGGGGCAGGATTCTAGTGCACTGGAAACACAACAAAATAAAACTTTCAAAAATGCTCAAGTGGTCTTCAGAAAGGGAACAAACTGATTTCCCCTGAGGGGTTTTTAGTTCGAAATCTAAATTTTACAGAAGCCTAGTATTTTTTTCCATCATCAATCAACAGGCCATCTCAAAAATTCTCCTATTCCTTTTCAATGGTCAGTAATGTCGAGTTTCAAAAAAACTGTAATTGACCAAAGATGTTAAGTACTTACCAACTAAATGTAAAGTCTGAATTTTGGCTCCTATAGGAATTTTCAGTTTATTTTCAGGAGGAATTGGAAATGCTCCATTACGATTACGAAATTTCCCCAAAATATGAACATGTGGCATGTATGTCCAAATGGATTCTACCAATTCCAGATGAGATGTTTCCACACCCTACGAAATAGTGCCAAGGCAAGTATAAGAGAGGCTTTTAATTTGGCATCTAAATCTTTTCTGTATCATGAAATGCTAAGGTAATGAAACTTAAGACAAACGGTTACTGTGGATGGCATCAACACCTGAGTGAGTGCTTCTACCACTCTCATTCTTTTGACTCACTAAAAATGTTCAGGTATGTATACTCACCACCAAGTTTGGGCAGGCCTGGAGAGCTTCTAGAACTCCTGGAATGCTAAAAGCTTCGTGGCCTCTTACTCTTCGTCTCTCCAGGTATCGGGGATGAAGGCCATATAGCTGCTCAACATCTGGCATTTTCTTCAAAAGTGTCAGGAAGCTGCAATCTGTGAAGCCTGGGAAGTTCAGAAGCAGTCAGAGCCAGTTTCACCATTCTATTCACCAGTGTTTACTAGACACTGTAAAATTAATCAAAATTTTTTAAAAAAGTTCTTTTCAAGTTTTCATAAGGCTAACACTTATAATATAGCTGAGCAAATGGTAACCAAAGAAGATCCATTCCTTTAATCACTCGGGCAATGTGCAACACATTCCACTTACTTTGAATTAATACTTTATATCTGAGTCTTTGAATTTATTACTGCATTTTGCTGTTGTTACTTTGAAGGAACACAATTCTTCAAACATCAGCACATAATTAACACAGGTAATGTGGTCTTATTTGATGGGTGGATCAATTACAGACATCACCTAATTATCAGTTTCTTCCTTTCACAAGCTACTTTCTGGTCTAGCATGCTTTTAGGACTCTAAAGTACGAAAACTATAAATAGGATGTGGTCCTCCATCTTCACAAAGCTCATACTTTCAACCTAACTCCCACCTCAAACCCTGTTTCCAATTTCTTGCAATTACTCTGTTCCATGCTTAACTACCTCTCCTGTACCATTTTAGAAAGAGAAAGCTGAGAAAACAAGAATGATCCAGACTAACAGGAAGTTGAGTTGACAGAAAGCCATTTCAGCTGTACTCTACGGTGGACAATAGAAGAGAGCAGAAAAGGCAAGTGACTTCCGTAGGAGAAGGTATTGGCTTAAAAAAAAAATAAAGACAAGTGACATACAGATGATATTTTATCTATTACTAGGGTCTTGGAAGGTGCCAACTGTCTCTTCACTAATGACAAATAAAACATTAACTTTAAAAAATAAAACAAAGGCTCGAATGACTAAGACTTAAGCACTACATTTTGCAAATGTATTCTATTTGTACAGGATTATTCCAGTAACACTAATTTGAGAATCACAAAAGTGAAAAAGAGTAAAAAGGGACTTTGGAAATGACTTGGTGATTGCAATTATAATAGTTCTTTTGTTCTCGCTTGTAAGCTTTCCTGGCCAAAACCATTTAATGTTTTAATCATTTTATATACTTTTCTTTATTCTCACAGCCCAATGAAAAAGGTTACCACCCCAGTAATGATGTAAAAATTGAATTTGGGAAACAATTTAAGAGTGACTAAGTGGCAACGTTAGAATTTAATACCAATCTGATCACTACCAAAGCTTATCCTCTTTTGTTGTATATTGCATGTTGTCTCTCACAAAAAAAAATGAGCTCCACTTTCTTTAGATAGTATAAGACTTCAAAGAAATCACACATGTAAAACCATAAAGTACTACTACATAAAGAATCAGATTTAATCTCCTGAGAATAAGCAATGGGAATTCGGTTAGTGTGATTTTACCCTAGTCTAGAGACTACTTCAATTCTCTGTAACATTCTTTACAGAGTTGAGAAATCTTGGGCTCACAAGTAACTAGTAGAGCCTAAAGGTCAGCAACATGTGCACAGATTCTTCTCTAATTTGATGAGGGCAGAAGTGTTAATAACAGGACTGTACCACATTAAGAGCTATCCCAGCCTACAGTGCATTCATCCCACTTCCAGGGCTCATGACCTCTACGAGGCAAATCTTAATAGAGGAAGATCACTTCTACACTGCCCTAATTCTTTCCCTTCACAATATAAATGATAAATCTATCAGTGGACATGAATCCTTTACCCTTATGACTTTTTCTTTCTTTCTTTCTTTCTTTTTTTTTTTGTATCTGAAGACAACTGTGGTTGCTTCTTCTACCAAGCAAAGTTCCAGTCCCAGGACTTTGGAAATATCTGTCCACGTACATCACACTGATGACTGCTCCGACGAACCATCAGGCATCGTCAGTACATACTCCAAAGGCACAACACCCTAAGTCGGACAATATGCTGGCCTGGTCCTAAGAGTAGTCTGCTCTGTCCTACAGAACAGACAAGAAAATTACATCTTCAGCCCTTTACCTCTGTATGGCTTTTTCTTTTTGTCCCTGTAAGCCTCAACACGTCTGCAAAGTATCATGATCTGGATTCTGTAGGGCAAGGATGATTAGAAATATTTCTAACCTACAAAACAACAACAAATCATACTAATTAATGGATTGGTACTAACTAAAAAGAAGCCTTCATGGCCTTTTATAAACCTTTCCTTTCAGAGGTATTTTGCTTAGCTAGAGCCATTCACTTTTTTTTTTTTTTTTTTTTTTGATTGCCTCTTTACTTGAGGTCAATCTGTTGCACTTAGGCTGCTACTATGAGTGGCTGGGAAAACAACTTAGATTTGGTATCTCTAAGACCTTAGACAAGTCTTCTGTCTGTCATGTTCTGGGCAGCACTGGAACTGACCCCAGGAGCCAGCCACGCTTGACCAATGTTGCACTACTCCCAGCTATCTCCGTAGCCCTGTTGTTCATTGATTTTGAGAGAGGGTTTTGCTAAGTTGTCCAGGATGGCCACAAACTTGCAAACTTCCTGTCTCAACTTCCTGAGTGTCCAAGATTATAGGCATGTATCACCATACCCTGTTAGAACAGGCCTTTCAAAACTACTGAAGAGACAGACCTGGTGGCAAAGGCCTGAAATCCCAGCACTCTGAGAGGATAAGAGTATTCAAGTTAAAGCCCAGCACGAGCCAACTTAGCAAGACCTTGTCTCAAAATCAAAAATAAAAGGTATGTAGTACAGTATGAAGGCCCTGGCCTTGATCCCCAATATCACGAAACAATGAACAAAAAACCAAAAACAAACAAACAAAAAAATCCCACCATAACTACTGAAGATATAAAAGTTTTGGAAGTTCAGGGTAGCTTCAAGGGACAGTTGGAAGGGCACAGTTTCTGTGCCCTATTTGAGTAACTTTACAAATGGTATAGGGAAAAATTATGATAACGAATGTCATCATTCAACAGAAAAATTATGTCACAAAATAAAGGACATGTAGTTTACCATGTCACACGTAGGCTTAGCAAGTGTTCCAATCATATGTGTTTCACAGACTGATATAATTTGGTAAGGAGCAGAAAATAAAAATAACAGACTAAAACAATAAGCCTTCGGACAAAATGTACTTTATCCACCTAAAAGCAGTATGAATGATTTGAACAAAATTCTATCACATACAAGGCTATGGCTTACAGAAGCATTATTTCTTTCTACTAGGGCCCTACTGTACCTTACAGACCAAATCTACTTACCACTTGGCATGTATTCCCACCACCGCCCTGCACAGAGGTCCACAACCCTCACAACTCTCAGGTACAGGGTCACAGCTTCCTTTAGTTTCCGGGAAAGACATTCCATACACATGATATCCTGCAGAGGGAGGTACCTTTGTGAGAGAAAGAAACTCGTATTTATCAAGTGGGCACATACTTCCCTTTATTTGTTCCTTCTTTCTTTCCTCCATTATTCTACTCTTCAAATGAAATGAGATCTTTGGAACATTCACAGGACTTTAAGGCTAACAAGCATGAAGCCACAGAAGTCTAACAGGTAAATAAGCAAATACTGATGTACACAATAAAGCACTGAGCTTCTTTCACAGAACATTTGATAAAATCTGCCTTTCTTCTCTTAAGCTTTCCAGGGCAAAGAAAATTTAAAAACAAACAAAAAATAAAGGAAGCATTAAAAAAAATTTCAGCACATTTCAAGGTTATAATGATAAAGGAAGATGAAAAAGAGCAAACAGAATGGATCAATTTGAACACTGCCAGTATTATTTGGTATTTTTCACAGAATCCGTTTCTTATAACTGTCCCTTGAAGCTACCTAAGAAACTACTATTTCCTCCATTAATACATATAACATTATAGTACATAATTTCTTTTCCTAGATCTTTTAGCTTTAAGGTCACACACTGATCAATGTAAGTGAGGATATCTCTCCCAATCTTACCTATTATCTCTCCCTTCCTGAAATGTTTTCCCTGTAATTTTTATTTTTAGCAATACATAACAAATACTTTCAAATAATTAATCTTGGGGAGTTGATGTATATACATGTCACATCTTAATCATTTTTACTGAAAGTTTTCAGCTAACTTCTACTTCTGTTGTGTTTTTATTATACCCTAATACATATTTTGAATATCCAGAATCTCTCTCCTTCAACACCTTCCACATATATCTGCATTGATTTTTTTTAAGTAGAAGTTACCCTTATTGCGTCTGTATTATGTTACAAATGCTACACTACACTCATTGTTTTACAACCATCTTACAGAAAAGCAGCTGATCACTCTCTCTGCCATGTACTCGTCACCCAAGACTCAGGTGTGACCAGACAATGGGAGGGACAGAGGGAGGATCAGAGGTGGTAATGCTAGCTTTCTGCTGTCACTGGTCTCCTAGAAGAATTTCTCAATGTCCCTTACTAGTTCATTCCACTCTAACTACAGCTCCGTACATGGTCCCTTCAAATTATTATCTGCAAATTCCGGCTGAGTGTTACCTTCTGCTATCTGATGGAATCTTCACAGGTCTGGTAGATGCTACTACTATTCCATTTTATACGTGGTGTGGTGACACTGGCCCAGAAAAGTTAAATGTGCAAAAATTCTCCTAGCTAGGTAAGCGAGAAGCATACAGGATGTCAATATAGTTTGGTCAGACTCTTAATCCCTAAAAATTATGTTATTTATAAAACAAAAGTCCATCTATGTGTATTAAATATTTCCCTGCTCTATTATTTATTTTTTAACTTTTGGTTCCTCTATTCTCTTTAAAACTACGTAGAGAAAAACAAATCAAAACAAATTAAATTTCCTACCAAAAAGCATTATTTTAGCGACAACTTAAGCTCTGTAACTTAAATATAATTTTTAGAAATTATATGATCATACACGATGAAATAATGAAAACACTAAATGTTGTGTAAATAATGAAAAATACTAAACAATTTTTTATAAACAATGTAAAACAATAAATTTGTTTTCTATATCAGGTTTTGATACTCCAGCATATTTTTTTCTAAAAAAACTGGTGGCTGTATTTGTCTGTGTTAATTTTATACTCTTTAATAAAACCAGATCAGTAATTAAAAACAAATTAAGATGATTTACATTGTTTTTGCTCTAGGAAGAAAAAATATATGCTATAAACATATACAATTAAAGAGATGGGGAAACTCAAAAGGCATACAAATATTACATTTTACACTTCCGAAAAGATACAGCTAGCATAACACATACAGCCAAGATTAGGATTCTTTTAAGGAAGGCTAATTGTTTTTTTCCATTTCAAAAATAAATGTTAAGTAATGACTACACCCTTACAACAGGAGTCTTCAGATAAAAAAGTTAGAAACCTTAAAATAAAAAAACTTAATCATTTTATTTTTAGAAAAAATATTTCATACCAAGTTCAAGAATTTAATTTAGTTCATGATTCCTCCTACTTTGTACCTTTTTACTTTTTTTTGATGGTAGTGGTAGTGGGGATGGAATTCAGGGCCTTCACACTAAGCTACATTATAGTCTTTATAAAAAATTTGTTTAGTTTGAGACAAGGTCTTACTGAGTTGCCCAGCCTGGGTCAGAACTCGCAAAGCTCTTGCTCCAGTCTCCCAGAGTACCGGGGTTACAGCAGTGCACCACTGCACCCAGCTTTCACTGTGCTAATCTGCTGCATGTATTCTTTATCATAACCACGGATCCTTCTACTCGATTCTACTCCTTCTATTTCAATATTCTGTTGAGCTACAAAATGTTACGCAACTTTAACACTGTTTATAATATATCCTAACATTCAAAAAATTATTAGTTTTACTGAGACATAGCAATATGTTTAATCTTTATTGCATGGTACAGTATGGAAATTCAATATATGTTTGAAAACAATAATCTAACATCCATGCCTAAAAATAATTTTATCTTTTAGAATTTTAATGGTTTTATTATTTAATTCTTTGATCCATTTAAAATTTAATTACCAGGTATGAAAGATAAGGGTATGTCTCTCTCTAAAAGTCATTCGTACAGTGACATCATCACTGAAGGATATACCCTATTTTTCCTTACTGATGTCATACCAACTGCACCATAAATCAGATCTGTTTGTACTAATATCTATAGAGGTAACCCACGTTTGTCTACTCTGCCCAATTCTTTAGCTATGTTCATCAGAACCAAATCTAAATTTTGTATATTTTAAGATATAATTCAGCTGGTATGGTTGAACATTTTCTGAAAAATCTGGATATTCTGAAACTTTTTCTTACCATATTAATTGTAGCAGCACTCTACAGTTACTTTATTCTCACTCAACTGAAGTAACTAAAGCAGGAAAACTATAAATTTGAGTCGAACGTAGGCAACTTGGAGGATCTTGTCTCACAAAAAAAAAAATTGCAGGAAAAGTAGGGTGGGGGGGACACGCTTGGATATACTGGGTTCAACTGCATACCACAAAACAAAGAAACAAACACACACACAATGTCTTCTAACCATTTGAAACACAGTTAGTGTAACTGAGACATTCAATTTCCATTTTACTTCCATTTTATGGAAACACGATCTGAATATGAACCTGAGATCCTTTTTCAGTCTCTTGAATATTAATTTCAGTTTAAATGCTGCACACACTGCTACTGCCTCCCACACCAGAAGGCACACAGCGTTAGTTTGCTCTTACTTTCTATATTCCAGGCCGGTGAAGTCAAAAAAACAAAATCTTACCTAAAAATATGGCAAAGTACTTCATGTGAAAGTTGATTCATATAGTCCTTTGTTTCATCTGATATAATTTCCTCAGGAATTTCATTATTCATGAGACACGTTTTAACACTTTTCTTCCGTGGCCCCATTGCTAAGTTGTCTCCAGTATCAAAGAGCAAATCTTTCTTGCTTACTGAGTTCAAAGCTCCTGAAAAGCAAGCAGAGAATATAGCAGTCTGAAAGGACACACCAAACCCAAACTAGCCCTATTAAACTCATGCACGTTTAATTTAAAATACCGACAGGCAAAGCTAGTGTTATCACAATGCTATATACAACACTTCAGTTTTGTTCTGAAGGCACAGTGCACCTTTTTTTCTGAAAAGCTGCTAAGATTATAAATGTATTTTATTCAAAAGGAGCAAAAATCAAAAATCCAGAATCTTACTAGCTAATTTGTACTCTGCTGCTTCATAGCCTAGTTCACTCCACTTCTCTTCAGAGTTAAGATCATTAAACTAGTAGCCAGGAACTCGTTAACTTGGAAATAAATGCAATTCCTTTTAACTGCCAAACTATGCTGTCTTCTACCTACAATGACATAAATACAGTGCAAACCCACATTTCACAGAAACTGTCCCTAACATAGCATGGGAATGCTGAAGTGACTATCTGGCTCTAGTGTCTCACGGGCTACTAATTAATTTTATGAACTTGAAAAAACTGTTTAAATTCTTTAGTATCTCACCTACAAAGAATTGAATGAGACCATAGCAGTGGGTCACAGAGTTTGTGAATTTCATAAAAACTGTGCATCTCCTCAAAAATATAAATAAACACAGTTTTATACATAATTTCAGAGAACAATGTTATCTTTCTACTCTTATATTACAAAGATAGTTCACATTTTTATCAATTATATATTGTTTTTTCCTTTTTTGGGGTGGTGGGGAAGGGGTGTTCCTGGGGATTGAACTACTTCTCTAGCTCATTTTTTAGTGGATTTTGAGACAGAGTCTCACTAAGTTGCTATGCCTGGGCACATACTTGTGATCTTCCTTCCTCAGCCTGTCAGAGTGCTGGGATTATACGCCTGTGCCACCATACCAGCTTACATTGTTTTCAAAATAAGTCTCAGTGAAAAACAAAGAAGCAAAGGACAAGAAAAAGAAGAAGGAAGAGAGGGGAGGAAAAGGAAAAAGGCAGGATGAATGAAGTCTCAGATGTTTTTGTGTTGGTCACAGCTTTCTCAGAAATAGTACCCTGACTGTCAATAAATAAATATTCTAACAATGGTGGTCCAGATAGAACTTTATATGAAATCTTGTTTTCCTCAGAATTAATGACATTGTAGTTGAAGGCAGAGGTTCACAGTTGAAATAAAGCTCATTTGTGTATCCAGGGTATCAGATGTACCTACTTGTATTTATTCTGAATGTTCACTGTGGGTCTAGCAATTCGAATATACTGAGGCAAGTGAAAGCAGGTGATCAAATAAGCATGCAAATACACTTGGAATTAAAATTGAGAAAAAGGGAACACGGAAAGGGAAATCGTTCTAAGGCAGTATATGACAAGGGAGTCTGAGAAGTTTTCCTAGGAAAGCAAGGTCTGAGCTGACAGCTAAAGGAAGAGCATGAGTTAAGGATGTGAAAAGAGAGCAGGGCAGGCACTCTTGGAGGCGCAAATAGCATGTGCTGGACCCTAGGAAGAAGCAGGCTTTATTCAGGAACTGAAACAAAATTAAAGCTGTTATAGGCTGTAGTAGGTGATAAGAAAAAGACCTCATTCAGGCTGAACTGCGGGCAGGGTTGTAGATCCTCCTGGTGGTAGGAACCCACAGAAGTACTGTAAAAGTGAATGCAGTGTCTAAGCTTTGAGAGCTCAGGAACTTCCTTCCTGGGGGAAGGGATGCATACCAGCTGGGCAGACGCTAGGGAAGTGTAGAGAGTTCCCAGGGTCCTTGGCAGCAGAAGTAGATGGGGGCACTCAGCTAGACTAGGTGAGTCCTCCAATTTCGTGTGTGTGTGTGTGTGTGTGTGTGCGCGCGCGCATGCCTGTCTCTTCTCTGTGTTGTTACTTCTTGCAGGGGCAGCATGCCTGCCTCGTCCTGTCACCTCCCACCACCTCCAATTTCTTAGTTAGCTATAGCTCAGAAAGCCAGTTTTAGAATTGTGTATGGATTCCTGTCAACAGGCACTTAGCGGTATTCACCTAATGAACTCTGCAAGGGATAGACAAACTACAGTACACTGAATTTATGACATGTATTCTGGCTTCTTAGAAGCTTACTTAAATATTATCTATAACATTTGGCTATCAGACATCTGAAGAAACAAAATTTATATTCAGAAGGTACTCAATTAAAGTTATAAATATATTCACTTTTGATTACACACTACTTTTGATAATATCACAGCCCACTTTTCCTATTTACTGCCTTCCTCACTGCACACAAATATTCTCATAACACCTCTGAAACTATTCTATGGTTATTTTGAACACTGGTCATTGAATCCAATTGCTTCTCATCCTTTCCTCCTAAAGTGGTAACTCTAGGTCGTCTTCAGTCTTATGTGACCACTCCTCAATCTCCTTTGCCTACTCACCTGTAAACCTTCTCACTGACCAGCTGTACCCATTCCCAAGACTTCAACTACTACAAATATACTTTTAAAAAGTTTCCAACTTTACAACTCTCTCAAGTTTTGACTTTTTTCTGCCTACCAGAAATAGTTCACCTCAGTAATTTAAATATCTTTCACATACTTATGTCCAAATTGAACTGTCTCCACAACTGTAGAGTTCTTCCCCTAAGTACAGATAAAAACTTTTTTCCCTATTGTAGGTCACTAAATTTGTAAATTATATGCCTTAAAATCATCCTAATTATATTCTGATCTCTCACTTCTCAGAGCCACTCGGTGTTTACTCTTACCAATTTTACAATTCCATCCTTGCATTGTTTCCACTGACTTTCAGGACTTTTGTCAACCCTGATTTGGGCTACTGCAATGACTTCCTAAAAGATGCCTGCCACTGAGCCCAGAACAGAGCCTTGCATATAGCAGGCATTTCTTACTGAGCAAATGCTTTCCATACCATACTCTACACAGAAGCCAGAGTAATTTTTAAAACATTTCTCTGATTTCATATTAAGTGAAGAAAAGTAAGGTAACATCTAAAGTATGATCCCACTTGGATAAAAGAAAAAGGACAAATAAAGTTTGTACACAACATTTTTTGAATAGATTCGTGACAAAGTATTACCAATGGTTACTCTGGAGAGTTAAGACGTTTAGAAAGGTGAGAAAGAAACTTACTTTTCGCTTCATATCCTCCTGCACTGTTTGAAATTTTAAAATTAATCATTAGCACTTTATTTCTTTAAAAACTAATAAATAGCCACAAAAAAATCCATCTTACAAGGAATCCTAGTTCCTAGATGATAAATCTAGTCTTGTCTCAAGTCACTTTTCTAATCTCTTCTTTGAACTTTGACCATTTGCCCCTGGACACATATTCCAGTACGGCCGCAACAGAATAATTCTCCCAAAGAAACACTGGCTTTTCTTTCCTAATGAGATACTCACTCTGGCTGGGCTATACCCCAACCCCCATTTCTTTTTGCATATAGAACTACTAATCAGATTCCAAAATGTATCTTACATGGTTAAATTTCCTGTAAAATCTACTCCTTTCTCTGAGCTCCCCATGAAAGCTCAAGTATGCTTGGATAGCAATTTGTATAGTGTTTTATAGGTCATGCTTCTGCCAGAAAAGGATCTCAATCTTGCCTCCAGGTGGTAACAAGTCTGTTCTCATATTAAAACCTCAAATGCCTGATGTTCATTATTCCATGTGCATCAGGTAGCTTCAAAGATGCTTCTAAGAACTTTTTCACACTCCTGCAAGCAGTTTCCTACCACAGCATTATATGAGCTAAGCAACAAGTCTATAACTCTGGTGACAACCAGAGTTTACTTCAATAAAGGCACACAACAAATGGTTATGTTCTAGCATGAAAAAAGTTTTAACAAAACTATTAACTAGCCCACATCAATCCACTTATGAATAACCCACATTCAGACCAATCCTCCAGTCGCTCTATTTTAGTGCACGCTTCACCTTTAAGAAATTTGAGGAGCATTACAGACCATGCTCTTGGTTTGTTAGCCTTTTTTTCTTATTTAAACCAAATCCTCACTACTTAATGACTGAGATCTTCTTAGGACCCCTCATTTGATTATTCTCATTATTTTGCAATGTGGTAGATTTTTGTGAGTCATATTTAGTAGCCTTAGTGAACAAACTATACTTCAATTTTTATATAGCCTACACCTTAAATATATTCAGTTTACAAAATTTCACTTGTTTAGAATGAAATTACTTATTCACAGAACTGCTATACAACATTATACAAAGTTTTGGCCAACAATAAGTCTACAAATTCCTATCTAACCCACAGTCTGCATTAACACTACCTATGAAAAAGCCTCAAGTAACAGGACTAACAAAATTTCAAAGTAAAATTACATTCCTTCATCCTGTACCGTGCATAGAATTGGAGACTTGGTGTTACAGCTATCTGGTTGACAGGTAGAGCAATAACTTTTCTCCTGTCAACATTTGGTGGGGAAGGGATTTATGGAGATGAAAACTAGGCAAAAGATAAGCTCTTAATCCTCCATCTAAGTTGACAGGTGAGGCTCTATAGTCAGGGGCAAATCAGCCAGGCCTCTCCAGTCCAAGTGGGCACTTTGGAAATGTTCAGGTAATAAAGAGGCTTTTACACTAAAGAGCCCTGACACTACAAAACATGTTCCCGCTTTCCCTGTATGAGAAGAAAGCATCAAGCATCTCATGCAAAGTTCCAGTGATGTCTTTCCTGGGATTATTCTCTGACTCTCTGACTCTCTGACTCTTTCTCTCCCTCTCCCTCTCCCTCTCTCCCTCCATCTCTCTCTCTCTCTCTCTCTCTCTCTCTCTCTCTCTCTCTCCCTCCCCCCTCATGTTTTCCCTTTAAATGGGAGAAGGGATAAAACAAAATGTAGGAACAGAAAAAACTGCCATGACTGGCCTCTATTTTTCACTCTTCCTGCCCATTTCCCCAAAATGTCACTGTACCACTAAACATTCTGCCCTCATCTGAGAAACCCAGCAAAATAGAAAAGGTCCAACACAGTAGTAAGTTAAAAGAGTAAAGGAAAGAAATTCCAGTTATCAGCAGCATAGAAAGGTGAGTAAGAGAAGGCCTAATTGAGGATTCAAGAAAAAGAACAGGCAAGTATAAACAGCAAGTGAATATAAACATGAAGACTCTATTATAACGCTTTCCCATAAATTTGGTACATGTTTCTATTTATGGTGGCTTTTGGAACACCCTAAACATTTAAGTTAGTGTCTAAGTAATTTTTTTTCATAGCATTACATTTACTTCAAATATTATGAATTAATCCTAAACAAAATTTATTACATCTTATGCTTTTTCATATTTTTATATGTATGGCTATATTTGGGACACCCTGTATTATTTCTAATATTAGCAAGTTTTGGATGATCAGACTCTGAACCCCAAAGAAATATTCTAACAGAATTATAGAATAAATCCCAGAACGCTAAAAGCTGAAGGGACCCTGCAGAGGCTCTATCTTCATCGCAGTTAATTTTTTGTGGACTACAAATTCATCTGTAAATATGGATGAGAGTTGTGCATCCTCAGGCTAACATAAGCAGGATTACAAATGCAAGTGCATTTGTGGTTCCCAGACACTTGGAGTCCATATCCAACAACACTAGTTTCTTAAAATTTATATACTGGTTATACAAAAGTGGTGAGGCAAGTAAAACTTGCCCAAGGTCACACAGTAATTGTCAGAGCAGAAGCTGGATTCAGAATCCCCAGCCTATACTACACAACCCATCATCAAATCCTCTGCTTCCACAGCTGCCTCCCTGCATTCCAGAGCTCTGCCCTGATGCTTAGGAATGAGCTTCAGGATGCTCTGCCTCTCACCACACCCTTCTTCACAAATTAAGGTTTGTGGTCCATCTAATTTTGTGTTCCATTTGGTGATCTCCAGTCATCTGTGTGTCTCAATAGTCATTCACTGGATGCCGAATAGACCTTAGCCACAGGAGACATCATTTTGGCCTGGTGTTCCATGTATATTATTAAACCTGAATTACGTGAGTATCCTTTAAATGAGGGTCCTTCAATAATAAAACTGCTCTAAAGACAGTCATCTTTCTATCCCACCAGTCAAAATACCTTCCTCCCACCAATGAAACTATACTACCCCAACAAATTCATGTGGTTTGTTGCCAAAACTAAATTCACTTTTACACCTTTACTGCTCAAAGCTGTCTCCACCTCTCAGAGTGAAATATCAACATTTCCTTGAATCAAGTTTTTTCTTCCAATTCTCTTATTTCCATAATAAATGCATTAATACTTAGTTTATAATTCTGAAAATTGCTGATACTTATAAAACTCAATTCCAATTTCTATACTTCCTAGACCCATCACAGTTACACAGATTCCTATACAAGTTCTAGTTTGTCAACAACCTCCGCTATACCTGACTTATTCTAATTAGTTGTTTCCTCAATTATATTAGGGAGCATGTGTCTGTCTCTTACTAGCACTTAACTGTTTAGAAATAAATCAACTTATCTTGCACCAGGCCAGAATTTCAGGGATCACTTCTTTTATAAAAATTTCCCCAAATCTGAATCAATTTCTCATTGACTACTTAATAAGAATATTCTGGAAAAAAATCTTTTCTTGATTCATCTCCTTACTCAATTATTTATTTACTGCCTATTCAGTACGAGGTGGTGACCATCTTTGTCTTCATGAATCTTAAGTAAGGCCTCAGAGTGGAGGCTGATTCTACCATGTTTCTTACTCTAATCATTTTAATACACTACAACTCATTACTTTTCATTAATCTCACCACCCCCAATATCCCAATATCCCTCTCCCACTTAAAACTTCCCAATATCTGTAATTATCATACAAGGTCAAGAACTTTCCTACTCTTCAGGTTTCTAATACCTTTCTTTACCTATTGGCTTCTTCCTGTTTTATTCTTATATATTATATTAAAAAGATATTTAATATCTACTGTCTAGGATATCTTTTTGCTAAAAATGTCACTGTGCATCCATCACACTGCTCAAATTAAAAATAAAATAACCAACCAAACAAAAACAAAGTAACAGTGCTAAGATCTAAGGGTCTAAAAATTATCTGGTTCAAGCTTGAATTTTACAGATAAAGGCCTCCAACTATAGTTCACTTCTTTTTCTCCTATGATATGTATAATTTATTTATTTATGGAAGATGGTACTGCAGATTGAACCCAGTGCTTTCATACTGAGCTACATCCCCAGCCCATTTTTATTTCTGATATTCAGTCAGGGTCTCCCTATGTCACTAAGTTGCTCAGGCTAGGGTCCAATCTTTGGGCCTCCTGCCTCAGCCTCCCAGAGTGCTGAGGTCACAGCCTAGTGAGAGCAGGCCCAGTTTTTATTACTATCTTTTTTTTTTTTAACTAAAGGTAAAGAGTATACCTCAGGCACACAGCCACTTAGACACAAACATGACTATTACTATCCACCCAAGGAGGGCATTAGAACTGCACTATCACAAATTTTAAGCCAGAGGGACGGAGTCTTATAGGTCATCTAAGCCGGTAATTCTCAAAATTAAAAATTACCAGCACAGGTTTTTGTTTAATATACAGTAACAGTCTACATATCCCTTCACAACCCAGCTTCTCCCCCCACCATAAAATCATGGCTTTAGAAGGCCATTATTTTCTCTCTCAGTTGTGCTGGGAGGAATTCAAAAGACTGAAAATGAGTGACCTAATCTGACACTTTGTTTTGATAGATCAGACATCTTAAACCCAGATTAGCGATCAAGTAAATGGAGCTTGAGGATAAAATCTAAAGTCTGCTTTTTTTTCACACCAGAATGATGTAAAGCTTCACAATGCTTAGGGACCTCAATATACGTATGGCCAGGGGTCTTTGGCCAGCTTGGTGCATGGACAGAAACACAGTGGACACCTCATCAGTCAGCTCCTTCCTGGCTAACAGGGAGCGGGAAGGTCAAGCTTGGGAAGGGCACTCTTTTCAGCACCAATACATTCTTTTAGTAATGAACAGAATGTGGCACAGGGGCAGTAATGGCCACGGACAAGGTCACAGTGAGCCGGAGGACTACGTTAAACTTGATCCCAGGTGCGACAGCTTCTCAAACAGGTATTCACTGCATTCGACTAAGGGGCATCTCCTCCATAAGGGACGAAAGGCCTTCCTTTACCGGCCTAAGCAACGAGTTAACATTAAAATCCTGGCATTCCTGACGCCCAGGTAGGGGGAGGGGCAAAAGTTACCCATGGCCAGACCTCCCATTTCGTGGAAGAAACCGAGGCCCGGACAGGGTTCTACGTGCTTGGGTCCTTGGGACGGATACACACGCCACAAGCCAGGCCTAGAAAGCCAGGAACTGCATTTTCGACCTCCGCACTCCCCGCAGATCTAGGCCCTAAAGGAGCCCGAGACCCAGAGTCCAAGAAGGTGGGAGCCCCGGTCTCCCCATCTGGCCGCCGCTGCCCGCCTCACGCACCCCTGGCTCTGCCGCCCGCGCTGCGGTCCCAGACCCCTGTGGCCGCCGCCTCACCTACGCCGGCACTCCGTCTGTTATTGTGGATGAGCGGGAGGGAGCCACAGCACAGACACTTCCCGCGGCCCCCACCGCCGAGGCGCTTCCGCTTCCGCCGCCGCCAGCCATTCGGTGTGTTGTCATCCGGGTCTGGGGCCGGCGCGGCACTGCGTCTCCATATTGGGTGTGGAGGACGGAGTCGAGGCATGGCAGCCATATTAAGAGTGGCATTCGGCGGGCCTGCGGCGGATCCTTTCCCGCGTTTCACGGACGCGCCAGGGCGGAAGCGCAGACAACTTAGATGCGCCGGAACCACTGCTCTTCTCTTGAGTCGGCCTGGGTCCTCTGTGGCCTCTGTAAGCTTTCGGACCCAATTATTGTCGTTGGCAAAACAAATAGGTTGCAATACAGTTGACTTGCAGAATTGTATTCAATTTCTTTTGGGGGAAAGGGGCGGTTAGTTCAACATGTGAATGTTAAATCATACTTCCTGTTAATTTGTCTCAGCAAATCATATTTTACAGTTCAAAGATGTCTTACATCAATACCTCATTAAAAACTTTGTACGACACTATTTTGGGCAAGGATCAGCTTAATCATTTTTTGTTTGATGGATAAGAATTTACCTCCACAGAGGATAATTGACCTAGACAATGTCGCACAGCAGGACCAAAACCCGCCCATTTACTTTCCAAGCGCCTTGCTCATGCTTTATATGCATATAGACAATATAGGCTAAAATTCCTAGTTGAAGTAGCTATAAATATCAGTGAGAGAAGTTGGTGTGTGGAAGCCACATAATTGACAAGAAATGGGGTGACAATGTTAGAGAACAAAGGCTAAAATGGCTTACAGGGTGACCCTTGTTCCCTTTTTCTTTTCTTGGTTGATCCCAAACGTATTGGTTTTTTCCTTGAGTTTCTACTAGATTTCAGCTATCTTTTGGCAAGTTGCCGTTTAGTAACCCATTTCTGTGCTCCAAACTATGTACCTTGGTATGGATCTCCAGGAGGAAAAAGGAAACGGCTTAGCCATATTTCATCATATTCATGTGCTGTTTATATTAATTTTAGATTGCATATTACATTCTTTAAATAATAAATTTTGTTCTGTTGTTTTTCCGTTTAGATTATGTGTACTCTAATATATGAGACAATAAGATTTTGGCTTTCACTGTTTCTTAGATTGTTCTGAAGAAAAAATTAGGAATGTAAAAATAATTCAGGGCCTGGTGTATATACAGAAGAAACTCAGTAACGCTTATTTCAGCACAATTGAGTTGAATTTCTAATTCAAGATTAGATGTATTCTTTCATTTGATTGGTATTCCTTCATTTGTAAAAAGACATAGTTGTGACAGGACTAGAAATGTGACTGAGGTAGGTTTCCTATCTCAAATTTAGAAATGGAAATTCTCAAATATTGTAAGAAATACTTGATGAAGATTTTTTTCTATACCTACCAACAGTGCCCAAAGTTTCCAGTTTCTCCATAAGCTCACTCTCATTTGTTTCTTCTGTGATGTTTATAGTCAGTCAAAGAAGTGCCTGACAAGCAGCCAACACTCCATGAGGGCTAAGTTTCAGAGGTTTCTTTTTCTTCCTGCTTAGTTATTACTGGATAGTTGAAATTGCCAGGTCTGGAATCTTAGTATGATATTTCTGAAGTTCCCTTATAAAGTGCTCTAAGTTTTTCCAAGTTCTGAAAACTTACTGTATATAGTATATGCCTAGATCATTGCAATTTCAAAAGTAATACCGGCTTGAGTGACAAGGAAATTTGATCATGAGGCTTTTATGCTTTTATGAGCCAAATAAGCATTATAAAACAAAGCCTCATTTTTACAGATCATAATGCCCAAGATCAAAGTTGCATGATAAAAAGTAAAGAGGGTAAAGATGAAGTTTAGCAAATGCAACCAACAATCTTTCTTTTAACAATTAGCCTTAATTTTTTCTGACACTGCTACTTGTTCAGACTTCTTGGTCCTATCTCTAGAGAAATACACTGTGGATTTTACAAAAGAAAATATTGAACTATTGGAAAAGGCATAAGCCATTTTGCAACAGAAGGCACCAGTTCATGTTTGAAAGTACTAGAGTGAGTCAAACATACGTTGTTACTGTATTATTTGATAGCTGACAGTTGTACCTTCATTCTAAAAAAATTGAGCAATTTAGTTGGGTTTTGGAGATTTTACATCAAGTTAAAAGACCAAACTGTGCATTTTGCCATATTTTCCTCTTTCACTTCTGTGAAAGGAAAACCATGTCAAGGTTGTACACAGTTTACAGTGACAATGCTTACAAGAGCATCAATTCCAACAATGATTCACAAAATTCTATATAGGTCATTTTGATCTTGACAACACTGCTCTGTCAAAGATGGCCACTGAAGTTGATGGTGACAAAATGAAGGCCTGAATCATGTCAAACCCTTGTTACTTGACATGAGAGGCTGAAGAAATATTGAACATCTATCATTTGAGTGTTTACAACCACCTAAAGAACCACAGATATATAACCAAGCTCCATATTTGGTTGCCTCATGAACTCAAGTTCATTTGACAGTGCACATAAGCATCTGTGATATAGTCATTAAATGTGACGAAAACTATTCTTTTTGACACAACTGATGAGAAGTACCTTCTTTACAACAATGTGGTACACAATCTTGGTTCTAGTGTGATAATTCACCTCAAACAAATCAACAACAGTCATGAATGAATGAAATGTCAGTATGGTGAGATTTTAAAGGAGTCATTTTTTTAGTTCCTACCACAGAACCAGACAATTGATTTGAATGTGTACTGTCAGCAATGAATGAGTCCATCCTCTAGAAACATTCAGAGTTCATTATTAAGGAGTTGTGTTCTATCATGACAATGTGAAACCATACATGTTTGGGCACCATCAAAGTTACTAGATGGGCTATGCACCATCAAAATTACTTGGATGGGATATGTTGGCCCACCTACTCTGCTCACATGACCTCATGAAGACTTTCATTTGTTTTACTCTTCAAAACTCCTTTCATGGTATAACATTCAATTTAGATGAGATTGTACATCAACACTCTGTTCACTTTTGCATTTTTTTAATTATGATCACTCTACCAATTTTCAAATACTCTATCACATTTAATCCTTAAGAGTCTTATCAGGCACTAGCTTCATTTTATGATAAGGCAAACTCAGGCAGAAGTTGTAAGTCTTTTGTCATGGTTATGAGCTACAGTGATAAATTGCAAGGCCTTTTTGAAAAACCTGGGCTATTTCCCTTCAAACTTTATTCTTCTAATTACTAAATTATACACTCCTGTATTTTCTTTTTCAAATAACATTTTGAGTAATCTCCTAAAAAGTATAATTTGGATTGAGTCAATTCTATTCTCAAAACTTTGGAGGGCAAATATTCGTCTTAATAGATGAGAGGAGATGTCTCATCATAATTTTGATTTACATTTTCTTGATGACTAGTGACATCGATCACCTTTTCATACACCTGTTGGCCATGTGTATAATTTCTAGGGAAAATAGTCATTCAGTTCCTTTGCCTAATTTTTAATTGGGATATTTGGATTTTGGTTTCGATTAAGTTTTAGAAGTTGCTTATGTTTTTTACATACTATATTAAAATGTGTCGATAATGTGTGAAGAAAGAACATTTTTTAAACCATTGGTGGGAACATAAATTGGTGCACCTACTATAGAAAATAATGTGGAGGTTCTTAAAAGGTTAAAAATAAAGCTACCATGTGACTCATCAATCATGCTTCACTTCCACGTATAATAAAACTTTGTTCATAATAGATAATATATGGAGGCAACCTACAAGATCACTAAAGTATGAATGAGCAAAGAAAAGTGACATATGAATGCAATGAAATATTATGTAGGCTGAAGACATTTGTGACAATGCAAATGAACTTATAAGGCATTATACTAAAATAAGCCAGAGCCCAAATAAATGACACATATTATAATGTTTCTTATATAATGAATCTAAAATATTGGAACTCGCAGAATCAGACAATGGAATGGGATGGTAGATACCAGGTACTTGGGGAAGACGACAGCAGAGGTATTAATCAAAGAGTATATGTAAGGTAAATAAATTTAAAGATCTATGTACCATAGTATGTATGGTTCATAGTGCTGTATTATATATTTAAAATAATTTGCTAATAAGACATAATTTATGTTAAGTGTTATCATCATTAATAAAAAGATGAGGATATATTTGGAGGCAATTGACAGGTTGATGGTATAGATTGTGGTAATAGTTTCATAGGTATAGACTTATCTCTAAATCATCAAGTTCTATATATTATTTGTATTTTATACATCAGTGATATCTCCATTATGTCTGTGTGTATATGCATGATGTGTGTGCATGTTTACCATTCAAGTCTCCTTTACTGTGCACTTTAAGTCTTAAAGAATACACGTGTAACTTGTTAATCAATCATCAGGTCAAATATGTACAAATTTTACCTTGTCTTTCAAATCTTATTTCCCTTCACAAACAGTGTGCTTCAGCTGCATATAAGAATCCTTATTTTGTGTCACATGCATTGAATCTGCTGCCCTAGAATGAATGAACAAGGTGGCCACTAATAAGCAGAAAGTGAATCAACCTCATTGAGTTACTAGAGAGAAAGAAAAGATGCTGGTGAGATGGGCCATCGGAGTAAGCCCAATTCTGGGAGAGCCTATGAAGGTCTTTATGTTTTAAATGTACCAGAGAAGAAACAGTTGTACTTTTTACAAAGCTGCTTGCGTTTGGAGCCTTTTATGTTTCATTCATTCAACAAGTATTTCTTCTTTATTAATGAATAGTAATTATACAAATTAATGAGATTCGGTGTGATATTTCCATCCATCATCCACCATAAAGCATTCATTGATCATATCCGATCACTCCTGTATCAGCTTTGCCCCACCCAGTACTCTTCCCAGGGGCTGCAATAATAGCTATTCTACTTTCAGGTCACCTGCATATCTGTTTCTACAAATGAGAGGAAACACGTGATAGTTGTTTTTCTGTGACTGGCTTGTTTTATTTCACATGATGTCCACCAGTTCCATCTGTTTCCTGTAAATAACAGAATTTCATTTTCCCCTATAGCTGAATAGTACTTCATCCTACATATATAAATGAGGTAGATTGAAATATGGTGAATGATCAAAAAACTTATTATAATAAAAGACACATTGACATTAACTCCTCTCAAAATACTCTGTCCTGCTCTAAACATTCTTACCCTATCATTCTTGTTTTGTGAAACAGTAGTGGAAGTCCTGTTTTGTCTGTGTCTAAATACAGAGAATGCTGCTGCTAAGTACCATCCCATGGAAAGGCAGGCTTGCAATGACGTGATGGCATGTCCTCATCTACCTTCCCCAGTGGATTTGCTACCAGAGACACCGGGCCTTTTCTGCCTCCTCTGCAAAGTCAGAATTGACCATGAAAGGTAAATGTTTTGAATCAATTCAAGACTTTGAGGCAGGCATTATCAGTGAAACTGAAGACACTCATGAGTTCTAGACTTCTAGAACTGCTTCAGAAAGTGACAAGATGATGGAATAAGTGTGTGTTAGTAAGAGAATATTTTGAGGAGAATTGAATTACACTATTTTTACTTCAATCTATTTTAAAAATTTGTATGTTCACTTTTTTTAAGTCATACTGCATACTGCATTTTCTTTACCTAGTCATCTGTTCATTGGGATCAAGGCTGATTCTTTTTCTCTGCTGCTGTGAATAGGGCCACAGTAACCGTGGGTATACACGCACCTCCTCCACATGCTGCCTGAAACTTCTTTGGAGACATACTCAGGAGTAAGACAGCTGGATCACATGGTAGGTGTAGTGTGTAGATGTGTGAAGAACCATCATACTTGCCCATTAGGGTAACTAATGTACATCCCACCAACAGCATGTAACAATTTCCTTTTATTCCCCTGTATCTTTGCCAGTATGTGTTATTATTACTAAAAACAGCCTTTGAAAATGAGGTGCATATTTCATTGCAGTTTAGATTTCAGTTTCCCTTATTGCTAGTTATACTGGGCATTTTTTCGTGTATTTGTTGACCATTTGTTTTTCTTATTTTATGAAGTGTCTTTTTCAAATCAGTCAACTATTATTTTCGCAGTGCTTGCTTGATGCCCAGGCAATGCCAGGTATTCTAAAGGGAAGAGTGTATAGAGAATGGGATATATTTTTACCTTCAGTTTTCTATAAGAATTGATATATATATATATATATATATATATATATATATATATATATATGATATATTTTTACCTTCATTTATTGGGAGGACATGATTTAAGAACCACACAGATGAAACAATTTCTCAATAATAATAAGAAAGAGTGGAGTTGGGCACATAATTTTGTTGAATTTTAAAAATGAAAAATATGCTCATTTCATTTCAATTATTTTAATTGTTGAACAACCATAACCTTCTTAAGTACTTAAATAATCTTATAGTTCTTTAAATTCAGTATACAAATATGGCAAAAGATTTTCTTTACAAATGTTAATTATATTTTGTCTTAAAATTCTTATATTTCAGCAATATTCTAAGCTTAATTCAATATTCAAATATTTCAAATTTGGATCAGATTCATGCATTAAATTTCTTCATATGCTGCAGTTTCTTAAAATATGGCAAGTTTTAATGAGAAATTACTTACAGACTTTGCTTAAAAACCAAGGATATAATTTATTATCTCCTAGTTTGAATTTCATCTTTTGACCTTGATACCATAGGATACTTGCTTTTTAAAAAATTCTGTTTTTGAAGAACTACCATTGCACGTCGATTGGAAGGATGTTTGGCTGAACCTGAAGGTTCTCATCATCTTGGTCTTAGGACGTTCCATGTTGGGCTGTAGCCACAAGGATGTGTGATTCTGTTGGTACTGCCATTTTTCTCATCGTGTACATAAAGTTCTTATATGATGTGATGAAGCCAAAATTTAATGAATTCAGAGACAAATATACAATGGAGGTGACAAATAGACAAGCAGACAGTGGGACCTGGCAACACGTAGGTCTCCAACACAGCTCTGCTGAATTCAGACCCACCATGGTTACACTTTATTGTATGAGTTCACACATTGCTTAAGTGGCTCAAGCAAAGTTTCATTTTGATTTCCATCAGTTTTAAATAAAGAATCCTGGTAAATTTGCTGTTTTGTGTTAGGTTTTATCCTTCCCCATCACTCCAAACCTTCAGAAAACACCTGTTTCACCTCAAGTACCTTTGAATGTGCCCTAGGATTGCAAGAAGATGGAGCAATCTAACCTGAGCCATAGTTGTGTGAAGCAGACAGCTGTACCTGAGGTGAAATGACGGCTGTTGGGAAACCTTGCAAAACTAAGAAAGCAGAACAAGAGTTACCAAGAGATCACATGGCCTAGGCCCTGTGAAATCGAGAAAACACTAGACTTCCCATGGTTTGTAGAACAGGAAGTCAAGTTCTCTTGTTTTGAGTATGAAAGAGTGTCTCCCAGAACCTAAACTGTCCAGGTAGCATTTCTCTGCTTTTTACCAAAATATAAGTGTTTCAACTCCTGGGAGAATCATAGTTTTTTTTGTGATGAAAAATATAGGCAAACTTGTTATCTGTAGTAAGAGAAATAAAAACAGGGGAGTTAATTTGGGGCAGGCTTAAAAATAATCTTAGACTCTGGGGAAGAAAAGTCTGCATCTGAAATGTAGTGTCAAAATAGTTTTTATTTCCTTGACTTCCATTCATTTCTCCTCTGGAAGTAGCACATCAATGTTCTTTTGGGAGAACAATTCTTTATATTATTCTAGTTTGGAAGGCAGTGCTGATCCATTCCTGGCTCCTGCACAGCCTTCTAAATCAGCCTCTTTCAGTGAGAGTAAAGGATGCTTGTAGCTATAATTACTGGTTCAGGAATGAATCTTCTATGCCAAGTGAATAAAACGACACAAACTCTTTGAGTCTTTGAGAAGGAATTCTTTCTTCTCTTGAACTTGTTAATACTACAGCTAGGCATGAGATGAAATTGTAAAAGCCTCTTTTAATAAAAACAACAAATAACATTAAAGAAAGAGGAGATTGACCCAAGTGATGCAAAGGGAGATTTCTGACAAAAGTTTTGGAGACCCTTGATCCAACCATGCCTGAATTCAGTTATAGGATTCATGGAAGCCTTTCTCTCCACCTCCCCTGTTCTTCTTTTTTCCTTCAATCACCTTAAGTGTGATACTCAAATGTGAAAAGTATCTTTGAAGTTTACAAATTTGAATTTTCTACTTTTGAGTGTTACATGTTGTCTGGGCAGTCTGACCAGTACTAGAGATAATAGAGGGTATTACACTTCCGCCTTCAGTATTGTACTTGTGATTTCCCCACTAGAGGGCGATGACTCATTGCACTAGAAGCAAGCAGTGACTACATGGAGACCGGATGGGCCAGGCAAGAGTCTCCATCACAAAGCTCACATCCTTGAAAGACGTAATATGTGCACAATATACTCAAGCTCAATGTAAACATTGTGTGTCACATATATACATATTAATAAATGCGAAAAATGGGCCAGGAGAGTGGTCAGGTGGACACAGCATGGTTACAGGCACAGCACAGTGAAAAATATTAAGGAGCTAGGGGAAGGTTTCATCTGAAGAAGCATGAAGTGACCATAGTCTTAAAAAGAACAAAGAAAAAAAAAGAAGCAGCAGAAAAAAAAAGCAAACAGATTTTATCTTTCATACCGGATCAGGAGAAAAGCATCCCTGGATCGCTTTGTTGAAGATTTCAGACCATATCAAGCTCGGTGGAGTAGGCTGTCATTGATTATTGATACCTGCTGTGGGCATGGGGAGAAGTAGGAGGAATGGATGTAATAGACACTTTCCTCTGCTGCTGAGATATTTCTCATAGGAACACTATTGACATTTAGAATAGGTTCTTAAGAAAGAATGTCTAGTGCACTACAGGGTTTTTGGGCACTTAATACTATTGGGATTGTTCTAGACCACTCGACACTTGTGTGTGTGTGTGTGTGTGTGTGTGTGTGTGTGTGTGTGGTGGTGGTGGTGGTGGTGGTACCTTAAAAGGCCCGTTATCGTTAGGTGTTTCTTTGGTCAGGAAGGTGTCTGTATGTGACATTCCTCAGGAAGCTGCTCTCCCACTTTACTCTGGAGTACATTCAGGAGTGCTCCCCTCACTGTGTACTCCTTGAGTATATCCAATGAATTCACTGAGTAATATCAGCCCACCTTAAAGTATACTTAGAACAAGGTAGCATATGAAACAATGAATGAATATTAAATTAATAATATTCCCTACCCTTTAACATAAGAGACCAAAAGATCATCTATTTTCATGTTCCTTATGCCCAGTAAATGCCCCTGGAGAGAGAGGTGAGAAGGGCAAGGAAAGAAACAGAGGCGATATATTGCTGCTAACAAATGTTGTATTTGTCATATCTTCCGTTTAAGACCACCAGATACACAACAAGAGCTAGCAACTTGTGTTGACTATTCCTGGGAACCCAGGAAATACACACTGTGAGGGTCACAGGGCATGCCATCAGATATTAGAAAGAACTTACCATAGAATTAGGGATCTTTGAGTCAGCTTTGACGAAAGCTTAAGCAAGAGAGACAATGCTTTGAGTGGGACGCCCTAGCCAAGTAGTAGTAGTTCTGAGGTTAGGTATATTTTAAAACCTCATATAACCATATAGAATCAACAATTATTCATATTACTCCAGATGAGAGATATTTGGTATTTTATGGCTTAGATCATGTTCATGTTTCGCCTATGTTCAGGCATTATTATGATGTAGTATTGGTCATGACTCATCACAGTCACAAAGTTACTTATCAGAAGTAAGTGTTATAAAAATGTTCCTCTTAAACAGGAGAACTCAAGGCCCAGATGCAAAGTAGAAGGCCAGCTTATGCCAAGGCCAAAGTCAACTGCTAGATGTCACTTTTTTTCTCATTTTTTCCTATTGTTTAATACTCGTATGTTTTATTGCTATTTTAGAAACTGCACAAATGAAAAAAAAACTGTTTTGATTATCACTGGAAATTAAAAATTTAGCCATAGCTTTAAGTCTCATAAAAACTTAATACTTAGAGAATAAATAACTAAATTGTTCAAATTAGCCTATGAATCTATGAGTTTCTACAAGTCATAAGTTATTTTTATTCATTTTTATGGGTCTAGAAACATACAGTTTTTATATATCTCATTACATACATCCCAAGTCCACAGGATAAGATTTATTAATTGAAAAATAAGAATTTTATTTTATGAAGGGGAGATGATGCTGAATTCAAATAGTTTTACTCATGATGAATGAAGAAAAGTCTCATCATATTCAAATTTGGGGGAATTTTTTGCATATTCCAATGTACTGGATATCAAGAGTAAGATTCAAAGCTCTAAAAGAAATTGAAAAAATATTTAGAAAGCATTTTCTGAAATAGAACTTTTTTTGTTAACCTAATCATATTATGATATAGATTTTTAAGGGAGGGAAACAGTAATTTGTGAACCCTTGACTTACAGATAGCCCATAACTACATCAAAAGTGCCTCTTGCTTTACCACATCTCTCCACCTTGGAGACGTCTCTGCTTTCCAGTCATGGTGAATAATTATTGGAACATCTAGCAAATGCATAACCTGTGCATTAGGAAGTAGAGGGAAGGGAAAGCAATGGCTTGCTGAGGCAGTCTGGGAAAATCTTTTCACTTCTCTGAATCAGAATTATTGTGTGTATAAAATGTCCATAATTTAGAGTAACAACTGAGTTAGACTTCTTTGAGGTTCACTAAAAGTGTAGTGTAGGCTGAAAATAGAAAGAATATTTAACATTAGGACATGTATCTTGTGACCAAACTCAAGATAAACACATGAGTGTGGACAATGCAAGGGAGATATATTTGTTTATTTATAGAAATGCAGTAACAGCAATCCAATCACAGCACTTTATACACTTTTCCTTGCATTTTTCATACAAAAATATAAGAGCCACATAGGACTTATTGTGAAATTATATAAATATTCATTGTATGTAAATAATTCCTATTTGACATTGAATAAAGCAAGTAACTTTGGAGTTTTTTCTTTTTGTAGGCAAAAGGGACTAACTCTTTCTTGCCTACCATGTGGTACTGGTGTGAGTCTCATAATTTTTTGTTTTGTTTTGTTTTTTTGAGACAGGGTCTCACTCTGTGGCCCAGGCTGGTTTTGAACTCACTATGGAACCTAGATTGACCTTGGATTCATGGCAATCCTCCTGCCTCAGCCTCCTAAGTGCTGGAATTACAGGTGTGTGCCCCCATGCCCAGCTTTTGTGATGCTGGGAAATCGAACTCTGGTACTTAATGTTTGACTTAGCACTTGTTAGGCAATCACTTTAACTGCTGAGCCATTCCTCCAGTCCCCATAATATTCTGTTTTGCAAAGTATTTTCTAAAGTAGAAAGCTTTTAATCACATACTATTTGAAGTAATTGTCTGAAGGCAATAGTGTTTAGTTTTGTGTTTGATTTTGTTGTTTTGTTTTTACTTTCCTTGAATGAGTGTCTGAACCTGATCAGGGTCTATTAAACACTCATTTGACAAAAAAACTAAATATAAGAAAAATATTATTTTTGCAGTTCTTAAGATCAAATCTAAGGCCTCAAATGTTAAGTCAAGTTCTCTACTTCTGAGCTACGGCCTCAACACAAGAAATTACTTTGGAGAATTTCAGGGGATACACAGGATCCTGGGCCTGATCTCTAGCACAGAAAATAATAATAATAATATTTGGCTAAAAATTAAAGCCAGAGATTTTTGGTGTGCTTAGATGGATCAGCCTGATGAGTGTCCCAAGATGCAGAAATGAAATACCAGGCAGCATCTGACCAGTGCAGGGAGTTAGACAGGTAATGCAGAGATATGCCTGGCTGCTTTGCCTTATGATGATCATGACCTGGACCCATTTTTTGAAACTTGAAAATAAAACACCCGTAGGCTAAAAGAAATGAATGAGAAAGTTAGAGTGTCAGATAATTCTTTTGTGTGAACAACCTCTGCAAAGACAAGTATGAGAATCAGAGTGCCACAACAAGAATATTTGAATGCCACAAGGGCAAAAAAAGCAGTTTTGGGTTGAGAAAACTGCACTTCTGTCTAGATCCACACTTATCTGTAGCGATGGTAAGGACTGAAAGTACTAAATATCCTTCACACCAATGGGCTATGGCTCATTGGTAGTTATAGCACGACCATTTATAATGACACAACTGTATTTGCTGTTTCCCAGAAAATATTAATTGCAAATGAATTATAAATGATTGAAACTAACAATCTATTATTAGAACATTTTATTTTTTCCTAATATTTTACTCTTAGAATTATTATGCTGAAGAGATCTGCACCTTATTCTTTGGTAACACATTTAACAAGGAGATGATATGAGATAGCCAAAAATAAAAATAAATAAATAAATAAATAATATAAAGAAAAAAGGGCGAAACTGAAGAACTCCTCCCCCTGATTTCTAAATAGGAAAACTCCACAGTAATCAAAACAATGTGGCACTAGCACAAAAAAAGACAGAGCAATAGACTCAAAAGTTTACAAATAAACCCAATTGATTTCCAACACAATGCTAAAACATTCCAAGTACTACACAGAAAACAATGAGGTTGTATCCTTGTGATAGACTAAACAACAAAAATCTCCCAAAACAACAACAACAAAAAATTCAAACTCAAAGTGGACTTAATATAGAAATATAAGGGCTAAACTGTAAAATATTGGGAGAACATACAAGAGGAAATCTTTATAGCTTTGGGCTAAACAATGGTTTATTAGACATGATACCAAAAGCCCAAGTAGAAATAAGAAAGGAATGTTCATCACAATTAAAATCTTTTATGTATCAAAGGATGTCATTATTATAGTGAAAAGACATTTCATACAATGAAAAGCCTTTCAAAATTAACATATAATAGGGAACTCATATCTAGAATATATAAATAACTCCTACAATGTGATAGTAAAAAGACAATCTGATTAGAAAGTAAGCAAATTATTTGAATCAGATATGTAAGTGGATAGGAGGTCTAATGAAACAATATCTAACATCTTTAGTTTTATCTAGGGAAATACAAATCATGACCATGAGACACAACTTCATACCCATTAAGATAGTTATCATCAAAAAATGAACAGCAAAGCATTGATGAGGACGTGATGCAATTCACTCATATTTTATAGCCACAACAACCGAAGGAGGAGGAGGAGGAGGAGGAGGCTTAGTGTAGATGAAGCATATTTGGCAATTATAACAGAAATATAACCTCAGAATTGCATACAAGAACTTGAGACTTGGAGGATTTATGAAACTTCGTAATAGCACTTATCCCAGGAACAGGATTCAACCCAAGGCTGAACCCTCTTCACATCTTGAGTGCTAAGATTTGAAACTTTAGTCAAACTGTGTAAAAATTGATGTTTCTCACAGCTATAGTTTTCAAGCATCTTTAGAAACAAAATCTTTTTATTCCATTTACAATTTCATGTCGAAACTAAAGCTCAAAGAATAAAGGGAGACATTTCTTCTGAATTTTGAGGTGGGGCTTATTGCCATTTGTTTACTTCCTGTTGCCTCAACCCTCACTCTCAGTTTCAGTCAATGGAATGGCAACGCCACACGAAATTATTTTTAGTTTAAAGACTTACACCTTCAGGAGTTCACACCCATTATTTCCCCCCAGAATAGTATGTATCAGTCAGCCATTACCAGTCTCCTATGCATTCGATTCTCCAAAAAGGCTTTGGTTACGTGTTTTCACTTACATGTTGGCGAAGCAGTACACACAGGAATTAGAATATGTGACATTATTGGAGGCACACAACGGACTGAACCGTATCGAGCATATTCGTTGCTGCTGCACGATCTTCTGTTCATAATGTTGGCATGAAATGACCTAAAATGAAACTCCTAGGTCAAATTCTCTAAGCTGACGTAATCTCTCAATGCTTCTAACAAAACTGCTTGGGTATTTTATTTTATGCAAACAGAAAATCACGCCATGATAAATTGTCTTCAACGTCAAACATCAAATTTATTTTATCTTATGTGTAACAGCCAGAGCCAGTTACAATCTTGTAGGATTACTGAAGATGTATAGCTCCGACTGTGCAATACATGCCTGCAACCTATTCTAAAAAAAACTATTCTAAAAAGTGATAGACATGACTATATTTATCCTGTGGGAATGGCCATAAGCATTGTTTGAATGCTTCTGGGAATCATTTTAATTCTTTATTCCTTCTGCCTCCATAGAACTGAGTAATGCGGAAGAGGACACACCATATAGTCCCACTCTGGCATCAGCTAGCAGCTACAGTTTAGCTTTCTGGGGATTAGGGTTCTGAAATAGGTAAGAAGCCATTGGATTTAAATTTTTCTAATTATCTCCCCATTTTATTTTGCCTTCCTCAGTATACCTAAGTTGGAGTAGATGGCCCTGGAAGACTGTGAATATTAAAATACATTGACTAAATGTGGGAGGGAGCTTGGTAAACTTGTGAGCGTAAGTAATGAGCAGTCTAGAATACACTGGTACAATCTCTTATTCCAGTGGCTTGTAACACAAAACATTCATCTACACAGAGTATTAGGCTCTTTGCTTATCTATAAGACTTCATTATCTCTCATTACAACAATCTTCTGCAAATTTCAGCCCTATAGTTCCTGAGTCTCTTTTCAAGTTATGGACCATTTTTAACAATTGTTTTTCTTAAATTGACTCACTTTTTAAGCTTGACTCATAGCCTTTTATTTATATTAAATATAAATGTAATTAATAAATTTGAAATTATAATTATATATATTTTCTAAAACAGTAAAGAAAAAGCTAGTTACTGAACTAAAAGAGATTCATTCATTGGCATATTAAGTAAAACATTCAACATTAAAAGGTGTTGAAATGACTCTTTGGGAAACATTATTGATTTAGAAATTATTTCCTCTTTTAATGATAAAGTCTACATGATATGTTTGGAAGGTCTTTGTTAAAGAATTGATACATTAATGTCCTCTCTTAAAACATGCAAATGACTCATATACAACTATGAGAAGGACACTTCATTAGTGAAAATACATATAATCCACTTTCAGTAAAACTGGAGTAACGTAGACCCCAAATAGTTTAAGTCAAGTAAAATCTACAGTAAAAGAAAGGAAATTCAGGGAGAAAGAGTTGAACAAAGACTACCATTATGCATGTAAAAATTTTATCTCAAAGATATTAGTAAATATTTTAATTAGGGGAAAGTATCATCCAGATTTACATTTTAGAAAGTATTCCCAAGATTAGAGCAGAAGTTGGAAACGTATTAAGAACAAGGTATTAAGTGGTATTAAATGTTATGAATTTTAGGTCTTTTGATATATCTTTTGTAATGACTAGATTCTGTAGCTCTAGTGTGCACAACTACTTTTTGTGAACAAAGGAACACCCCTGCCTTCCAAGAATATTCTAATGCCCAAAACACATGGCACTAGTTTGCTATCTCCTGGATCAGATTAAATAAAAGGAGAATGTCAGCTGGTATTGCAACAATGTGGGCGAAAACTGAGGAGAAGTTGAACCTGGGAGAAGTAATGAAGTAGGAAGGAGAAAAGGAAAAGAAAAAATCATAGGAGAGAAGGAGCTTTAACTGCCAGTGGCATAGAGGGCCGTGACAGAGCAAAAGAAGCAGAGGTGAATCCTGATTTTACCCAAAATGAATTTTGATAGAGCCATTCAGATCAAAGCATATAAAATTATTATTATGTTGATTGAAAATAATCAGACATTGGCAGTTTCACATGGTTTAAGATGGTTCAAATTAATGGAAATGCTACAGGTCTAAGATTGGGAGGATTTTTCTTACACAGGAAGTGGCAAACTCACCTTGATAAAGTCATCAAAAATATCTGAAATAAAAAGGTCAAAAGAAACAATTAAAACAAGTATTGAAATATGACTATATAACCGTCTCATTAATTAGTTTCACATACATTATATCTCTATCTATAAATATATCAATAACCACAAAACTTATAGAAAACTGTCTTTTTACAAGTTTTATCTGGCCATTGTTGATCCCCAAACTTGTTTCCCTTCTCCCATATTCCCGTATGCATGGGACACTTAATACACAGCTCTTGGGAACTCAAACTTGACCCATTCCCACGTTGGGTGCAGCTCTAGGGCGGAAGAGATTTAAACCCAAGCTTCATCTTCTGAGATCCAGCGGTTATTTATTATCCACTGCTGGGCTGCTCAGGCATTGCGGAGACCTTGAGAAGGGTCTAATTCTTCCCAGTCCTCCAGGCTGCCTGCTCACAGAAGCCCTAGATGCCCACCGTCCTTTCAGATCATTGCCTTTCTCCAACGGAGTCCTTTTCTAAACTCCACATTTGAATGGAAGCTGCTTCTGTTTAGAGTATCTATGCTAACATCATTTCACCCAAACTTTTCACAATTTTTGATCTTCATATTTTGTATTTTACTTGATAGTCTTGGTTCCTGAAGCCTTGATTTCTTGTTAACCTTGATTCCTGAAGCCCCGCCTTCTCCTCACCTCTTAATCGCCCTGAACTGTTTGCCTGGTGGATTCAGTTTTATGTCACGGACTTCTCTTGTTGCTTTCCCTTTGCTCGAGTGACTCGGGCAAAGCTGAGCCCTTTTTTTAAGGTTTGACAACAACTGCTAGTACTCTATTACGAAGCCATGTTGAACACTGACACTACTTTGCTGAATGCACTTGCGTGCACAAATACAGACACATGCATGTGCGCATGTACGTATGCACACATAATATCAATAGGAGAGTGTGAGGGAAAATAATTAGAATTGAGGAGGGGAGTTGAAGTTGATTATCAATACAGAAAGTTCAAGTTATCTGTCAGGTACTGATTCTAAGCCACAGATCAGCTAGGATTATAATCCCAGCACTCAGGGAGGCAGAAGCAAGAGAATCTCAAACTCGAGCTCAGCCTGGGCAACTAGGCAACTCAGTGACTTAATGAGACCCTGTCTCAAAACTAAAACTAAAAAAGGGGGGTGAGCTGTAGCTTAGTTTGAATTCTCTGAGATGCATCCCCAGTACCACAAAAAGATCACCTCTTAAAATATATTGCCTGAGTTTATCTATGCCATACTTCGTGGACTATTAACCAAGTCAAGTACTGATACTCATCCTTGTTGAGGTAGAAGATTCTTCATCTCTGAGAAAAAGTTCAGCTTCAAAAATTTCACAACTAAAGAAAAATTATTGTCTATCTACTTCCCCTGGAAGATCAAATGTTCTCTCTTTAATATTTTGTGAAAAATCCTTACATGGGAAGTAGCCAGCAGTCAAAATAGCCAGGAAGAATAGTTTCAAATATTTCATGAAGAGCATTGTGATTCATCTACCTGAGTTTCTTCTGTCTAGAGTTTAGTAGAAATACCCTTAAAAACAATTCTCTTGCTGAACCAATGGCTATAGTTCCATTATGAGAACCTCTGCGACCCCATTATGACGTCACTTTGTAAGTGGTCTATTTACATGAGATACCAAAGACAAAGTTGCCAGGTAATCATAGAAGGCCTTTAGGAGAAATCATTTTACCTTTAACAGGCTGTGGGGCCATGACACAACTGGATAATGTTATTGTATTTGATTGATTACCAGTCAGTTTCATAGAAACTTGTTCCACTTCTTAATAATCAAGAGGAAATAAATGTGAAAAAAAGATGAAGTGAGAATGGATAATTTGAGGGATTTCTTTTCAAAATTTAGTTTTTCTTTTAGTTCTGTTTCTCTCAATAGCGAAATTTTGAGTTAGTGTATCCAGACTCACACCCCTCCCCCATTTATTTCTGGATTTGTCATAATACAGAAATCATTCAATATTTAACCTTTTGAATCTGACTCACTTCACTGAGCATGATGGTCTCAAGTTGCATCCATTTAACTATAAAAGCCTCAAAAACTATCTATCTTTAGAGACGAATGGTATTTCATTGTGTACACAGACCACAGTTTATGTATCATTGGTCTGTTGATAGGTATTTTGGTGACAACCCACATTTTAGTTATTGTTAGTTGTGCTGCCGTGAACATGGGTATATGTGTATATCTGCTATGTGATGCTTTTAACTCTTTTGGTAAGATTCTCAGAAAAGGTATCACTGAATGAAAGGGGATATTTATTTTAAGATTTTTGAAGAATTTCCATACTGCCCTCCATAGTGGTTATATCAGTTTATAATTCCACTGGTAGTGTAAGACAGTTGCTTTTTCACCACAGCCTTGCCAGCATTGATGGTTGTTCGAATTCTTGACATAGCCCTTCTCATTGGGGTTAGATAATATTTTAAAGATATTTTGGTTTGCATTTCTCTACTGGCTAAACACATTGAACATCTTTTCATGTCTTTACTGGCCATTTGAACTTCTTCAACTGAGAATTGTCTATTAATTTCCATTGGCCATTTTTTGATGCAGTCTGAATTTGAAGGGTCTGTTTTTCTTTAGTTCCTTATAATATATATTCTAGTTATTAGCCTCCTATCTGAGGTATAGATGGTGAAAATTTTTTTCCTATTCTGTTGGTTCTGTCTTTATTCTGTTTATAATTTCTTATGTTGTGCAGAAAATTTATAATTTGATATAATCCCATTTGTTGATTCTGGGGGCTATTTCTTTTTCATTGGGTGTCTTACTAAGAAAGTCCTTGCCTACACTTACATCCTTTAGATTTTTGCTAATTTGTCTTCCAGAAGGTTCAATGATTTGGTTTTAATATCTAGATCTTTGATCCACTTTGATTTGATTTTGGTGCACTAATCAGAGAGCAGAGATGATGCCTTTATTTTTTAAATCTACAGAATGCCTCATAGCACTGTGCCTTTACATATAAGGTTTTGTTTGCTGAATGATAATGTTAAAAAAGTTTAATGCTTAAATTACATTCCTCAGTTTCTAAGGAGCATGTGACCAAATAGAGGAATAAGTTTCAGACACAGTCTTAAGGATCAAGCCAAAAGTAGTGAAAGAAGAGAAAAATGACCCATTAAAACGTGAACAATGTTATCTGTTTTCATTTTCTAGACACTTTAGAACAATTCATCTGGGAGGGCGGGAACAATAAACCTCAATTTAAGGGATGTCAGCAAATCCTGGTAAAAGGGCATTTTCTTGTTATCAGAAGTCAAAGATGCAATCTTCTTATGTTTGTGGACTTCTTTATTGTTCTAGGTTTAAGTAAAGAATGTACATGAACCTAGCAAAGTGTATGGTTTATTTCTCTGGTCTGGGTAAGAATAACAATGACGACAGCAACAGCAACAACAAAAGTCTTAGGCCCTTGGAACTACCAAAAATCCCAGTGGTCTAAGATAGAAATGTCCAGCATAGAAGTTCCATAATGCTTTGCTGCAATTCCTTATGATTAAACTATGCTCAAAAGATTCAATTTACATACTCAAATTTTTCAGAAAGAATTTCTTTCATGTCCATTTTACTTAAAAAATATGTAGTTGTGTATGCAGAGATATCTATTTCTAGGTCATGATTTTTAACTTTTGTTTTCAATAAAGTTAACTTAGAAATTTTTTCTTCTCCTTCCTCCTCTTCTTTCTTGACACCTGACTAAACATTCAGATATATATTATGCATATTTCCCTCATAAATAATACATTTTGTGAATAATTAAAAGGATGGGCTTTGGAATAATTTTGAAAATTTTGAATTTAATTTTATTCTGTTCTTGACAGAGTACTAATGCATCTTTTAAGACTACTTCAGTCTATATAATTATATTCTCCAAATTCTTTTTTGGGGTTTCTAGCAAAACCAAACTGTCTTACAAAACACCTAAACCATTGGCAAAATTTTAACTTCTGTAGTAAAAAACAATCTTTCTGTTGGGGTTGTTTAGTAATGTGTTGCACAAACTGAAAAGAAGTGAGTTTCTTGTCACTAGAGAAATTAGAATGGACTGGCAGATGATTTGGCAGACTTCCTGGGGAGAGAGTTTCAGCAATAGATTAGAAAATGAGGTATTTTATAATTCTGTACCTCATTTCAGCATCCAGATTATGCTATAAGAAAACTAATTCACCTGAAAACCTTGTCAGCAGAATTGTAATCCTTAGAGCACATGTACAGCACATTAAATGTCAACAAGAAACTCTCCCAAATGAAGTTGAAAACCTTAAATATGTAATGGAAAGAAATCAATGTAATATGTTTAACATTGGAACAAAGATGTTAATTTTTGGAATAAGTTTTGCCCAGGGGCTCATAATTGTTGATGTATAACCACTCTTCTCCTAGTAGCAATTTACTGTAGTCAATACTTTTATTTTTTTTACATAATATATATCAACTACTGTGAACTATTAATTATTCCAAGGACTTGGCTTTTTGAATTAAATCTCACTGACTGTGAATTTAAAAAATCTAATGCTTGTCTATTTTCTATGAGATAAAGAAGATAAGACTCTTGAATTAATTAACTTCTCCAAGTTTTTTTACTTAGTCTGTTAAATGTGACTATAACCACACACTATTTGGTGCATTTGTAATGACATAGAAAAAGCACCCATTCGGGTTTAGTGTTTAGAATAGTATAGTATAAATTGTGTTGTGGTTCGGATCTGGAGTGTTTCAAGCTTGTCAGCATTTTGCCCTGTTCCAGTGACTTTGCCTGAAACTGAAATTAAGAGTGGTGAACTACTTAATCTGGTGGAGGAAATCTCAAGGCAGACTGATGTTCTAACTGTTACATGGCTGTTGTTTGCAGCTTTTAGCCAGACCTAGGGAGAAAGACAGGAAAAAATGTCAGAGAAAAATCATATAGAAGGTTTGTTGTGCCAGGACAAAATGGCCTGCAGTGGTGGGTCCAGAGAGCACAGTGAAGTTAAAGAGACTAGCATTAAAAAGAAGCCAAGTACTCACCATCAGGACCAAAGTAAGAGCCTCGAGGGCATCTCACAAGTCATAAATACCCCACGCTTTACCCTCTCAAGGGCGGAGAGGCAAAAGACCACTCTGAGAAGTGTATCCCAGGGCCAAAGGAAAAAATGTCTTCTTGAGTTCACCCACTTGGAGTTCAGCCATCTAAGAACTCTGGGGTTTCTAGTGTTTGTCTACAGTGTTTGTCACAGTGTTTATATTTAGTTTTGCTTTAATTTTACACACAGATGACTATAAAGTCTGCATAATTTTTTATAATCTTAGAGTTTCTAAATTTCTAATTCATTATTGAAAATCTCCACAGAATATTCTTTAGAATCTTAGAGTGTTCGAATTTTAATTCATTTTTTCTCTCTAGGCCATTTCTTCAATTTATTTCTTATTATTCTACATGTTGTGTGCCTATTTTTTAATTGAGATGAGTGCTGGAATTATATGAAGTGTAAGGTTGGTAAAAGGCAATGTTGGATTACAGTGATGACAAAAGTGACCAGGTCTTTTCAAAATGAAATAATACATGAAATATTGAGGAAAGGATAGAATGCCTTAGACAAACAAATTTACTCTTAATTTTGATAAAAAAAAAACTGTGACAGAAATAACAGCACCACTATGTAACTGATTATCCCAACTTTCTAAATATTTGGTTCTTTCTTCATTATCCATATCATATTAAATTTTTGCCAATTTTTTTTCAGTTCTATAACTGAAATTTGTCATAGTCACCCATGTCTCATTTTCTCCTCCTGTTCATTAGTATTCTCTTTTACACTTTCCTTATATGTCATAGTATCTTCTTTCACAGCTAAGCAGAGGCAGTATGCTAGAAAGGTAGAGTGGGAGGGACGGCTGCTAGAGTTTCTGACTTCAAATATCAGCCCTGCAAACTTGAATAAATTACATAATCTCTCTATGACTTTTTCCATCTGAACAATGATGTAATAGTGCCTACCAGAAATAATTGTTATTTGCATTAAATTAGTTTATGCACACGAAACACTAAAAATACTAGCTGGCACATGGAAAGAGCTGTGGACATTTCTATAATTATTTTTACTACTTCTTTTTCTAAGTAACGTTTTGGAAGCTATGTCTATGAGATATAGTCTGAATGAAGCAACACTGTCAACAGAAGCGTGCACCGCCCCTACACCACCATGCTACCTCAATACTTGCCGTATTCTAAGAGAGCTCTTTTATGTCTCGCGAGCCAACCTCTACTCACTACCCTCAGCCAAACAGAGTTTGCTTTTAGTGCAAATTCTCACCGCTCCCAAATCAAACGTTCAAACCTAGCATTCACTGGCTTTTATTTCTTGGTCAGAAAAAAGTTTATATATTACTCAGAATCTCATCCACCCTTCTCACAATCACCCTTTCAGGGATTATATAATTTTGAGGAAAGCTGGCAATAACTGACATTTAATGAAAATGGGTGGCTACCAGGAACCTCTCTAAGATGTTTAAATTCTTTCAATCCTTTGAGATAGATGTTTTTTTTTTTCCTATACTGAAGGAAATCAAAACAGAAATAATTTAAGTAATTTTTCTGTAGTCTTACAATAGTTAATGGTGAATATTTTACTTTAACTCAAGCTTGTGACTTCAAAGTCAATGAAAGAAAAAATATGCTTTTTTATCAGGTTGTAAAAATGACTAACCATTCTTTAACCCTTATTATGTACAAAGGGCTATGCTGAACTCTGCAAGAATTAGGGCTTTTTAAAAAACAGAATTCTGTCTGCTTCTAAAGCCAGTGAACTTCTTTTATTGACTCCAATTAATAATAGTTTGAATCTGCATTATATCTTTAAAACCAGCTTTGTTATAGGAAAATATTAATTCTTAGCTACAAAACAAAATTATATGAAATACCATGTTTTTGTTAACTATAGATAAGTGATTCTAAATTATATCTTCTATACCTTTAAATCTATGGAAGAACTTTGGCTTTTGTGTTGAAGCAGAGACAATGTCTGATTAAATAAAGGATCTCCTTCAAAGCTTGCTCAGATTTCTTTGTGAAGTACATTACTTTCAGGGAAAAATGACCTTGTGATTGAAAAGGATGATGCCTGACTTTGAGGGAACTCAAAAAGAAGCTATGTGATGAGATGAGGATAGGTGAGCCTGTGGTTGATTCTTACACAAACACACACACACATAGATAAGTTGTACAATGTAAAGACAATTTAATAAAGATTTTAAAGTGATTATCCTGAATTTATTATGATTTTTACTTTATTTATTTTATTAATTTAATTTAATTTAATTTTTGAGACAGGATTTTGCTCTGTAGCCCAGGCTGGTCATAAACTCACTATGGAGCCCAGGCTGGCCTTGGACTCATGGCAATCCTCCTGCCTCAGTCTCCTGAGTGCTGGGATTACAGGCATGCACCACCACACCAGGCTTATGTGGTGCTGTGGAATCGAGCTCAGGCACTTAGCACTTGACTTAATGCTTGCTAGGCAAGCGCTTTGACTACTGAGCCATTCCTCCAGCCCTACTTTATTTTTCAATGAATAATTTTTAAAATACTAGTAATTGGTCTAAGGTATACAGAAACCTTTGGCTACCTCAAGCACTGGCTCAGTATTTAGGGGTTCGTCACTGACCAAGTATCTGCCATGCATTTGAGCCTTCACTGTGTTCCTTATGGAAACTTTTGCAGAAAAATGTTGAGGCTTTTTGAGCAAAATGATTTTTTCTTGAGTACAGCAATCAAGCTACATAGCTTTCTCTGTGAAGTAGGTCACTTCGGCCTGTTTTTTTCTGATCTACTGAAGACTCTTTCAAGGGAATAGTAATTTACTTTAAGATAAATTTCATTGTGGTTGAAAGGCATTCAGATATTGGAGAAGGAGGGGAGTCTTTTCTGGGAAATATATTGAAGCTTTTGAACATTCCTCAGAGTGCTCAAAAGAACACCAAGTTCGTTTCTCCTGATTCTTCTTATCCTTTCTCATTTTTTCCACAAATCATATCATCATATGCATTCACATGATATGTAAACTGCCAAAGTTTCTGTATCTGTCAACCAGTTTAAGAAATATTTAGCACACGAAGTGCATCTCTGACACCTTTTAGATGTCTGCCAGCTCATATTCTTCGTGGTGCTCGAGCTGCTGGATTGTACATGGTTTCAACTTCCATTTGCTTTACTCTATTAAAAACACACAGGAACTATAGAATCTGGAAATATTTCTACATCTGTCAAGGGGGAAAAGTGGTTCTTTTGTCTCTACTTTTGAGTAAATAATATTTGTCCTGTTTTCTATTTTCAGGCAATGTAGAATTCTCTGTGAGGTTCTTTATGTCATTAGGATATTTGACACATGCCTATAAATAGAGTCAACTTATATTCTTTTAATATTGTTTTCCTTGATAGTTAAAAGTGACATCTATGTTTAAAGCACTGTATATAGTAGGTAAAATGGTAGAAAAACAAACACGTATTCATTTTAGACCAAAAGATACATTGAAAAACAAAACCCATAATAATAATTTTGTCCAAAACAATAAGGTAATTTTAAAGTAAGTCTTCTTAAACCTCTAATGGGCATTTGCCTATTTTCGTTTTGTTATAGTTAGGTGACATTGGGAACTGGTGACCCTAATAGCGATAGTCAGCTCAGGTAGGAGGTTCATAATGCTGTGTCCAAGCACCAGGGAAGGCAGGTAGAGCAGTGTGAGGTGGAGAAGACCAGCCACTACCCAGACCTGAATCTATGCCACCTGTAAATGTGTGGGACAAGCACAGGCTTTTACTGTACTCTGTGTGAAGAACAATATGATCTTCTCTATATGCATTGGTTTGGACCAAACTTTAGAAACTGATGTTGTTCTTGGTTTAAGTGTTAAGAGCTGAAGCTCAGAGGTCAAACCACTAAGCCGGGAAGATTGCTTAGAAGTGGCTCCCAACTCCAATGTCTCATTAGTATTAACCATTACGCTGTGCAAGCTTCATTAAAAAATTCCAGTGTGACAGGGAGGACAAGTTACTACCTGATGTGTGTGTGGCATCAGGGAGCTAGAAGTTCAAACCACGAGTGGGCCTCTCAAATACATGAAACACACACAGACACAGACACAGACACACACACACACACACACACACACACACACACACACACACACACACACACAGAACAGCAGTCAGGCAGTCAAAACAATTGCAGAAAAATGAGGGTGGACAGCAGGATGCTTGCTTGCTGTTTATTTGTAAATCTGCCATTAAACTATACTTCTAAAAGAGTAAAGTGGAGAGAAGGGGCAGAATACAACCTGAAAAGGGTCAGCACACTGGACTGGCGTCAGAGGCAGGGGCTGTAGACTGGGGTGCAGCCATGCCTAGAGCAGAGGGCTCACACACGAGCAAGGTGTGATTCACAGTGAGAAGCTGAATGCCTGGCGGGATGGGATGAGGCCTCGAAGCAACTCTGGCTCATTGGTGAGTCACACAGCGCTTGGCTGGGCGCCTTCTGTGAACCCATTTATGTAAGAGCCTCTTGTTCCAGACTGCAGCGTCTCAGCTCTAGCACTGGGAGGGACTGGAAAGTTTCCAGGAGCATTATTTAGACCTCTAGGAGTCCTTTCCCTATGTTTTCCAGGAGCTTTCAGAAATCTTTCTAGCTTTGCTGCTGACTTTGGACTTCCAAGATTTCAGGATGTCTCCAGGTCCATGTGTTTTGTTTGTAAAGGAATGTATTAATAACTCTGGCTTTCTCTTCCTTGATTTACACCATTGTGATTAGCTGACATTTCAAAGTCAATAATTCAGAGAGTTATTATTCTCTGATGTGCAGATAGCTATGTGTTCTGTGACATAACTTATCATTCCAGAAATACTAGTTTATTAGACTTAGTGATGAGGCAAAACTCATTGTAAATGGAACACAGTGAGAGGTCCTAGAATTTTCCTGGGTTCACCTGTAGCAAGATGTTTCATTAATGCAATTACTTGCTTTTATGTTGGTTTAGTTTTTGTCTGTAGAAATCTTATGGCAAGTCTCTTTTTATGTTACACACGCAAAGGACCTAACCAGGTGTGCTGAAAGAGAGTATAGGACTGTAAAGAGGAGTCTTAGGCTGTGGCTTATGCAAGGCAACTTCCATTTTGACCACTTTCCTTTCATCTCTAACATATCACCCAATCCCCTCTATTGCTTGTGTGTTCATGGATTTCTATGAGGAAAGTTGAAGAAGCATTTGTAGTTCTAGTTGAAGTGGGGCACAAACAGATGCTAACAGTTTGAGCTAATTGAGATGACACCTCACTTTGAACTTATCTGAAATAAAGCACTATTATTTTTTGCTTGCTTCTTGAAAGAAGCCACATTCTAGACAGACATTTAAATTATGCAACTTCTAAGTCACTAGTTCAGCACATATGACATGCCAGTCACAACTTCACAACATAGCAGACGACTGAGGTTTTCACAGAGCTAACATGTATAATGTGATACATGCTAATCTAGAGTAGACAAATCCTTCAAGAATCTTTTTTGAAAATAAGTCACTAAGGCTGAAAGGTTGTATAGCTGTCTATGACTTGGAAATTTGGGAAACACCATGTTAGGAGGACCAACAAGCTGATAGAAAATTTGCAGACGTGTGAAATGTTCTGAAAGTCATGATGAGTCTGGAGCAAGGTGTGGAGTAGGAGAGCAGTGGGGTGAAGATGAAGGGTCCAATACTGGTGTGTTTCAAGGAGGTGAGACTTGTTATCGTGTATTTTGGAGGGACAAGAACAGATGAGGGTTTAGGTGCTGAAAACACCATAAAACAGGTGGAAAATAGACATTGAGATATGGAAGTTGGAGAGGATAGGAAGGAAGAGATTTTGAAAACACGAACTTGCTGACAATTTTTATGCTGGTTTTTCCCTCGTCTTGGGATGATGTTTCTTATTTTTAAACCTTATGGCCACATTTTCTTACTCTAATACATTCTTTCCAATTGTTGTCCTTCTTTGTTAATTTTTATCCATAGCAGGACATACCCTCAGGGAGATTGAGTAAGCATTCTAGGTTTAATTTCTGACTACACATACACATATATATATGTACAATATATATTTATGTCATTGATAATATTATTCTTCCTTCACAGACCTAAAGCTCTGAAGAAAGTAGTTATTTTTACTCTTATGTACTGCTATTTCTAGCAACATCTGTCAGACAGTGGATATATGAAGAACTCTTTTACTCTTCCCAATATCTATAAAGCGCAACAGTGGAGAGTGATTTTATGTGAATCTGGTCATCCTTTCATTGTTCATGAAGGTGATTTAAAAAAAAAGAAGCCAAAGATAAAAATAAAATAATCACAAGGAACAGACACCATTTCACTTAGAATTTTTGGAATTTTCATATAAGACATGGTTATACACAGTGTTGCTCCCAGGAACTCTATGAATTTGTCAGAGTAAGACAAAAGAGCTTGCATTTATTTTATCCTTTTTCCTCTTTGAAGATCATCTTTTAAGATTATCATAAATTAAAAACATGGAACATAACTATGTGATATCTTTTGAAAATGTAGCTTAATCTGAGTTCAATTTTATTGAAATGTATTATTATATAAGACGTAGGCAAGCAGCTGTACTAAATATAGCATATTACTGCACAGAATACTACTTCAGAGTGCAAGATTAAGTATATAGTCCTTGTCACAGTATTCTTTTTTTTTTTTTTTGAGACAGGGTCTCGCTCTGTGGCCCAGGCTGGCCTGAATTCACTATGGAGCCCAGGCTGGCCTTGGGCGCGTGGCAATCCTCCTGCCTCAGCCTCCCAAGTGCTGGGATTACAGGCGTGGGCCACCATGCCCAGTTTATGTGGTGCTGGGGGATCGAACTTGGGTACTTAGCACTTGACTTAACGCTTGCTCAAGCTTTTCAGCCACTGAGCCATTCCTCCATCCCCTGTCACGGTATTCTTTAAGGTCACTTACTATGATATTTGATAGAATTTATGCACAGATGAGTAGCAAATATTTACAAGACACTACCTAAAGATCTTATGATGTTATAATGAGACGATTTGCATTTCAGGTCCTAGATCTAAGGCCAAACTTAAGATCAGAAAAGCATCATAAATGTTCACTAATACACTGGCAACTTGCACAATAATCACAGGGCCCATTTTGCCAGCGACTTTTCACAGACTTGTCCTCTGTTGGGGAACAGGTGCACAATCCCAGCCTAGTGGATCCCTCATGCCTTATACACAGGAACTTTTTGGCAGACTGGTGTTTTCTAACTTTTGTGCCTGTCGTATTCTGCCTTATGTGTTCTTATTTTTTGAATATGCCAAAATTAAGTAATGTACAAGGGTTATTTTCTTGGCCTAGGTAAGAAGCCTGCATCAGTCTCTGGGCTCTTTAATTTTATAATTCATCCTATTTATCTCTCCTAGAATGACTCTTATCTTACATAGTTCTACTTCATTCTAGAAGGAAATCAGTGTACAGGAAGAACGTTAGTCAGTGTGCCATGGAATCTATGGGAAAAGGAACATCCCTGTCCTATGTAGATGCATTAACAGGTATTTTGGAACCAGGAGATTCTACTCATTTTCCAATGTGATAACTTATGTTTTTCAGTGGTTTCTATGTTCAAAGAACAAAATAAAACAAAGCCTCATAGATAAATGACAGAGAAGGCTGTATTGGTATCACAGTAGTGCAGTAGTGTGTCTTTCTGTGCCTGCTTTGTCTTTTCATTATGCCCCTATGGCAAGTTTTAGGTGTTTCTAAAGCTCTTTAAGTGCCTTTGAAGATGAGTGGTCTTCTTGTGCTCCTCAGGGCTGGTACCTAAAGCAGATGTAACTTTTAGCCAATCAGAAGTATATTAGTTTGGGTTCTTTCAAAAGACAGAATTTACGGATTTTGTCACCAGAAGGTCTATTAGGAAGGCTTACAAATACAAAGATAGAGATGGTCCAAGATGGCTGCTTAGCTGTGAAGTAGATCTCCCATCCGGGACTGCAGAACAGACGGTGAAGTGAGAATCTGCTGTAGGTCTTGGGTGAAGACCGAAGCCTGAAGATTGGTGACTGAAGAGCAGCAATGGGCAGACAGGCACAAGTCGAGACTGGAGCAAATCTGTGCTGATGATCTGCGATGTGTAGCAAGTCGGTGTCCATAGACAATTGTGAAGGCAAGAGATTTCCCAGAGGAAGAAGCTGTAACAATCTTCCCTCTTCCTTCCTTTTATACCCTTGGAGTTGCAGTTGGCCCTCCCACATCTGGGTGGGTGTTCTTCTCTCATTGGCCAGCCCACAGATGACTCAGGCTCTAATCTAGACCAGTTCTTGATCCCCAATCTAGCGCAGTTGACAAAGCCCAGGTGTGGACATAATCCACACAAGTTGACATATTGCCTTCAACAGACACAAGTGGCAAAGGGGAAAAAACAGACATTTAGTAATAGAAATCTGTGACTTCATTAAGTATTGTATATTTAATGCTATGAAATAATTATGAAAGCAGATAATTTTATTACTTTTATATAAAAAAGAAAAGCCTATCAATCTTCTAGTAGTTATGGTTTCTTTATGGTTCTAGAGATGAAACCCAGAGCCTTGCATTTGCTAGACACTTTTTGTACCATTGAGCTATATCCTCAAAATCAGTTAAAAGTTTAAAGTTATTGTTAATGCTAGTTATTTTAGGAGGTTTAATTCTATGATTCATTCTATTTGTCTCCGTTTTCTAGAATGTCTTCAGATTGGCACCTATAAGACATCATGCAAAATAAAACAAATCTAGAATATTCTACTTTGCTTGTAAGAAAAGCAAAAAAGAAAAAAATGCAGAAGCAAACTAGAAATAATCTTAGTTTACCAAAATGAAATTAAGAAATTTTTATGATATTGCTGATATATGAGGCTTTCATTTACATATAAAGACTAAAATAAAAAGATTACCTAAATATTTTAATGATTTTTAGTCTTATACTTTTATTGTGATTTTGAAATTATTTTACCATAAGTTATTATACAAAAGATATGAAAGTGGTCCATGATACCTGTAAATCTCTGAATTTCTGAATCACTGGTTGAATATTTAAGGCTTTCATTTGGACCAAAAGTTTCTTCCAGATGTTACCCTAATTCTTTCCTTTGCTCTTAGTTGAAACTTTTTCAGAAAATTGGAAATACTCAAGCCACCTGGCACAAAATTTCTCCTGCAGGTAGTGTACTGCTTCCTCCATAAGGAGCTGTCCTTGGCCTGCTTTCTTAATCATCACGGGGCTCTGTTTTCTCATTCTAGCTCATCACAGATAACCCATGGTTAGATTTTCATACATTAAAAACATGTGTACTGTACATCTCTTATAATCCAATGGAAATGTTGCTTACTTTGAATTCAGTTGGGCTGAACTTTTAGCATATAAATTCTATGTAAAAGACTGTACCCAGCAGAGCAAATTTCTGCATGGGATACTACTTAGAAGACAAGAACGTGTTCATTCCAGTCACCATTGTATTGGCAAAGGTCAAACACTGACAAAGATTCTTGTTGACAAAACAGATGCACAAATAGATTAGGAAGATTTATAAGACACCATCTACAGCCTTTAAAAGCTTACCATGTAGTAGTGAGATAAACATTTAAATTTCAGATCTCAGGTCTCAGGGCCAGCAAAATACCAGAGATGTTAATTCATTCATGGCAACTTGCACACTCTCATGGCTTGTTTACCAGCCAGATCATAGACACGTGCTCTAGTAGGGAACAGATGGATATCTGTCCTGTCCCAGGGAGACCTCTGTGTCTTCAACATCTGGAAGAGCTGTACTTTCTTATTTTTCTTCCCAAAGCCTCATTATCTTTTCTAACTTATGGAATATATAAAAATTAAATAATATACAAGGGGATATTTCCCTAGTCTTGGTTAAAATAATAAATTATCTTTGATTTTTCTGGTTCCTATTATTTGTCTAAAATGGTCCTTTATTCATCCTGAATGTGATTCTGAAATGGTTTATTATAATTATAAGCATCACTCAGTAGTAAGCCAGACACAAAAGGTTCAACTCCACCCTCAAAAAGAGTCAGACACACCTTTATCTCATTAAGGCCTATTTTATTCTAGAAAGAAATCAGCATAAAGGGAAAGGATTAGGCAGTGTGATGTGATTTGATGGGAAGAGCAATTGGTCTTTCATGAATAGACTTGATGCAAAGAATTTTGCAACCAGCAGATGGATTCAACATTCTCCCCAATGTGCAAGCTTGAGTTTGTTGTCAGTTGCCCTGTGGAAAAATAATAGCAACAGATGAGAAATGCCGAGCTTCTAGCTTTTCACTAGCCACCAGACTTAACCAATGAACTCCAATAATGTATTTTACTGTCCCATTTATTGTTGCTTTCACAAATAACTTCAACTGAGGAATAATATCTGAAAGAGCACCGAATGCATAAGGATGGTGCTCAGAATATCACAATCAATTTATGTCCTCGGAAAAATTTTAGTGAAATGTTTCTTTTTCCATTTTGAAGGAATCTCAGAAGCCCCATTTCATGACACTCAATAATTTTTAAATTAAATAATTAACCAGAGTATCTGCTATTGATATGTGTTAGATGCGTGCTTTCACTTTGTGGCTAGTTTGCACTTATGAGAACCTGTAGTTTCTATTCATTCTAGTATATTACTCATCATTTTATTATTTTTTGAGCTGATGCTAATATATATTGAAAGTGACAACTTTTGGCCATTGAAGTACCATTGACTATATTATTTCCAGATAATTGTCTTAGTATAGCTGTCTAATGTATATTTTTTGAAATCCCAAACTCCAAAACAGAATAAAGACTTTTCATGTATTTCAGATACTGAGTTTTTTTCTGTCCCCATCATTAGAGGACTCCAGTGCTCCCAAACCTAGTTATGGAAACTTAGTAATTAAGCACAAACTGTTTGACAGACATAAACTAACATTCTTGAGGCAGATTTCATGGTCTTGGAAATGATCAAGAATGTGCCCTGAGAAACTTTGTGACACCTTTCCCCGTTGTTGGCAATAGATTAAAATAAAGAAGTCAAGCTAAATGATCTTAAGTTTCCTTCCAACATTGTGGTTCTAGAGTTCTTTGACTCACTCCTCCTGCTATGATCTCTGGGGTATAATGCCACCAGGAACTCTCAAAATTCTATACATTGGAGGGTTCTGCTGTACAAAATCCAAATGAGTTGCCTTTCATATTCTTTATGCCCTATGTCATTTCTCTAACTGAGGTATATTTCTTTTAATGCATAATTTTACCTTAAATCTAAAAAAGATAGTGTTTCAATACTTACTTAACTTCAGTGCAAAAGAAGCATTCATTGGAGTATGTTTTACCATCAGATCCACAAACTGGACTATGTACATGAATACATGATATCTGTTCTCCTGGCCGTGGCTTTCTATAATTACTGCAGTCAATCTGGAAGCAAAACATTAACACTTTCAATGATTTCAATCAAATATTTATCCAAGGATTCAGGGTTTTCTAAGAAAGTCCAGAGTGCTTTCAATGTAGTTCTTTATTAGTCAAATAATCAGTTCTTACCAGACTTCTTTTATACATAAAAAGTTAGATATGTTTATATTAGATTCGGAAATCACATAGGATAACTCTATCATTGTTAATGATAGCTCATCTAAAAGTAGAATTTTTTTTACACTATAATAGTTGACTACCATGTTCTCAACATACATGGCTTTTTCATTAAATGCAACTATTCTCATGGGATTATGAAAATATATTTTCTGTATGATTATTCTGCTATGTCTGCTTTCACTTGAAATGTTTAGTGCAAATCTAAGTGTGAGAAATAGCTACAATTTTAAGGACTAGTATATCATTGGTTACTTCTACTATTAATTATTGCTAACAGCTACTTGTGAGATACACTTTGCTAGCATGCAGACAGACACATGTATTTTAATATTATAGCTGAAATCCAGGAGTCTAAACTGCTACATCAGGACCAAGGTAAAGAGCATACAGGGAGATGATAGAAGATTTCTCAGAGAAAAAAAAAGTGCCACATCTATTATTTACAAGATAAGCATACCGAAGAGTGTGGAAAATAGTAGCACACATCAGAATTCAATTCTAGCTCTGTAACTGCCTCCCATGCGCTGGGATTTCTGGTGTGTGCCACCATGCCCAGTTTACATGGTGCTGGGGAATGAACTCAGGTACATAGCTCTTGCTAGACAAACATTTTAGCTGCTGAGCTATTCCTCCAGTCCCTACACCTAATTTGTCTTCTTTTTTAAAAGAACAATAATAGAAGTTACGTAAAAAAAAATTATTAAAGAAGGGAAGTGTTCATGAGCCACTCAGCAATGGTAAGAATGGCGACTCCCTTGGTCGAGCCCTCCCATGGTGGGCTCTGTGCTAAGCCCTCTTCTGGTACTACGGCATCAGCTCCTGGAACAATCTTGAATTGTAGTGTTTCCTAGGGCCACATAAGAAGCGAAGCCAGATCCGGCCCAGGATATGTTAATTCTGATGTTAATTTCTCCAAACATCATTCTATAATTGTCATTTTAGAGACATGTCTAAAATTTGAGAAATGAAGCCAATTAGGAGATTCAAAAGTAAAATTTCAAATACAGAAATGTAATAGATATATATCAAATTTTTTATTGCTGATTTTCAAAATTATATATACTTGATACCTTTATATCAAGATGGAGATACTGACCTCTCTTTTTGGTCTGGCACATTCTATATCTACAACAAGAAAAAAAAGACCATTTAATCTGGGAAGAATCTTACATTATTAAAGAAACAATTCTTTGATTGTCTCAGTTTGCAACAACAGTATGTATCTCTCAAGACTTTGCTTTTACTTAATAGCAAAAGCTGATGATCTTAACACATGCTTTTTTTGTTCCTTTATCTTTGTAGTCGAATTGAAACATAGTCAAACAATAAAAAATAAATGAGAAGTTGGCCTTAATTTTTTGATTCATAATCAGAACTCCATAAATAATGAAAAAAGGGTGTCATACATTTAAAGATTTTGAGTATGATGTACTATCACACAGCATGTTTAGTCATGAATTCTAAAGAGGCAGATGTTAATTCAATAATAGATGCATAACTTATGCTGCCAACTAATGGATTGTAATGTAATGGATAGTGAAATATGAAATCTTTCAAAATAGGGAAAATAATTCAAAGTAGAAACTGGATAGTCACTTCTTGAAGAAGTTACAGAAAATATTTTTATGTATTACCATTTGGCCTTAGCTAAGAACTAACATACATCCAGCCATTGGGTGATATGATTACCAATTCATTGGCAGAAAAAAACAAATTCATTATAAAAATATTTTTATCTATGTGATAAGGTCTCCTAATATTCAGTGTGCAGAGATGACGTGAGCTATTGTTATGAGGGCAGGGATGAAATTATGAGAGACATACTCACTGAGGATAGCCGCAAATGCCAGAGCCACAAACAGAATGAATGCTGTTGCTCTCATTGTGCAGAAGTATCAAAGAAGTAGGCGAAAAAGTGGACTTCTGGTGTCTGCACAGGCACATAGCTCCTTTTTATAGTGTGAAGAGTTCCTGCTTTAATTGTGAAACACTGATTCTCATTGACAGAATCCTGGAAAGTTGTCAGATACCTGTGCTGGGCGTGGGCTCAAGTCTTATGAAAGACAGGTAATTCCACATGTAATTCAGAGGTTAGTTGGAACGCGTGAAGCTGGCATGATTTCCGTAGACTGTTTTTCAAACCACCTCATAAACCAGCAAATTAATGAATACTTGATAAGTTTTAGATTATTTGATCTTCATAACCAATCTATCAGGTATTCACTATTATTATTTATTAGGTATACAGATAAGTAATTGGGATTTTAAGAATGTAAAGTAGTTGCAGTGAGATCCCTGCCTATTCTTTGTTATGCGCTTTTTCCAGGAAGAGTGCTCAGCAAGACAGATTATAGGCTTTACCTTTTTCTCTTACCCAACTTTTCCCTCTCACTGCTTTGATGTCAAAGGGAAGATGTTGCTTGGTGAAACTTCAGATTGGGCAGAGAGAAAAATTATCTACACTGAAGTTTTGATTCAACAGAAGCAAATGATAATCAGTGCTTTTCCTTGGAAGAATACCTTTCTCAAGATCAACATGTCTACAAAGGCAATATAATCGTTGGAACTGGCGAACACTCATCATTTACAGAGTCTCAGGGGAAAACATCTGTCATTGGTCCTAAAGAGATGATTGGCCACTTCAGAGTTAACAATAAAACTATGAGAATATCCTGACCATGAGTAGAGACGGAGAGGGACTTGTAATCCAGAAAGTACTCATAGGACCCAAGCCAGACCAAGAAGGAAATGGTAATTTTGATGCGAGCCTTAAGTATGTGTATGGAAAGTGATGTCTTCTGTTTAATACAATAATTCCAACTAGCAGGCCACTGATCATTTGACTATGGTTTAAATAAGTTAAATTGTGTTGTTAAGCCATGCTTCTTTAGAATGACAGAGATAGAAGATTTTGGTTTATATCTACATTGGATATAAAGCTTAGAAAGGGGAGGCTAATAGTTCATATCTTTGCTCTTTCAAAGGTATTAAGAGCTGAAAGTTATGCTAGGGTGGTCTGGAGACAAGTATTAAAATGGCCTTGAGAATTGAATCTTTGGGAGTTTTGAAATATAAATTTTTGTGAGCTCTATTATTTTCCATAGGGTTCTGCAAGCCTTCTATCCCCTACAAGTCTAATTTTTCTTCATTTGACCGTTGAGTAAATTCTAAGCATTTACTATGTTTTGGAGATTATATTTTACCTTAGATGTACCAAGATGCTTTGGAAACTTGACTATTGCCCTTATGTAGCTTGATAAAAGTTCTTGACCAAACTTCAGTCAGGATCCTCGGAATCCTGTTCTTGATTGAGTATTAACATTGGGTCCTGTCTGGTTATGTCCTTTAAAACATTATCTTAACAAAGAACCTTCTAACCTCCTTTAATAAATGATCATTGTTGATATTTGAGCAAGTTATTCATCAATCACCTCTGATATATGTAGCCCTTAGTCTACCATTAGCAAAAATACTAAAGGTCAGTTTTGAAGGCTGTCCCTAAGTTTCATACTTTTATTGTGTGATTTTTTATTCACAGATCATCCCACTTTTTCTTGGCTATAAAGTCTCACTTGTTCTTGTACTTGGAATTAATGTCAATCTCTTCTTTGTTACAGTGACTCTTTTGTAATAGTCTTACATAATGTTTTTCTTATTATGTTAACAATTGTGAGACTAGTTTTTAACACACTGCAGGGTAAATTTAGACTGCTGAGTGACAGGGTCTCACTCTGTAGCCAGTCTGGTTCTGAATTCACTACATAGCCCAGGTCGGCCTTGATCAGGGTAAATTTATTACAATACTTTCATTATACACTTGTCATGATTTTCAATGAGATTGTATATAAAGCACTTATTCGTGTCTAGTTCATGACGTTCACTCATAAAATGCCAGTAGTTGATGACAATGACCAGAGTGACAATGGCAATGATGGTGCCAGTGGCTTGGAAAAGAAATGAGTCAAAGAGTATCAAAAGACTATTTTAAGAGAAAGAATTTTATATCTTTGTGTTCTTATGGGAAATAATAGATCTTAGACAAATAGAAAAAGAAACATTAAGGGTGCTTGAAGATGACTGGTGCTAATGAGCGCCTGTCATTTTGAATAAACCATTGAGTCTAGGTGGATACCTGTCAGTAACCTGAACAAGTGACTTTTTTGTCTACTCTGAGGAGGGACTCAGTTCTTACTTTCCAACTTCTCCTTTGTAACAGCACACATCTTTAATGTATTTATTTTTGCTTGTGTATATGAGATATACAGATGAACTATTTTTTGGTGTATTCTAACACACATATGACATACTTTGGTTGTATTCACCCATGCATTCACCCTCTTCCACTTCTCTAATCTCTTCCCAATGACTTTCTTCCTGTTCATTAATATTCCCTCATTTCTTTTCTTTTCCCCCCTAACTTTTTAAGCTGCAGACGTAAGAGAAGAAATGGTACCTGACTCTCTGAGTCTAGCTTTTTTTTGTTAATATGATAATGTCCAATTCCCATCTACTTTTCTGCAAATGACATGATTTAGCTCTTTTTATGACTACTTGTCCCTATGTATGCACACCACATTTTTGCTATTCATTAATTGCTTGACAGGCACCAAGGTTGTTTCCATAGCTTGTCATTATAGATTCATTATCGATTGCATCATAATAGAAATGAGGTTATAGACATCACTGCAGTATTCTGACTTTAATTCTTTTTCAAAATACAGTGAGAAGTAGTCTAGCTAAGTCAAACAATAACTCTAATTTTAGGTTTTTTTTCTTTTTTGAATCTTCATCTGTGTTTCCCATATGTTTTCGTCTACCAGTTTCATAATTGTAGCAGATCTCAGCATATTTCTTTGATGCATTTTGAATTGACTTTTGTACAGGGTGAAAGGGGTCTTGTTTCACTTTCTATCTGTAAAGATACAGTTTTTCTAATACCATTTGCTAAAAAAAGATGAGAAACACTTGAAGTCACAGATACAGGAAGAAAGCTTTTTAAATAAGACTCCAATAGCATGCAATATGTAGTCAGAATTAACAAAAGGGACCTTACTGAGTTAAAAGCTTCTGCACAGCAAAACAAGCAAAGAGTGACGTGATAGCCTACAGATTGAAAGGAAAATATTTGCTAGCTACTCTCCAGAGGACTAATATCTAGAATATATGAAGAACCCCCAAAAAAACTAACAAAAACAATAACTTAATCAATCAATGGGCAATTGAATTAAGCAGACACTTCTCAAATGAAACATGAATGGCCAAGAAGTGAATTAAAAAAAAAACCTTCACATCTTTAAACATTAGTAAAGTCTAAATCAATTTTTTTCTGATTCCATCTCACCTTAGTCATCAAAAACTCTTTTACCCTGTTGGTAAGAATGTAAACTATCACAGCCGTTATGAAGGTCCAGATGAAGAGAGTCAGGTACCATTTTTTCTCAAGCTTAGTTATAATTTCTCTGAGTTTGGTGTAGTGATTAGCATGGCTCTCATCACTAGCTTTTGATGTCTTCATTTAGATTCCCTGTCAAGTAGAAGCCTTCCAAATAATGTCCTAGGCTGGGCATCAAACAGAGAAATATATTCAGTGGTTTTGGCCGGTAAGACTCAATCAGTGACCCATTGCTCTCCGCAATGGAATGAATCCTCAAGTGCCCCAGTGTGATAGGGCGATAAGTAAGTCAGCAATAGAACTAGTCAAGTATCTGCTGGGAGTCCACCTGCTCTGTGTTTCAAGCTACTTGTTCAAGATAGTAGAAGGAAGAGCTCTGGCTTTTTTTTTTCAGAACTATGATGAACCTCCATATGCGTATTTTATGACTCCACAAAGGAGAATCTAGGTGTGCACATCTTCTCTGTGCATGATTGCTTGTTACCAAACAGAGATGATCCTAAAAGGCCAAATACATTTTGTTGGATGAGAACTAAAGATATCTATTGTGTTGCATCTCAAGTGTTGGACACAGCTGATGACCATCAATTGCCTGTCATTGTACCAAGAAAGGGCAATATTTGCCCTTCTCTCTACACCAAATGTTAGGAAGTAACTTCAGTTATATTGAATCAATATTTCAACAAAACCTTCTTCATTTATGTACTTTAAAATGACAGCAAAATGACACATTCAAAGAGTTATTTCATGTCTGGATCACCCCATCATTGGCAGTTCCTCTTGGTATTTATGTGTGCAGCCCTAAAAGACATCTCTGTGCTACTGAAGTTCGTAGTGTTTGTGACCTGAAACGTTAGAACACATGGTCTTCATTTTTTGTCTTTAAATAAATAGTGACAGCTATAAGTCTGTTCAGATGGGCTTCTATGAGAATAGGAATTAGGATTTTTATCTAGCAATCAGAGTAAGGCTTTGTCTAAGACAAGTTTCGGAGTCAATTTATGTCCTTATCAATAATAAATCTACCACTTCCTGTGCTTGTTGGACACCATGTCTACCTTCCCCTACAGCCATTGGTTCTTAAGAAAATGGAGCTTACGTTATTAACTTACTACTCTTGAAGGTTTTGAAGTTCTATGAATATTCTGTATCAAAATTAGGTGTGAAGTACAGCATGGGTAAATGTACATATTGTCCTCAGGAAGCTTATAATGTGCACACATTAAGAAATCCATTTTCAGTGTGCTGTTTGTGATGTAAGAGATCAGAATGTACAGCAGGTAGCTTAAGAATCTGGACAGAGTTTCCTTCAATTAGTAAACTGAGGAAGTGCATAATGTGGCACACACCAACAGAAGGGAACAAATATATGTGAAAATTATTTAGAGAAGATGCTGCTGAGGCTGAAGGGGGTGTGGAGATCAAGGATATGGAAATGTTGGACAGATGATGTTAGGACTAGGGGCATGCCTGTATGAGTTTGACAAGTGCACTGGGGCTTCTCAGAGCGGTGAAATAAAAGAGTGGTGGTTATGGGGAGTGAGGGGAAGCTGTCCTAATGGGGTGGCAGGGGTGACTATCACCACAGTATTTTTAGGAGAGAACAAGGAAATGAGATCTCTATTTTAGGAAAATTGTTCTGAAGACAGTTGGAAACCATGCTGTGGGGAGTGGAGTTTTGAGCGAATAGAGAGGAAGAGTTGTTGGCGACATAAACTTTTCGGTAATCTCTACGCTGCATAGCTATGTTACCACCATGTGGTGTTCTCTCTTCTTGGAAGCACCTGTTCATTTCTGAACACCAAAGCCATATTTTTAACCTCCGACCCACTCTCCCCCTGTCTTCTTTTGTTAATTTTTATCCACACTGACATTAACCTGGCATGTCACTGGTTGGACATGCCTGTTTAGCATTTACTTGCAAAATTAAGGCAGTAGTACTAATAACTACAGCGTGAAGTTGAATTAAAAACTAATATAAGAAAAGACATAAATACAATACTTCACCCCACAGGACAGGAAACACTGAATAAATAAAACCTGTTATGTTGATCCTTTGGATTCATTTCCACTTGTATGCAGATACCAGCCTTAAGCAACACACTCTCCACCTCTAATTCCTTGCATCCCAGACGTGGAGTGATATTTAAATAATTCTTAAATACCTCTGCTTGAATAGCTTGAATTGTGCTCAAATCCAACTAGAAATTATCTTTCCCTCTACATACATACTGCTGTTAATTAATTCACTTGCTAGTATCTAGCTTCCATGTGCTTTAGGAATGAGCTGCACGGTGCGTGTGTGCAAAAATTAGCAAGCATGATAAAAAAGAAGAGGAGGATCTCAGAGGCCAGTGAGGCAGAGCAGGAGCAGCAGGGGCCTCTGGGAGTCTATGCCGGCTGGATTATACTTCCCGTCCTTGTTTATTTGTTGGGGTCCATGAGATTCGTTATAGTTGACTTATGGCTGAGTGGAAACAAGTGTTTCTTGCAGACTGGGAATTTCTTTGTTACTAAGATGAGGAAGTCATTTGGTTTAGAATGGAATGCCTTTGCGATGGGAATTGGTTGTCCTTCAACCTAGGTGTGTACTGCGCTCTGACATAATTATGCTGATTGTCCCTGCCTTAGAAGTAAACAAGCCCAGTATATATAAGGAGAAGTGTTTTGAATAAAATGCCCTTTTGCCACTACAGAGGTTCGTGTGCGTGTGTTTGTGTCTGTCTTTCTGTCTGTCTGTCTGTCTGTCTTGAATCCGCACCTCCCCACTCATACCCAGTTGACTGACTGAGCGGGCGCGGTCATTTATTCAAACCCCACAGCAAGAATTTGTATGATACAGGATGAACTGGGACTACCATGCTCTTAACTTTCATTAACCCTTTTCAGTTGCTCAGAGCTTTGAGATCTTCAGACGGTTTTAACTCAAACCTGAGTGACTCGAAACTTTTCATCTTATTGTTACTCTTTTCTTTCATACATAAAAAATGGTGATACATGGAGGATAATGCTAAGGCCCTGGGGGCAAAAAATTAATAAGCCGCAGGATTAAGAATCAAAAAGCTTGAATGTCAGTGTAAAAGTTTCACTACTACACCTAATTTTTCTGTAGTGATAGTCATTACTGTGTATCAAACTGTAAAAAGAGTTTAAATTAAAATGTTCTTTCTTTTACAGAAGTCAATAAAATGTGTTAAAAATGGCCAGAATCATGGCTTGTCATTGTTCAGGCTTACTATGTGCAAGACACTTTACTAAGTCCTTTTCATGCATTATAACATCAAGTCCTAGAATATTTCATAGGACTATTTTTCTGTCACATACATATTCTTTTGCTTCTGGTGATAACTGGGCCCAGAGTCTCATAGGGTAAATCTTCAGCAATGAAAAAAGAATTATTTTAAAACCTGGAAACCAGGAAATTGTACGGTAGTAACTTAAGTGCCTTAGAAAGGTCTTTAGGACAATGCTATCTCTCTTCTTAATAAGAAAGATCTTTTTATGCATGTCTGAGTTTATACTAAGCACTAAACAAAAATAAAATAGTAATATGTGACATTGGGGTTCTTTTCTTAAAGAATGTGGAAGTCTTTTCAGTGTATGTTTACTACTGGGAAAGAGGGAAGGATCCTGTGGGGTTTTTTTGGGAATGTACCTAAGAATTCCCCCTGTGTATACGTCCCTTCCATATTCTTGCTGGCAATTTACACTCTAAAATCATTTCGGGCCTTGACCTTGCAATCTCCTTTCAAGGAACTGGGTCATTGGGTTACTATTCATGTTTTAAATGACATTCAAAAAATACACTTTCAAATTTTTAATTTGCTATTATTATTGTAAGAATGGGCCATATAGCTCAACATGTACTTTTTACTTCAAGATTCCATCCAAATTTTGCTATCTGTTTCTATGCCTTTACAGCAAAATGATCCAATCCAGCAAGAACTAATATAGTTAAGATGGTAATATTTTCTAAATTTTTATAGATTCAATAATATTAACACCAAAATCTTGGCTGATTTTCTTGGAAAAAAATGAATAAGATGGTTCTAAGGTTTTTATGGAAATAGAAATTACCCAGAATTACCAAAGCATCCTTGAAAACAGGAAGTTGGAGCACTCACACTTCTTAACATTGAAATATAATACAGAGTTCTGGTAATCACTAGTACTGTAACTCCTGTGTTGAACTCGGCAATTTCCACACATAGAACTTGGCTCTCTGCTCATTACCTTGGCTTACAGATAGCTAGTCCTTCATTCTTTCCCATGGTGACCTGACTCCTCAGGGCCTAACATACCAACTTCGCTAACCTCCGCAACTGAACAACTGATGATAACAACCCTGCCCACCAGTGGGGACTTGTCTCTCGTAATGTGTAGCCTACTTGTTCTCCCTACCTATTAGGCAACCCTGCTTTGTCTTCTTCTGCCCAGTCTTTGACCAACATGCCAGCGGAATAGCCCAACTCCCAGACTCTCATACCAGCCACACAACATAAAAACTCTCTTCACCCTATAATTAGCCCTCTGCCCCTTTCCCGCCATTTTATCGATATGTATACAATCCACAATGTGTGTATTGAACTTGAGTAGTTCGTGCACATATATATTACATCAGAATCACACGCCCTTCCCCCTCCCTGTTTGAGCCCCGAGCCCTCACTCCCTCCCCACTAGTTCCATTCTGCACTCCTTTAGCTCTATGATGTGTCGGTAATCTGAGTTTCTCATTCTGGGTTCTCTTTGCCCCTTTTAGGTACCCCCTTTATTCCTTACTCCTTTACCTCTCCTTATTGGTCTTTCTTATCTCCCCAATTCCTTATGCCTGGATTTCCGACCAAGGCATGAACTCACGGGGAACCTTATGCCCGAATTAACTACCTGTGCCTAGGCCCATGGGGGCAAAAATTTTTCATTCAAAATTCTCTTGCTGCTGGTCATAGTTCTGCAAGGGTCTTTCTTTTATCTAACTGTAAGGACAAATTGTAGATTGATGTATTAGAAATTAAAATGAAAGACCCTCATGTCTTATTATTTATTTACTTACAGCTTCTTGAGGGGTAGGATTACAAGCATGTGCCACTACATTCAGTTCATATGGTGCTGGGGAACCAAACTCATGGCCTTGTGCTTGCTAGGCAAATGCTTTAATCACTAAGCTACACTGTCAGCTCTAAAGCTTTATTTTAAATTGACAAGTGATAATGTGTAATTGTGCATATTTATGGGACACAATGTGATATTTTGATTGAGGTTAAAATTATGGAATAATAAAATCAGGTTAATTAACAAATCATCATTTCAAATATAATTTCTTTGTGGTGAATACATTTAAAATTAATTTTAAGCTATTTTAAAATATGCAATACATTATTCTAATTTGAGTCATTAAGCTGTGCTACAAATCACCAGAGCGAATTCCTCTGTCTTTCTGAAACTTTGTGTTTTTGATCAATGTCCTCCCTTTTCCTCAACTTTTGCCCTCCTCTTCAACTTCTGAAAACCACCATTCCAATCTCTGCTTCTGAGTTCAACATGTTTAGATTCCACATTTGTGTGATCATGCAGTATTTGTCCTTCTGTGCCTGGTTTATATCCTTTACATAATATAATATTCTCCAGGTTCATTTGACATTGTCACAAACGACATAAACCCTTCTTTTTAGGTTCTGAATAATATTAAATATGTTATCTGTTTAAAATGCATTTATGTATTGATGGACACAAACTATTTCCATTGTTAGCTGTTATAAATAATGCTGCAGTACATATGGGAGTGCAGGCATGTCTTGAAATACCAAGTTCAATTCCTTTGAATGTATGCTAAAAAATCAGTTTGTTGGTTATTCTACTTTTAGGGTTTTTGGCAATGCCCTGTGCTTTTCTCAATGATGGATGATTACATCCCCAACAATAGGGTTGATTTTATTTCCCACATTGTCATTCTCAATTAATGTTTGTTAATTGTGTTCTTTTTGATACTCACTAATTTAATAGATGTGAGTTGATATCTCCTGTGGTTTTAGTTTGCAGTTCTCAGAAACTTAGAGATATTCAGCACTTCCTCATATAAATCCTTTGGCCATTTGTAAGTTTTTGTGTCAGTTAGTGTTCTCTCAAGGAACAGAATGGATAGAAAATATGCATAATTATTCAAAACCAGACTCCTTCAAAATGAGCACACCTCTTTCTATTTTTAATTCAATTTGGACTATATTTCTTTTGATTTATGCCATGCAAGAGCAAGGTTGGTCTTATCATCTCAGCTTGCCAATCATCCTCAACAGCACCCGAAACTGTGCTTTACTAATATTATAGGTATTTCTCACTCTAGTCAAGTTGACATAGCACCGTTAATACCTATAGTCTTCTTTTGAAAAATATCTGTTCATCTTATTTGCCTATGGTTTTGTTGTCGAATAGCTTGAATTTCTTCTTGAAATTTTTCTTTATTTTGGATATGTGGTGAATTGACATTTGACAGAAGTTTTATTTATTATTCTTTGGAGAATAGCCATTTCTCTTTTTTGATGTGGTGTCTCACATTGTAGCACAGTCTGCTCCTGAACTCACTATGTAGTCCAGGGTAGCTTTGGACTCATGGCAATCCTTTGGCCTCAGCCTCCTCGAGTGCTAAGATTACAGGTATATACACCATTATGCCCGGCTTATATGGTGTTGGGGAATCCAACTCAAGGCCTTGAGTTTGCTAGGCAAGTTCTTTACCCACTGTGACATTCCTCCAGCCTCTGGTAGTACAGTCTATTCAAAGGATGTACCTGGAGACCATTGGGTATCCACGTACAAAATCATCTAAGAAAGTTCATAGAAGGGCTAGAGGAATGGCTCAATTGTTAAAGTATTTACTGAGGAAGCTCTTAGGCAAATGCTAAGTACTTAAGTTTGATTTCCTAGCACCACGTAGAGCTGGGCATGGTGGCACATGCCTGTAATCTCAGCGATCCGGAAGTTGAGAGATGAGGATTGCTGTGAGGCCAAGGGCCAGCTTGGAATCCATAGTGAGTTCAGGACCAGCCTGGACTATAGAGCAAGATTATCTCAATATATATATATATATATATATATATATATATATATATATATATAGTCAAAATGAATGAAGGATTTTTTAAAAGTTAAAAAATACAGAACTCTTAGAAGAAAACTGAAGTATAAAAAATTTTATGACCTTTGAATGGCAAAATCAGATTAAGGATTATTATTTTTATAAGTAAGGAAAGAGGCACATATGCACAAAAAGTGACCAGTCCACTATCATATACCTAGAAAATGGTCATATTGGGGGAAAAACCTAATAATTCTGTTCCAGTATCAAATATGAGCTACTTACAGGATATTTATAGTTGGAATGATGATGAGCATCACAAAGCCACAACAATACAAATGCTGCTGTTTATACATTGATCAAAACTGAATAAAATCACTTTTTCTCTACCCCTAAAGATAGAAAAGCAAAAATTGTAAAACAAACCATTTCAAATTAGTATTTATGCTCACTTACTATCTTCATATATGGTAAACATTTACCTTTCCTGAGGAAACAAAAGAAAAGAAAATTGATTTTGGTGTGCCCTCCTAAGACAATGTCTATATTTTGTTGATATTGAACAGTTTCTGATGAAAAGCAAGTCTTGAATCATCAAAATCATAATTTGGTGGGAATTTTAATCATCTATATTTTTAGTTTTTGTCATCAGTAATTCCTAATAATACACCCCTATCTTATTTATTTACTAAATTATTTAATAAAATGAAGTATCCTCAAGAAAATGGTTTGTCAATGATGAAATTGTTTGAAAACAAGATTTAAAAAGTAACACAGATGCAGAAACTTCAGAACAAGTTTTAAAACTGTTGGTAGATAAGAGAAGACAACATCACGATGAACTTAGATTTGATGTCAATGATAAACTTAGATTTGATGTCAACACGTAGGGAAAAGATGACAGTGAAAAGAGTGCAGACCAAAAGTTTATAAGTTAATAAGTCTTTAAATATGCAAATGGTGGTGTTGGGCTTATGTATTTCAAGATGTTTTCTGTGTTTGTGGGGGGTGTGTATGTGTCTATGTGTGTTACTTGGAAACCATTTATGCTTCTTTGTGCAAAAGTTCATCTTCAATAAAAGATTGCAAATTATTCAATTTTCTTTTATAGATGAGGTATCACAACTGATTTAAGTAACAAATACAAACAGAAGTAAAGATGAACTCTTTGGGGGACTATTTTTGGTAAGGTATGAAGAGAAAGCAATCTGTTAGTGAGGCAAAAGTTTGTAGAAAAGAGCACGATGACCTTCTTTATTCATTAGTGATGACTGTGTCTGGCTCTGCTCCTACTCAGAACATCAGGAAAGATCACGGGGGTTCATTCAGATCCCAAGTGTAATGACCGTGGTGAAAATATTGTTGCTTTCATATCCACATCCACAGAGATGTCAGCATCTTCCTTCATGAAGAAACTGAATTTTTCCATTACTTTTCCTAAGGGAAGAGAAGGTTAACAAGATTCATCCACACAAGCGGAAATATTAGGCAAAATTATTGTTTATTAAGCGTACAAACATTATGAGGTAGAGTCTTGTTTTACAGATGAGAAAACTGAGTTCCAGAACAGTCATGTCCTTTCTACAGGCAGCTTTCATCAAACACAGGAGCAGAATTTTCCTGCTGTAATGTCAATTCCGCCTCAACTACTCCTTCTCTGATCCAAGGGCCCACTGAGCCCTAATATTTTAAGCAACATAGAGGAGGAGTCCACCAAAGGAAGTTGTGGTGACCTGTCCCTTGACTTTTCCTGGTTGGTAAGGCCTGTTAGGAAGGTGGATCTTACATGAGTGAAAAGGATGTCCCTTTCCTTCTCAGTTTCCCTGGAATGCAGCTACTTTCCTGGACAAAGGCCCACTGAGGCTATTACAGAGAATCGACCCTTTTCTGAAATAAAATTTCCTTGAAGATATATAAACATGAACATGTTTTTCTGGGCTCAGGACTAACTAGATATTCTAACTGGCTTAGATAAACTTAAAATTCAAAAGCACCAAACGACTAAAGGAAGTAGCCAAAATCTAGTGGCTTGAGAGTTGCCAACAGTATAAAGGATTTAGTATAAGACAGTAAGTGATAAATTACGTATTTTGCACCAAAAACTGACATGTGCCTAGCTACTTATCTTCAAAATTGCCGTGCATGCCAAACAGATTACACAACAAAACATGTCCTTTGAATTCTCGTACAAGTATAACAGCTCAGATCTCTTGCTTTATATCAAAAAATAAACAATCATTCTGGTTACCAACTTCTTTCTAAGGCTACAGATACTTAGAAGCTCTAAGAAATTGGGATAAAAGACCTTGAGCTACATTTTTGCTAAGAATAAAATTGTATTAAAATTGTTAAGTATCATAGAAATTTCCTTGGATAATGGTTTTCTATTTTTTTGTGTGTCTGTGAAATTCAGAACTCTGTCTTTAACCAAGAAGTTTTGTGGAAGTCCACTTATTTTTTGAAAAAAAAAATTAGAGTTCGTCTTTGCCCCTCTGGGACTCCGGACTTGTTTTTACAGAAACTCTGGTCTTCCTGACAGCCATCCCTGGACTTGGAGTCTAATTAGATTCCCACAATTGACAGAAGGGAGTAAAAAGGCCTGATATGGGATGAAAGCAATCCATGAGGGAGTCAGAACTAGCCCAAGTCTTGTCTGATTGTGTAACAGCCAATTTTCTGTTCCTACTTGCTGTTCTGGGTGGGAATAAATACAATTTATAGAAAGTTATGCAGGTTTCCATGCTGGCTCAGACCTGTTTTTCTTTCTATAAGATACTCACAAGCTCTCAGTACACAAATGGCATTCATTTCCATAGGTGATGTAGTCAGTACCACAAACTGGAAAGTATGTGATTGGGCAGGGGATGGCCACCACAGGGTACTTCTTGTAAATGCTGCAGTCCACCTGGTCAGACAAAAGAGATTGTCCTAATTTTCCCCCTGAGCTTAACTGAAACTATGCTGGATATAAGAGTTGGAAGTCTAAGTTCAGATGTTCTGATGTTGCTGAGACTATTTATATAAATAATAATCTTATCATTAGAAAAATATAGATACTACTAACACCACTCTAGCAATTTCTGTGCTAGGCACATACATTGTACTTGAATTTTTGTTTAATATTTACAGCAATAGAATTGGTAATTTCTACTACTTCCTCTATTCAAGTATGGAGAAATTAAAGCTTAGAAAGAGATAGAACTTGTGAAAGATCAAGCTTACAAATGAAGGACTGGATTTAAACGCAGAGCCTGTGCAACTGAGTCAAAGTACCTGGCCTGTCTCCCTCACACTGACTCTTCCATGAAAATGTAACCAGTGTCTCAACTACGTTGTTTATACTTATGTCATGTATCTTCCACTGCAGTTTGGAGAGCGGAAACATTTTTTTTTAATCCATGTTTAACTCCCTTTTTCTGAACATAGTGAGTTAATCATGCATGAATATTTCAAAAGGATTTGTTGTCTAAATGACAGTCAATAGAAATTACAATTAAAATGTTATTCAACATACTTACTGTTACTAAAGGTGTACTGGAAACTTCTGAAAGAGAGATACAGTTTTAAAAATGTGAAAATCAACGCCTTGAACTCTCAAGAATTAATGTAAGTTTTGTCCTTTAATTAAACACTGTATTTCCTGGGGCAAGCCCACTTGGAGCCTCGTCTTGGAGGGTGAGAACTTTCACCACTCTGTCCTTGGTCTCTAAATAAAGATTTTTTTCCTACAACTTAAACAACAAAAACAAAACAAAAACAAAAACAAAATCAAAAACGGTATTTCTTCTGGCACTTTGTCTTAACACATTTGCTGAGAAAGTTGGTAATGAGTTAGGTTAGCTTTTAGTTCAGGAAGGAGAAGTACTTAAATTTCCCTCCTTTAATGATCAAGAGGCATTTTTGGAGCTTATAGCATTTTTGATAACAGTTGAAAGTTTTTACTAGTAATAAATACTGGGGCTGGAGGCATAACTCAGCAGTTAAAGCACTCACTTAATAAACACCAAATACCAGAGCTTGATTACCCACCACCACATAAACTGGGTGTGGTTGTGCAAGCCAATAATGCTATCCCTCAGAAGGCTTAGACAGGAGGATGGCTGTGGGTTGGAGGCCAGTCTGGGCGACATAGGGAGCAAAGAACCAGCCTGGACTATAGAGTGAGATACTGTCTTAAAAACAAAAGTAGTCATCACATAGTCATCACACTTATATCCTCTCCCTCCTGACAATACAAGGGAATATAACAAAATATCTTTAAAATTTTAGATATATGGTTTACTTAAGCACTTATTTTTTAACCACATAAGAGTTTAATTGTGGATTGCTGAACTCTGGAGAAGTGTTTTATTTATTTATTTATTTATTTATTTTGGTATTCATGTATCATTTTAAGAAGACACAAGTTTTTTGCATCTTTGCACCTAAAAATACCCAAAAGCTTATGAAATGAAAGATACTTATGGAGAAATTCAATTTTTTAAATTCCTGGATGCAAATAAAAATCCTTAAAAAACATTAGGTTTAAATCCTTCAGCTCTAACTACAACTGGAACATAGCACCCTCCCTTCTCAAGTCAGGGCTGTTTCTTTTATAAACCATCATCCTGTAGGTCCACATAACCAGATAATTCTCTCAGGTGCTCCCACTCCATGGGGGAACCATTTGGGAAAATAAGCCTAGAAACCCTCTGCGGCACTATTCACCCCTGACTCAACCCTAACTTACCTGAGCTGCTGCAGAGTTGGCTCACCACGCAGAGCAGAAGGAGACCCCCAAGGATCTTCATGGTGAAGATGGCTGTGACACAGAAGCTACTCTTGAGATTGTCGCACAACTGAATACACCAGGCTCGAGGAAAGGGACTGTGTTTATATGGTAAGGCTTTGTTTCTCCACCTTTCCTGTGAAATCATCTCAAGTCAGTTTGGACAAGAAATGATCTCAAGGTATGTCACACCCAAGGTGGTGTTGCAGTCCTTGTCACTTAATTGATACTTCCTACCTGACCTATGTGATGATTATTTAAGATGAGAAGTATTTTTTTTTTCTGTCAGTCAGTGCCATAGGTGGGGACTGTTACTTAGAATTTTGGATTTCAAATAGAAGAGATCAAATCTAGACTGCTTTACCTACTTGGGAATTAAGTGAAAAATTCAATCTTTCTTTGTTTTTGCTGGAATGAAAAATGCATGTTCTGGTTTATGGGAAAACATTGTTTTGTTTTCAAAGGGACAAATCTACAAAGCAAGCTGGGGCCTGATGAGAGGAACAGTGATTTTAGCTTGCAGGCCACTTGGAGAAGGGTGTTGATGTGTTACTTTTGGCATTTTCCATCTGTGTGTCACTTATAAACAATGAGTCTGTATCAGTCAGCACAACTTGTTTACACTGTGGCAACACAGGACCCTAACATTTGTGTGATTAAAAGAAATGCAGGGTTATTTCTTGCCCACATTATCCACGTGTGATAGCTGATGGCGCTGCATTACATTTACTCTGGATGCCGAGGGGACAGATAGTCACTGTTTGGGAATATAGTCATAAGGTCAGGATGTCTTCCTAAAGATTTCCTTTTTTAATAATGAAATAAATATTCCAGCCTCAAAGTGTCAGAAATGTCACATGGCCTCACACAGCCATAGAGGTTATAGAGTGAGTGCAATTGAGCATTCTTTTCCTTTTGAAGGCCAAAAAAGGGGAGAAGTGGCTGGTAGAAAACATGGAAACCACCCAAAGCCTTAGTTTTATTCTCTATCCAATGAGGACTATTTTTAGCCATAATAAAGTTGTGTGATCATAGTCAATGACACAAAAACCTATTCTGATATTCAGTGTTTTAAATTATTCCATTATTATGATTATTATTAATAGCACCAATGTGGAACCTATAGTCAATGCCGTGGATTCTTGACATTGGATTGTCGACTGTATTGTCCAAGGCCAACTGTCCAACTGGCTGCTGTTTGTCTGTTTAATTCAATACATACGAATGAAGATTGGGGGAAAGGCGCACATTCTGGCCCATTGTCCCTTGCTTGGCAGGTGTATTTCAGTACATTGTGAACCACAGCATTCATGAAAGATATGAAACACATAAGAAATGACACTGCATAACCTCTTGAAATTTGCAAATTTGCACCCTTCCATCTTTTGAGAAAAAATATAATCTTGTGGTCAAGAACATGGGTCCAGTGGATCTATTTGGAATCTCCTAAAAAACGAAACTGAGTGGAAATGAATATATAAGTTAATCTCTAAGTACATTAGTTTCCTCATCTCAGATTTGGAATATTCATCTTGCAAGATGTTTTGGAGTATTTAGTGAAATTATATATGTACACATAGAGTCATGTGTTGCTTAACAATGGAGAATATGTTCTGAGAAGTGTGTGGCTACGCACATTGGTGTAAATGTCATCTGGTACAATTATACAAATCTAGATGGTACAGATGGTAGAGGCTACTGCACACCCAGAAGATGTATTTTTATCTATATTTCTTTATCTATATGTATCATTTTTCTGTGTCTTTCCATCAATTATCTATCTATCTATCTATCTATCTATCTATCTATCTATCTTTCCTATTGTTTCTAGAGTTGTCTGCCAAAGCACAGGTATAAATCAAGCATATGATAAAATGACGACTATAAGATCATGAGGCTGTAGCTGGCATAGCACAATTTTCTGCTTTACAGTAAACTTCTTTACATCAGTGGAAAGAGTACATGCTAACATAATGACACAAAGTATACAGCACTGGATGGCAGTACTGTGGGGTATCACCACAAACATCACTATGGGCATCATCACAAACATGTGTGTAGTGTATTATGCTGTAACATTATGGTGGCCATAAAGTCGCTAGTAACAGAAATGTTTCAGATTGACTATGAGCCTATGGAAAGACCATTGTGTATGTGGTATATTGTTGACTGAAATCCAAGGCATGACTGTGCATATAAAAATCAGTGATGACTGTGTATGTGTGGTTAATATGTGTATGTGTGATTTGTTTATCAGGGTCCAAAATCCATTATCAAATCCTGATGTACAGCAAGTAATGATATGGAATGTGATCTGTATGACAACTAATTGAATAAGAAACTTTTATTACTCTAATTTACTGGTGTGTGAGTTGCAGCTCCGAGGATTTAAGTAATCTGTTTATGATTGTGATACCAGTTAGTGGAGGAAACTGCAGGGCTCACACAGAGAAAATAAGTGAAGGTTCTCATGAGAAAAGGCCATTTTAAGTTAAATTGTTTGCTTTAAAATTTTAAAGGTAATAGACACTGAGAAAAAGATATTACATATCAAGGTGGGAGTATTTATCGCAGTGTATATTTAGGTGATAAACGTTGAAATGTGAAGAAGAGAAAATTAGGATAATGTAGGCATATAGAGACATAAACTTTATGAGCTTGGGCTTCAGCATGGTCTTGGATCCACTGGGCGTGTCTTGAAGACAAGGGGAAGGAAGAGATATGTAAGGCATATGGTGGAGGGAGGATAACTAGAGGCATGTGGATGGGTAGGAAATAAGATCATGAGTGCAGATGGAACACCCTACCTCTGTCATAGGAGGTGTATGTGAGCAGATGAATATGGGACACTGATATTATGAAATAGAGAAAGGAGAGAGGAGAGGAACCCACTGTGAGGAAGGCACTGGCTCTTCAACGTTATAGTTCCTTTTAGAAGTTGAGGAAATAGGTCTGGTAGCTTGAGAAGAATGCAAAGTCGTGTCAGATAATCCGCAATAGATATAAAACTGATGACAACTGGGCAAAGTAAGTACCAGGCTCTAGAAAAACTGATGTGTACCACCCATGATGACTGTGAATAAAAATTAAAAACCAGTGACTCTGCGGGTAGGAAATGAATGTGTCAGCGATTCAAGGGACCCAGAAAGATGTTGGTAGAAGGTGGCAAGGTTTGGAAGAATGTTGAACATTCCAGAAGTTTCTGAGGGAGGGGTCATGCAAGGTGAAAACGTGTTTAGAGATTAAGGTTTAGGCCAAACATAAGCTCAATAGCTGTGGAAACCATGAGCAATTGTTTGTGGAGGCTGCAGGTAGGAGGCAGAGTGACAGGTTTAATTTCTCAAGGGTGGGGCTGATAATCTTGGCATGGAGACTAAGTTCTCTGGATTTAAAAGAATGAGAAAAAAGCAGATCAAGGAGTCAAGCAGAGGTTTGTTTTGAGTTTTGGCAGCTATTTACAAGAATAGGATATTTTTCCATATGGATTTTGTGCAAAAAACAAAAAAAAGAGAGTCTTTTAGGGGATGAGTAAGGAAACCTGTGAATATTTAGAAATATCCATCCATTGCAGGCTGAAGGCATTTTTTCATTCTTCATATTTCTTCAAGGGATGATGGTAGGAATTTGAGCCCTGTAGGAGAGGATCACCAATGGCCACGGGTCTATCTTGGTGAAGTCAAGATGAAATTAATGCAGAAAACGTACATAGGAGGAAAAGACAGAAGTTTGAGAGTATTGACAGTTCTTCCCTAGAGATTTGAGTTTCTACAAGGAACAACAGGGTGATTCGGTGGAAAGCAAGAAAAGAGGAAGGAAGTTACATTGGAGCAGGGCTATATTGGATGTTGAGTTCCTGGGTCATTAGGGATTCACCTGGGCAATAATTCAGGGACAGAAAAGTGGATTGGAAGGTTGGAATTTTATAAGAAAGCTACCCTTATCCTTATTATGGGATATACCTGTGCTATACCTGTTCCATGTGCTGTCTCATTTGAAACATAAAACAGTCTTAAGAAATAGGTCTAGTACTGCTGGTGGGAATGTAAATTCGTACAACCACTCTGGAAAGCAGTATGGAGATCTCTCAAAAGACTGGAAATAAATATCCCCTTCGATCCAGCGACACCTCTCCTGCGAATATTTCCAAAAGAGGTCAAAACAACACATAACAGAGGTACATGTATACCCATGTTCATAGCAGCACAGCTAACAATAGTTAAAATATGGATGTCAAAAAAATACCCATCAACAGACCAATGGATACACAAACTGTGGTACTTATACACAATGGAATACTATGCATCTATAAAGTCCAACAGCATGGAGGCCTTTGCAGGCAAATGGAAGAAACTTGAAAACACCATGCTTAGTGAAGTGAGTCAGAAGCAGAAGGTGAAACATTGAATAGTCCCTGTGATATGAGAGACCCAGACCACAACTATCTCATGGAACTTAAAGTGAAAAACAAAGTGAACCAGGGGGGTAGAGTGGGGAGGGAGGGTGGGGTGGGTAGGTGGAGGGGCAAAAGGAGAGAGGGAAAGTCCTTGTCACCTAGACAAGATACACAGGTGCATAAAATGCTCAACTTCATTGTAAACCTTAAATTTTGCACTTATACATATCAATAAGATGGGAAAAAATAGGTATAGTTACTTCTCTTGTTATTTAGCTGAAGTAAATGGGCCTTGGAGAAGTAGCCTAGTTTAGGTTAAAGGGATGATGCTTTTTAATAATTCTGGAATATTTTCTTTGAATCCTAATCTAAGAGGTAGATTTGGAGACACATTGAATAGTGAAATAATTCAGGCAAAACTGGCAGAATCAGAGTACCCAGAAAGCACAGCTGATGTCTTAAATGAGTGGCAGGGGGAACTGGGCACTGGGGAAGGAAGACAGATTCCAGAGCGGAGGAAAGCGATGCATGACAGTCTTTTCTTCTTAGTAGCTTTCTCTTTTGCTCACATCTGGCGAGATTAACCCAGGCCAGTACTTCATATTTTCATGTTAAAAATCCACTCCCAAACATCCAGATGTTGCCTTCTTCATAGCAAAGTGGACCTCCCTCCTCAGTCCTTTTCTTGTTTAGAATCAGCCCTGTGGCACCCCCAAATAGCACTGTTACCTGCAGTTTTACCCTGTCTCCTCTGCGACTCCAGTCTCCTTTTATGTCATCCTCCTTGGACTTCCAGGATGGAGCTTCATTGTGTGATTTCTCCCTTTGCCCGCCCTATCTCCGCTCACAGGAACTGCTTCTGTTATCCGGGCTAGCCTCTCTTCCTAGCAAGATTGAAAATTCATTTTTTTCTCTTAGGTTTGCCTTTTTCCTAGTTATATCAATAAATAAATAAGCTTGGATAGAGAGAGGGGGAAGGCATGAGAGAATGGGGGAAGTGGTATTGTCTTCATTTTTATCTATTGGTATTATAATAATTCACTCGTATCCATCAAGTACTTTCTGAGACCCCAGGGGATTCTTGAACTGTGATGTGTACCAGTACACAACATATTATGTTCTTCTTACGCATATTGAGATCTGATAAATTTTTGTAAATGATTAACAGATTAATATCAAAACTGATAGTGAAGTCAAATCATTATAAAAACATACTGTGGTAGTGACTGTGCAGGTGATCACTACCTTAAGGTATATTGCTGTACCATATTCTTTTTGTCCTTTCTTTTGAAGACATGACATGACACATGTCAATATGATGAGATGAGATGAGGAACTTGGTGGACACCATGACCTTGTGTCCTGTTACTGAGTAAAGGTCACTTGAAGACGAGCACTGTGATACTGAGATAGCCCACCTAATAACTAAGAATGACTCATGACGATCTGCTAAGTGACTAGCATGAGGGAAGAACACACAGGGTGAACATGCTAGAAAAAGGGATGACTCACATCCTGGTGAAGCTGGAGCAGAATGGTATGAGATTTTATCACTCTAATCAGAATCCATGCCTTTTAAAGCAAATGACTTGTTTATTTCTGTAAGTTTTTCTTTAACAATTTTGGACCTCTGTTAAATTGATAGCTTAATCCATAAAAAGAAAAACTATTAATAGAGAAGGAAGGACAACTGTATTTACTCTCTGTTAGTTTCCTGTTACTGTATCAAAATACATGAGTCTGGGTACCTATAAAGAAAGGGGGCTTACTTACGTCTGTTCTGAAACCTCAAAGTTCAAAGAGCATAGTGTCAATTTTGGTGGGAGCTCCCCTTACGCACTGCTGCTTCACCTCAGGGCAGATGGCATCAGGGCCTGGGGTGTGTGAGAAAAAAAAAGGCCACATGGTGGCACAGGAAGTCAGGTCATGGAAAGTGGGCTTTGTGACTTCCCATTCTTAAAGTTGTCTCTAACTCTCAGTATAACCAGAGTGAAGAGCAAACCATGGCCACATAAGTGTGGAAATATGGGTTTATTTAGATAAGAGTTTTATGAACTAGTTTTTGTTTTCCTTGTACTTTTCTACATAAAAATAAAATAATTTAAAAAACTAAAACCATGGTACACAAGTCTTCTAAGCGGAGATAAGGAAATCGGCACTGTCATGACCTGAGCAGATAGTCTTGAAACGATAGTAGATTTGGATTCCCTTGTCATACTGCTCTCTTCTAGGGAATGAACTACTCCAGTGTCCGCAGGTCCAAAGTATAGGACTGCTATTCATCCACTGCAGGCCGTAGTGTCCTGTTCCCTGTCGGAATGTGTGCCAGTAGGACTGAGGGGACTTTGAAGGGATTGCACTGGAGGTAAGAGGGAGGGGATGGCTTCAGAAGGTTGGGATTTGAACCTGTAAAGAAATGGCAGCTGTGTTAGGAGAGAGTGTGCAGTCAATTTTTTGCTGTTGTATCTTGTCTTCAGAATCTGGTTCATATGATCCAGAATACTGTGCGTAGAAGTGAGATCTTGCCATCATTCTCTAGAAACCCTAAAGGTCAGAGGGTATAAGCCGTAGGAAACCAACGCTTTTATTCCTCTCTCACCCACAATCCACAAACTCCATAAAATAAATACCTAAATAAGAAACAAACTGCTCAAATAGGCAAGGTAAACTGGCAATGGATTTATGACTTTTTTATTAATTAAAATATTTTACTCTTTTTATCAATCAAAGTATTTTAAGATGGCTGATTTTCAATGTGGTGTACTGATCTATATTCTGTATTTGCATTTCAGTTTTGTAAAAATGATTCAATTAAAAATGATATATTTTTGCTTGAAGTGAATATTGAATAACAAAGTGTGCAACATATAGCAATGAAAATTGAATCATATGAAGGAGATATGTCTATATGTAATAAATCTTTAGCTAGAATAATTAGAAATGTATTACCCAGAAAATTTATGAGTACATAACCATGTTTTCATATTGTATTAGGAAAAATTTGATTCATTAATGCAAAAAGCACCATTAAAGCCATAGAAATATGGTTAATGGCTCATTACTTGCCAAATATTTTACTAGTTTTCTCCTAAATGTTAGTCATATAATTACCATATTTAATCTTATGAAGATGTGGTCTTGGAAATGTGCTTGTCACCAAAAGTTTTACAGTAGATGTTTTATGTCATGCACACATATACATAAATGCGTATATAATTTCCTTTGTAATTTTTCTTGAAGCTAGATTTGTGTTAGCATCTATTAAAGTCATGTCAGTAGGTACAAGTTCCTTATTTTCCCAAATATACATATTTGTATTAAGTGTTTCCTTTTTGATATTAGCAAATTACCTTAAAGCAAAGGTATGCAAATTCTGTTGTACTTTTAATATGTCAAGGTATAATTATATAGTCTTTTAAATTGTTAAACAGGATAGGATAATGTATTCACATTGGATGCCAATAAAATCAAAAATTAATATTCTTTGTAAGAAAATTCACAGTGTGACATTATGATAAAGATGAAAAGTCACATCTACTTAAAGATTTGTGTAGTCACACTCATCTCAGTTGCTTCTTGTGTATCAATTTTATTGTTGTTTAATGAGTTTGTGGTAATTTGATTAAAGTTCTTAAGTATGAAAATAATTCATGAGGCGTTTTTGCGCATGGAAAAGGTATTTATTCTTGAATGGTAATTGGGGAGCGAGAAAGTTCCCACATTTAACCATTGATGTTTAAGATCAATTAGGAGAAAAATAGGGAAAGCAGGATTTGGAAAGCAGGCTCTGGGGATACCGGAACAACTGGGAAGAACAAAGCCTCGGGAGATAATGTGTGTCTGGCAGCGCAAGAGGACTGCTACCTACAGGCAATGCTCAGGAGCTTTTGCACCTAAAATGTAAGTTCTCACAACCTCCAGGTTTGGTTTTTGTGTAGGAGATGAAACAAACAAGTATATTATGAAATAGGAAACGTAGACTAGAAAAGGTAATTTGAGCATTTCCGAAAAACAAGAAAAAGTGCAAACAAAACCTAAAGATGTAGGATAAGACGAAGAAGAGCTGAAGACGTGCAGAGCATTAAAATAAGCTCCGAGTGAGCAGGAAATGGATGCATCAGAAACTATGGGGATTGGGTAGTGAAGAATTTGGTCTTGCTCAAAACATCTTAACTTTGCCTCTAGCTCATGGGATGTAGTAATATATGTTACACCTGTAGGCGTGTCTTTGTTTTGAGTAGTGCTGGCCACACCAGAGCTTAGGGTGGGGCTGCCATACCTGAGAGTGAAGACAGGCCATGCCACAAAGAATAGTCATGTGATTTCAAGTGGGCGTTTAGGTCATGGGTGCCAAGTCATGTGAGGACTGAGTTCAATGACGTGGGCAATCAATCCATCAATTGTGCTTATTGAAAACTCTGGACAAAGTGGTTTCCCTATCTTTGCTGGCTGCCAGTCCTCCACATGGCACACACTGATGCCCCACGGAAAGCAGTGTGTCCTAATTCCACAGGAAGACGATGAAGTCATCTTTTCTCTGTCCCTGCCTGGTCTATTCCTAACACTGATTTTAATCAAAACTCTTGAACTTGCAGTGAGAGTCACCAAATTCCATTGACGAGAGCTCTGCCTCCAATCTTTGTAGTGCGCCTAACTCCAGGACTTATTAAATGTGGGCAGAATGTGAAACGTGGAAGCAGCTTAGGAAATGAGCAGGTGAGTAATTCATTCAATTTTTATGATTTTTAAAAATTTCATTTTCCCCTGTTTTATTGATATGTATATATGTGATACACAACATTTATATTGAACTTGAAAATTTTGTGGGCATATATATATATATATATATATATATATATATATATATATATATCTCCTGGCAAAATTACAAATCTTCCCCCTCTCCTTGTCCCTCCCTCCCACACCAGCCTCCTCTCCACTAGTTCCTTTATTCCCCCCATTGAGTTCTATGAAATGACTGTGATCAGCAGGTGGGTAATTTATAGGGAAAACAATTCAAATCAGAGACTAGCAACAGGAAGATGAACTTCTCAGCCAAGAGAGCAAGTGAACAAGTGTGGGCTGTGAGTGTGGGAAAATTGGGAGCAATTTAAAGGGCCTGAAAGAGGTAAAAGAATAAAGCAACCAAATGCTTGAACAAGTTAAAGGAATAAAGAGCAATTAGGCTGGTCAGCAACTGAGGTCGATTTCCTATGAAGAGAGGAGGACTCGAGGACGGATTCTGAGAATCGGTCAGGAGCAGCCCCACCACTTAGGCAGTGGCCAAGGACAAGCGGAGATAGCTGCCGGAGCGCTTGAGAAGGGATGCAAGAAGTCGAGTGAGTGATGGAATGTGCATACATGCATTCAATAGTAGGAAAAACTAGGACACACTCCGAAAATGAGCGTAGTTCCTATACAGAAGCGGTAGGGCCTGTGAACATCTCGGGAATAGAGTAGCTGAGGAGAAGTGTGTGTACAAGAAGGGACAGATACCTGATCAAGGGGACTCCCTGGCAAACAGAGCAGCTGAGCCAGCTTAATCAAGAAAGCTCGAAGAATCACGGAGAAGACACGATGGTTTTAAAATCAGCTGCAGGGAGGGGGATAGATAGCATTTATAAAGGGCAGAAGCTAATGTAACAAAAGCAGCATCTCCTTGCAGCTGTGGGTGGGAGCAGCAGTCCATGAGTATCCCAGGAATTTCAGCGCGTGTATGATGCTCTACCCCAGGTCTCCAGGCGGTGACAATGAGAGGAATCAAGGGAATAAAAGCCATTGAAAGGAGGGAACCATTAAATTGATAAGAACTATATAGGGACTGAAAAAAAGGAAGAAAGAATAAATGGTGAGGGCATGGGGAATGGAAGATCAGGTGTCAGATGATAGAAAGACAGGACTGGAAAACTTAGGCCACACCCCGTATGCCAAAATGAGCCTGGAAGGATTAGCCCAACCGGGAGAAGGAAGTTGAGTCAGAGAACACATATCGTAGTTTTGTAGTTTGTTATTTTTATTATCCAAGTTTGAATTCTCATTCTAGAGGTAAAATGACTTGGCTCTTAGAGAGGCTGTCTTCCCAATGTCAATCCTGTTTTTTCTTATTCTGCACTATATTAATACCAGTTATTGAAGATATGCAGGCATGGGGACACTTGTCCTAAAAATGGCTCTGAAGTATAATCATCTTAGAATCACCTAGAGAATTAATACATACCATAGAAGACCGTGCTCATTAAAATGGGGTCGACTTGGTCCTTTGTGTTTTTACCAAGTTTCCCATGGATTGTTGGAACCGATCAATAATTGAGAAGCTATGGATTTAGGAAGAAAAGCCAAAAAAAAAAAAAAAAACTTCAGAATTCCATGCTGGCCGAGGAGTAAAGTGGAAGGGACACCACCCATTGTTTATTAAGTGATTGAAATTTAAACAAAGGATACTGAAAGCTGACTGTGAATTGAGAGCTGTTAGGGGAATCCAGCAACCGGTAAGAAGCAACACTGGGTAAGTAAGAAGAATTTTTCTTAGGTTCCTTCCTCAGCTACATGACCACTACTGTGAGTTTTCTAGTCTGCACCAACTCTTTTCTCCTTTTCTGTTCCATCAGGAAGACGTTGGCTGAAAGAATCTTATTACACATTGTGAAGGTAATATCTAATTTCCAGTCTTTGGAACTGGCCTGGGGAAATTCACAGCCAGCCCTCCTACATAATCCTACCATTTTCTTTCCTAGACCTGAAATATCCAGATTCCTTTTTTCCCCATTTTATTGATATGTATAAGTGTAATATGTAAAGTTGACATTGATCTTGAGTATTTTGTGCACATCCGTATCATGGGAAAATTACAAATTTTTCTCCTCTCCCTTTTCGACCCTCCCAGTCCTTCATTCTCCCCTCCAGATCCCATTATTCCCCAAAATAAGTTCTATGAAATAATTATGATCTGGGTTTCTCATATCAGAGAAACCATTCAATATTTCGCCTTCTGCTTCTGACTCACTTCACTAAGCATGATGGTCCCAAGTTGCCTTCATTTACCTATAAAAGACTCCAACCTATATGTTTTTATAGACTGTGTTTAAATACCACAATTTATGTATCCACTGGTCTGTTGATGGGTATTTTCGTGTCTTCTACATTATATTTGATCTTTACGAGTTACATCTAATGAAATATCTAAAACTCGTATTTATCCTTTTCTTTTTCGTGATTGTCAACTGTCCAGTTTCTCTCACATGTTCATTATCCTCAGTGTTCTAAGTGGCATTTTTCCTTGATCTCACTATCCTCACACCATTATGTGACATACACTATTATCAAATTTCTTTTAGAAAGTATTTTTTCCTTTCTCTTCTTTCTAAGATTCTTTCCTTCCTTTATGTTCAGATAATTTCCTCCAACTTCAAGTCAGCAAGGTGCTCCGTCATCATTTTCCTGCCCTGCATTTTTTTCTTCTTCTTTTCTTTGACTTGAAGCCAATATTATTAGCTTCTGGAGTCTTTGAATTCAAGCTGTGTAGGGAAAGGATCTTCTTTGTAAATTAAGCTTGCCATTGTGACCTCAATTCAGAGCAAATTGATGGCCTCACCAAACTAGGTACTAAATATTTCTTAAAGTAAGAAATGATGCCAGGCCAAGTGGCTCATTGTAATCGTAGCTCTCAGCTAGGCTGACACAGCATAATCACAAGTTGGAATTTAGACTGGAAAACTTAGTGACTTAGACTGACCCTGTCCCAAAAGAAAATATACTCAACGGTGGCAGATATAGGTCAGCATGAAGGCCCTAGGCTTTATAATCCCCTAATATGGAATACAAAGAAACAAAAATCCTGTTTCTTTGTAATATTCTATATAAAAGAATTAATATCTGTGAATTTTGTATCATGTCTCTATTTTTAACGTTTTTGGCTCATAGTTATTAAGGTACAATTTCATTTATATTTCTAAGCAACTACATCACTATATTAACTACTTTCTTTGACATCTTTTTCATCACACACGGAAAATTTAGAGACCCACAAACTATTTCTTTCATCACTTTCTAAAGGTCAGCTAAAGCAGCCTCTGGGAGACTGGATTTTAAACATTTTTCATCTCAGTAAAACAATATAAGAAGGAGTTTATATATATGTATATATTATTCATATATGGCTGTCAAAGGTTAGACGACTCAATAAGGAATGTATCAGCACTATTCATACATATGAAAATGGATTTTCTTTCAAAGTCCTCACAGAGGCATCTCTTCTGTGAAACTGCTATTTTATTCAACATTTGGTGTTTCAGAAAAACAAAAAGTATGATGTGATATCAACCATATCAATCCTCTATAGACACACTTGCTACAAACAAGTATAGTGTCATTACTTTGTGTCATACTTATTTATGCAAATTAATTTTACATCCGAATTTAATAATAAATGTTGAATTTGTATCTTAAATGACTTTTTGCTAACTAATTTTCTAGTTATTTATTTTATTGTCTACTATTAAATTTATCTTTGAAAGTTTGGGGATCAAAAATACTAGTCATTATACATGCCTGGTTGAAAAGAATAACTTTGAGGAGTTAGGTAAGTCATGGAGAGGCGGTAGGAGTTGTATCATCTTGGGGCCTCTTGACTGAGAAAATGGAGCTCCACGACTGAAACAGGAAAGTTGAAAGAAGCGTGAGTTTGGGGAGAGATTTCATTTCTTTTCCTTTATATACAGAAAATTTTCTCTTATGATTTCAGTGAGTAAATTTGTTATTTCTTTAGCTTGGATTTCTGTGTTTTTCTCTACAATCTTTTAAGCTTGTTTGAATCATTTAGCGTCTATTGGTAACCATTTTCATAGTGGTGTGGTGTTATTTGAACATCCTTAATGGTTTGGTCCATGATTTCTATCCTGCCTTCTAGATCTGAAATCCTATCTTCATTTGGGGTTGATCTAGTCCCCAAACTTAATAACATGGTTTTCAGCTCCTGGTGCTCTGTCAGAATCATTTATTCTTTTTAAAAATTGTCCTTTGCTGAATTTATCATTCATTTTTTAACACTGATTTCTGTAGTTCCGCTAGCTTTGTTTACTCTTTTGTCTAACCAGGGGTTTTGCTATTTTCATCCTTAAACTCTTCAGTTATATCTTTTCTAAAGTCACTAACCATCCTAACAATGCTTGATTCTATTGTTGGACTCTGTCTTGTGTTTTTTGTATTAATTTGAACACTTTTATTTGATCTGTTTTTAACGCTTCCAACAGTTTGTGGAGATTGTCATTTGATTCTAATTTATAGCCTTCCAGGAAACTGATTATTCTGCTTTTAAAGTTGTAGGTGCTGACGCCTCTTCCCTTCCCACCTGGGTCTCCTTTGGTGGACTGGGGGCTGTTTGGAAGGTCTTATTGCTGTGCTTTCTCATCCTGCAATTGCATGATTTGCTGTCTTGTGACGGTGACAGTCCCTGTGCTTTGAGGAGGAGACCCAGGATTATGCCTCTGCTGGGCCATGCGCTGTTCCTTGAACCTCCGGCGTGGAGCCTGGGACATTCCTGGTTGCAGGCCTCCATCTTTGCAGCCACGGGCACGTGAGGTGCCACGCGGGCGGCCCTGGAAAGAACTTGCTGCTGTGGTGTCGCTGCTGCTCCTTCCTCTCTTCTCTTCTCTCTCTCTTTCGGCGTCCTCCAGATGTGCCGTGTGGATGCGGTGGCAGCGGCAGCGGCCTGATTCCTCCGGGGCCTTGCCACCTGCCCGCTCTTGCTGTCCTTGCCTGCTCCCCAGCCCCTGACCCAGCCTCCTGACTGGCGCCGGCTTGAGCTGAAGTGGAGGCAGCACCGACGCTGGCAGAGGACGACGCATGAGCAGCAGAAGGAGTAAAAGCCTGGCAGGCCGGACCGCCATCCCCCTCAGCCAGGGACGGTTTGAAGCGAGGCTGCTGCTAAGGCAGCAGGCGCAGCATGTCCGCGTGAGCGCCTGCTGGGGGCAACAGCCCGCCGCAGGTCCTGTTCTGCCTGTGCTGGACAGCCTGCGCGCAGAAGCCCTGGCGCTGCACCTCTAAAGTCAGGCCCGCCTCCCGTGTGCTCATGGGCACTGGCAGGCGGGCACTCCGCAGGGCATGGGGCTTCCCTTCCGTCGCGGGGTCTGGCCTGAGGTTGCCCCAGCAGCCGGCTGGCCTCAGCATGAGGGCTGTCTTTCTGCTTCGCGTCCCTCACCACGACTAGCACCAGCTGGAAGGGCCACCACGGGCCGGTCCTGTTGTTCCAGTGCGCGCAAGCAGCCCGCTGGTGGACGGGGTCAGCGTGCAGGCAGGATTAGTGCACGTGGTGAAGGCGCTGGGCAGCTGCCCACCTCAGCCCAGGGACAGCCCGCTGCCTCGGTGACGCTGACCTGAGCGTGCTGTCGACACAGGGACCTTCCGCAAGTCAGTACTTGGGCACAGCGGGGCAGTAGCCTGGCTCCTTCCTGTTCTCTCTGCACCAAATGGCTTGTGTGCGGCAGACATGCTAAGGCTCTGACCCTAAAGCCTGGCACTGCCAGTTTTCCTGTGCTACCTGTCTGAAGTTGTGGTCTTAATTCTGGAGCCCAGCAGGCAGGGTCTCATCAGGAGAGGGGGCTCGGCTGCCCTGGCAGGCCCCAGCCTGAGGTTCCCCTAGCACTCAGTGAGCCCCATGGCAGTGCTTCCCACAGGACACTGGCTTCACGCTATGACTGCAGCACCTGCAAGTGAATAGCAGTGGGCTGTCACCTCAGACTCAATTCTCATGACCCGGGGCCCACAAACAGCTGATGAGACACCACAGTGTTTTACGCCGGGTCGCTGAAGGCCCACCTCCGAGGCCTCGCACTGGCAGGCAGCCAGCCAGTGGCAACTGCAGCACGCTGCCTGCACCACTGCCCTGCTCTCTGGCCTGCACTGCAGACTCAGCTCCAGTTAGCTGTGGAAGGAGGGCGTCAGCTTGGTCCGGCATGTGTACTCACTGAGAAGTCCCTCTGGTGAGTACAGCCTCTGCGGGAGTCTTACCCCAGGTCCTGAGCTTCTGCCACAACCCCTTATCAAGCTGCCAAGGAGACACCCCCCCACACACACCCCACCACCACTACTTAACAGCCTCCTGGACCTCGTTCCTTGGAGCTGCTTACCCAGAGCCCCTGCTGTTACCATCTTGACTGCACACCTGAAAATATATTTTGAAGATACTTTACTTTTTAGGACCTGAAAGACCTGAAGCTCTGCCTACACAGTTCCACAAACAGTGGGGACTACGAGGGAAGGCTCGCAGTCAAGGAGGAAGAAGAAAGAGAAGGAAGGTTTCTGTTACATGCTGCTCTCGAGACTCTTCCAGGAAGACCTCGTCAAGCAAAACTAACCAGCACGAGACTGACACCTAGTGACGACAACGGCTAATGACCCAGAGCACATGGGAGCCGAGGGTAGAGAACTGATCCTGTTTTATTTCCTCAGCCTTCAAACGTAGCTTTGCCCTCATTACTCTGAATTAGTGGAGATATTTGAGTTGTAAGTGGCAGATTTAAATGAGATTAAACTGGAAAGCAAATAAATTTATTGCCTGATGTGCTAGGAAGCGACAGAGTGAACATCAGCTGTGACAGAACTGGAGGATTAAATGATACTTCTCTCTTTCCCATTAAAAAATGGCACCCTGAAACCTTGGTAGCCCTCTTACCTTCTATCTGCACGTGGCCATTAGTCTCTCCTAATGATGTGGACTTTACTTATGAGACTGGAGACCCTGAACACCTGTCTGTGTGTGCATACCTGGCAAGGGACTCTTAGTTTATTTTCTTTTATCCAATACCTATACTTTAATAAGTTCTAAACACTTTATCACTCATATCAAAGTTACATTTACAGGACGTTTATGCCTAGATATCCCATAAGTCATTCAGCCATGAATTAATCAAAATATCAAATGCTACACTCTCTATTGTTATTGGCTATTAGTCTTTCTTTTCTTTTTATGGCGATGAGGATCAATGCAGGGCCTCCTCGCTGAGTTACAGCCCCTACCCATTTTAATTTGTTGTCTTACTTTTTAAGGCATGGTCTGACCAAGTTGCCTACCCTGGTGAGGGCTTGAAATTGCAGTCCACCTGCCACAGCCTCCCAGAGTTTTATGATTAAGGATGTGAGATACCATGCCTGGTTTTGCTTTCTCATCTATGTAGATAGTAATGTAACCTACAATTTTCTCTTTAGATCTGCACAGAGACAAAAATCTACATACAATTAATTTATATGTATTAAATGACTGAACAAATATGCAAACTGGAAATGGACTTTTTGTTGTGATTTTAAATAGCATCATCTATGTAAAACCTCTGCCACAAGACATGACATATATCATTTCACGTGCAACGTGTAAAGTGGGTAAATGTAATATCACTTTAAAACGTCCATACCTTAGCTTCTCGAGTGAATTCTTATCATAGACATGTAGGATTTTTCACACTCCAAAGAAAAAGCTTCACCGCCAGAGAGACATCTATCAGAACATCCTAATTCTTGACTTTCTACTTCAGAAGAAGGCTCTTATTTGCATTTGCAAATATAGGTGGGAGAGAATAAAGAATGCTTTCTTCACCTCAGGTAACAATCTAGGTGGGGCTGTCCTCCTTCGGTTCTGGGTTCTGGGGCTTTCCTTTGTGCTGGATACAGAAATGGTATGAAGGTCCAGTTTACTATGAAAGTCACCTGGAGAACTAAAGTCTGTATCTACTTGACTGAACTGTGCTTTCCCTGTCTAGAATAGAATGTTTAGTATCAACTGTGCTCATGTTAACAAAGGTATTAAGCCACATTTTGCTATTTTAACCATGGAATACTTCATTTATTCTTAGATTGAGAGGTAGCACATCTGTCAGAGGGGAAGGAGGGCAAGAATGAAGGGATGATTCCTTTCGTCGTGGGGTGTAAATATTTGATGGGAGAGCAAAGTGCAGATGTGTACCTGGAAAAAAATAATCCAGCCTTCTGTAGGGGTGGGCCGGATGTACACCACAGAGGGCTCAGCTCCCTCCCTGATGTTATGGGGGAATGACGGCTTGTCCTTTTGTTTCTCGCAAAGTCTAAAGTAAAGTAATAAATCACACTTCAAAAAATGAAGGAAGGAAGGAAAGAAGGAAGGATGGAAAGAGGAAGACAGGACAGAAAATGCCTCTTACATATCTTTTTCATTTCTTCCAGAAGGGGTCTGCAGAATGACCCTTGCACTGCTGAGATTACTTAGTGAGGTGTATCTTCCTTACATTTCCCAAAGGAGGCTGGAAAGAACCGTGCTCATGGCTCAGTGAACCAAAACTCTGTGCCTTGGTAATCAGTGGGGCCTCATAAGCTACTTTCCCATATTGCTCTTTTCACTAGGATGTGTCCAAATACTACAGTGCAGGAACAAAAGCCTACATAGGCAACTTAAAGGGTACTTTTAAGTCTCTTCCATGCTTAGTTCAACTGAGAAATCAATAGTCACTGCATGAGAAAGGAATGCTAATGTAATTTAATTATTCTGTATAGTGGGGTTACTTTTAATGAATTATATTCAACAGTCATTGAAGACTTTGGAAAGGACTTGGTTAATTCACATTTTTCTGCTTCTGTTCTTCTCCTTTAAAAGATATTTTAAACATCTCCAGAGGTGATAACATGGTGCTGGACTCTAGTTTTATGTGCCTTTTGCTTGGCTGATATTGATTGACTGCATTCTTTCATTCTAATAATGTTACCAGAACCTAATAGCTTTTATGAGTCCTATTAAATTTGAAACTAGTTTTGTGACTCTGGACATGGAAGATCTCACAGGTTGCAAAAGTTTCACACAAGACACATGCCTGATTTGTGAAAAAAAAGGAACACACCTTCTACTTTCTTCTTAGATTAATTTCTATACCTTACTTCCTTAGTACTCAGTAATAATCCTCATGAGATGGGACCATGAAGTTGGACACGCATGAGACTCGTGTTTACAAAAGATGTGCAGTAAGGTGTTGGTTTAGCAGGTCTATTGTACTCAAACCAGCTCCTGAGAGTTTATCTACATGCTCTTGGGCAATCCTGACTGATAAGAGTGCTTTTATATACCTAATAATTGAGCCCACCCAATCATTATATTAATCATGTAATTTGTAGTGAATATGTACCATATGGTATCCAGGTTCCTGAGCTATATTTTATCAATGTGACCTCTGTTAATGGGAGCTGGAAACAAGAAGTAAGGTCAGCCATGAAGGTGATCTATGCCTATGTGACTGACCTCAGTAAAAAGGGCCTGGGCGAGTTTCCTTGTTAGGCAGCCCTTCACAAAGTGTTGCAATCTAGCACAGTTAGGAGACTTATGTATTTCCTGTGAGTCCACTGGGGAAGGACAGAAAACAATTTATATCTGGTCTCCCCTGGATTCTACTTTTATGTGCCTTTTACTTGGCTGATACTGGCTGCATTCTTTCATTCTAATAGAGTTACCAGGAACCTAACAGCTTTTTATGAGTCCTGTTAAATTTGAAACTAGTTTTGGAACTCTGGACACAGAAGATCTCACAGGTTGCAAAAGAGTTACATGCAAGCCACATGGCTGATTTGTGAAAAAAATGGTTTCAAAAAGAGCTAAACTTCATTTAAAAAGCTCTAATTTTTAAATTTAAATCTACTACATTAATTTCAAAGACAAAGAAATTAAAGTTGACAGCCAACTTTTATCTATGTGAGACCACATAGCCATTTTAGTACTCAACTGTCATATTTACACCTGTATGTATGTCTAGATATTCATCTATGTTAATATCTTTGCCAACGTATTTAACTATATCTGTGTATATTTACCAACCAAGAATGGTGGGCACTGTCTACAGGTTTGTTAATGTGAGGTGTGAAAAAAGTGATATTTACATAATAATTTTCCATTCATCACTTGGATATTATCTATGGGCTTGCTGAACATCTAATCTCTATATAATTATCCCATAACATCATATAAACTTTTTATTCTTTTTTAAAAGTAAATTTTATACTTCCAATAATTTACTTTTTGTTAATTCCCTGTTGCTACAGTTAACACAGTGATGTGCATTTTCAAGATGGCTTTAAAAACTGAACATGGTACAGTAAATAATACATCAAATCAGATACTACTACAATGGTGAACTAAAAAGATCACAGTGGTGTCAATAAAGCTGGCTTTCCAGGACTGAATCTGGAAGGGGGCTGATGTTGCCTATGGACACATGGGTACCATCTAGCTATGGGAGAATGAAATTAAGCAGAGCCTGTTTTAGATATGCTAGAATCTTAGATACACTTAAATATCACAGAATATTCTCTCTTTGCAAACATTAGAATTTCCAAAGTCAAAAGAAAAATTCTGAATCTTTTCTAAAAGTCTTTCCACAGGAAGAACAAGGAAACTGCCTGACTTCCCAGGATAAGTGGGGTATGCTGACTTCGAGTCTGTGATTATTCTATTGTACCTTCCTTTGTACCTAGGGTAATCATTGTGTGCCACTGTGTTTGCTGTAATGTTGGTTTTTCTCTTTAACTTAAATCACTGATGCTTATTATACAATTCTTAAGACACACATATCAACCCAACATCATATATACAAACACATTTTACTTATCATTGACTTATTTTCCATTATCACATTTTAAAGAAATTTCTGAAATCCAAGTGAAGATATATCCTTTTTTATGGAAAACTTAGTCACACAATGCTGTAATGTTTACAACAAAATCATTACAAATCTCTGTTCTCTGGAGGATTTCCTTTGATTCAAATTTTTAAAATGAGGATAAGAATCCACACTGTCAAAGACAATTGATTTTTTAAGGAAAGTGAATATTAATTATACTCACTTTAAGTTATCAATTCCAAAATGTTGCATTTCAGCAAAATAATTCTCAAGGTCACAAGTGACTTTTTCTTTCCTACAACTTCAGGGAAATGATACGCATTTTCTCAGGCCTCCAAGGTTGCTCACCTGTAACATCAGGACATGCCAAAGCAGAGTATGCCTAGAAAAATATAACCTTGCAGAGAAAAAATCCATTTGGGTTCCTAGAACATTCTGTTTTGGTAATGCCTGAGAAAGTGCTCAAGTCAGTTTATTTCTGGTTGGCCACACAGTTGACTTCCCAAACTTGTGAAACCCCAATAACCTTAGATGGCAACATTCCATATATGTGGCCCTGGTGGCCTGATGTCAACTCCAGGGACTCAGGCCTGAAGGACCCCCCTGCTCTAAGGGATGACAGGCAAACCTGGAAATGACCTTTTTTTCTTCTAACATCTATCTTACAATTGCAGCCCTGGCCAGGAAAGAAACGAGGCTCAAGTCTTTCCGGGTCCTTTTCTTCAACTTCCTCATGCCCTACTCTATTCATTCGGTCACTTATCAAGATTCAGCCAGGGGACATGAAGAGAATTGAAGGAGAACAATGTTCAGAGTGAAATCTTCCCTATTTTTATGAGAAAAGGAAACAAAGTGAAGGTACTGAGAAAAGTCAAAAAATAAAAAAGGAGAAACCTGAGAGAGAGAGAGAGAGAGAGAGAGAGAGAGAGAGAGAGAGAGAGAGAGAGAGAGAGAGAGGAAATCGATGTCACCATGGACTTGGACTAAGGCAAGGGTAAGGGAGGCAAAGAGGTGTTACTTGAATTATGTATGAACCTGCTGTAGTCAGTCTGAAGCCCCAGCGGGCCTTGAGAATAGTTGCTCTGTGAGTCTGTGGCCAGGTTTGCTGAGAGAGGGCAGGTTCTTTGCTGAGTTGAGTGACCCCTGGCTTGGCATGAGTTTACACTGATGGACCCTTCTTGGTTTGATTCCCCCTCTAGAACCGCCTCTTCAGTTGTTTCATGCTCTGTCAGGCAAGGACAGACCTGCAGGCTCTGTGTTTGTACTTTGTGTTATGGATCATGGGGACCAGAAGCACTGTTATCCCAACATCTGACCCTCACAAAGCAGATTAATGATCTGCTGTACCACAGACCTACATTCCTCCATTATTGCTTCTCAGAAGTCTTACCTGGTTGACTTTTCTTGTTAGCTTATGAAGTCCAATAGCTCACTCAATAATCTTTCTAATGCCCAAGCCTCTGAATCTCTATAATGGTTGTCCTCTACTACACCTCAACACGAGCAATCTGAGAAGTAACCGTTTTCTGGAAAAATTCTATCTCACACACACTTGAAACGTTCCTGCAGTAGTTAGTGCTGCTTTTTTGTTTTGTATTCCCATAACAGCCTAGCCTACAGCCTGGCATTTGTGGTTAGTCCCATGATGTATCCATTCTCTCTTGTTGTCCTGCTTCTCTTCCCTCATTCTTCCAAGTCAGGTAAACCGAACTCCGGTTACAGAACGTAGCTGTGGAAAAAAAGAGAGATTCAATACAATGGACTTAAATGTATGTGTTCCATTTCTGCTTTCACCACAGTTTATGTAGGTCCACCATATTGCCACTGATGCCTCCTATATGGTACCATTTTCTTTCTTTTATTCATTTTTTTTCAACTATCTCATCCTATTTGACCCACATTACTTTGACAGGAAAACCAAACTCTTCTTTACTGAGTAAACAAGCACCAGGAGGAAGTAGTTCCACTTTCTCCCTCTTCACTTAAAAATTCTGGAAAGTTTGTCATCTTCTTGCCCTATTATTTAGCTTCCACTCCATATCAGTTTACCTTAGGAGCTGCCTCTCCATAGATCTGTCTCTTCCAGTCGGAAGTTGGCTATGTGGTTTTCAATTATCCGACCACTTCTTAGTCCTTCCAGATACTGCTTCTTAGGCAATTTGACTGCACGGTGCTCAAAGAAAAAAAAATTGCGTTTTTACTTAATGTGGATGCTGTTAACACAATGAAGAGAAATTATTCTGCCATATAATAGGAATTAAGTAAATTTGCGTGAGAAGAAATCGCCTATTATTTGTTTGCTTGGCTAGTATGTTTGTAAGTATTCTTTAAAAATCAGTCTTTCCAGCTGTACTTCAGAAAAATGACTTCTAGTCTATCAAGAAATAGCCCTCCTCAGATTTTGATCTTGAAAATTAACATCTTCATAATATATACGTGAACAGGATGTGCATGCTTTTTGATATGCAGGCTAGTTTGTCGTTATTTTTATATGTAGGCATTTCTAAAACCCAAAGCTGGTCTTGCAGCCCTACTCAAATCCTCGACTAGCCTTTCATTATTTGTCTAAGGGGTTATTACTTATTATAAAACGTGGATATAAAAAACAACATTTTACTTAGAGTAAAAAAAAGTCAACTGGTTCATTTTCCTTGAGGGCAAAGCAAATCTCTTCCTTTTAATAAATATTTTTCCTATATTCCTGGTATAATTTTCATTCAAGTTGTTTTCCAGCACCTTTGTTATTTCCAATAGTTTCACGAATATATATTGATTATAGTTATAATACTTAGCTACCACTTTATTATAAGGAAAACTAAGAAATAGAGAATAGTGGGTTGTCATATTAGCACTGTATCACACTAGCAAATTTAATGAATATATCGCATCTTTTAAGTTTCCATTTCTTTGTAGTGTGATTTTCAATATGACAAAAAGATAAGGCTGATTAACAAACTCACCTATATTTAATCTCTGTTGATATATAATGACAAAAAATAGAAGCTTAAATTTTTGATTGGTAAATTATTGCAGCTCCTTGGAAATAGTCTCCATGTTCAACAAATCTGTTAATGAGCATGGCTGCAGGGATGCAGTTAGGAAGACATATTTTAAAACATGGTTATTATTAAGTTCTAAAATTGTGTTTTACTTTCATTGATAAACAATAGATGTATGAAGTTCATGTTATAATACATGTGTACATCGTGGAATTACTCAATCAGACTAAGAACACACATCACCTGATCTAAGTACATTTACTTTGCGAAGAGAATATTTAAATTGGAGGCTGGGGTCTCAGATTAGTGATTAAAGCTTGTCAAAGAAGGGTGAGGCCCTGGGTTTGATTCCTCATCACCACATAATAGCTGGATGTGGTGGCACAAGCCTATAATCCAGCACTTGGGAGGCTGAGGCAGGAGGACTGCTATGAATTCTAGGCCAGCCTGAGTTACAAAGTGAGTTCAGGATCAGCCTGGACTACATCACAAAAATAATATTTAAATCTACTTTCATATTTTTGAAATATATACTATGTTATTGTTAAGTATAGACATCATTCTACATAATAAATCATTAGAATTTATATCTTCGTCCTAACTAAACTTTGTACCCTTTGACCAACCTCTCTCTTTCTCCTCTCAACACTTTCTATTCCCTCTGGCACTAGTACCCAGCCTTCTCTCCTCTGTTTCTGTGAGTCTGGCCCTTTGAGATGTCCCCTATATGCTGTATTTGTCTTCTGTGCCTGCCTCTTTTCACCTAGCACACTGTTCTCTATATCCTGTCATGTTCTTCTCCGTGTCAGAATTCCCCTCTTTAAAAGGTTAGAAGGGTTCCCCTGCACATCTGTGCCACCTGGGATTTGTCCTCTCCTCTGCTGATAGCGACCAGATGACTCCTTGTCAAGGTTGCTGTGACTACAGCTGTAATATGCGAGGAACAGCAGACATCTATTCTACACACTGATTTCAGTTCCTTTAAATCTGCGCCCAAGAGTGGGATCGCGATATCAAATAGCAATTCAAGTTTTAATATTCTGAGGAAACTTCAACCTTTTTTGTAAATGAATATACTAGTCTACATTCCCGTCAGGGGTGTACGGAAGTATTCTCCTTTCTCCAGGTCCTCATCAACAACCTGTCTGTCATCTTACTCCCATAGTGGGCTTCTGGAGTAGTGTGAAACAAAGCAGATTTAATGTATATATGTGATACATAATGTTTTCATTGTTCTTGAGTATTTTGTGCACATACATATCACAGCAAAATTACAACTCCTACCCTTCTCCCTTATGGACCCTTGCACACTCCCCCTCTGCTCACAAGTTCCCATTCTTCCTCCCATTTAGTTCTATGAAATGACTCTGATCTGGTTTCCATATGAGAGAAACCATTTGAACGTTAACCTTCTGCATCTGACTCACTTCACTGAGCGTGATGGTCTCAAGTTGCATCCATTTGCCTACAAAAGTCCCAAACCTACCAGTCTTCATAGACAAGTAGCACTCCATTGTGTGCATGCACCACAACTTATGTATCCATTGGTCTGTTGATGGGTGTTTTGGTGCCTTCCACATTTTAGCTATTATTAGTGTGCTGCTATGAACATGTGCATACATGTATCTCTGTTTTATTCCCAGAAAAGGTTTCACTAAGTAGAATAGGCAGCTTTCAGAAGATTAAGTTCAAATGGGCAGAAAATACATGAAAAGATGTTCAATATCCTCAGGCATTAGAGAAATACAAATAAAACATCACTAAGATACCTTCTACCCTATAGAGAATGGTGTGTATCATGGACTCAAACAGCAATCTATTGGGGCTTTTTAAATCCCTTATTCTTTGAGTTAAATTGTTCACTGAAGTTAAAGCAGGGCTGGGTTGTTTATAGAGCAAAGTGCCCTCTGTTTCATAGTTGGTCTGGGAACGTAGTTCAGCAGCAGTTTCTATCCACGGTACTAAAGTGCAATATTCAATTTCCAGCACCATATGGAAAAGAAGAATCAACGTAACAAGTAGCCATAAATAAGATAGAAGAATAAAGCAAATATCAAGGATCAACTACATCATCTACAATCTCAACAACTGCAGGAGGGATGGTGGAAACAGAGGCAATATCATTGCATGTAATTGAACTATATTAAAGGTATATTTATATTAACATTATTAACATTACTGCATTTAATTAAAATACATTAAAGATACTTTATTAAGTTCCATAGGTGTTGTGATCTGGGTCTCTCCTATCAGAGACACCATTCGATGTTTCACCTTCTGCTTCTGACTTACTTCACTAAGCATGGTATGGAACTGAAGACAAAAGACAACGTGAAAGAGGGGAGTAGGGTGGGGGAGAAGGGAGGGAAGGGTGGGTAAGGGGCGGGGCAAAAGGAGAGTGGGAAAGCCCTTTTAAACTTGACAAGATAGGTATGTGCACAAAATCCTTAACTCCATTGTAAACCTTGAATTTTGCTCATATACATAGCAATAAAATGTGGGGGAAAAGAATAGTTATATAATCTGCATATACATGAAAATTTTGCTGGAAATCATTATATAACAAAAACAGGTCTTATTTCTAAATATTAAGATTTCTGGTATTTTTTTCCTTTTATAACTTTCTACATTTTCCAAATTTTGTATATGTATTTATTTTATAATCAGCAAAATAAAAACTATAAAAGAAAAACTATAAACTATGAAAAGATACTTTATTAAGAGAAAAAATTGAAAAGAAAAAGAAAGAAAAATCAAAATGTTCAAAGAAATGAAAAGAAAGCAAACAGAAAAACAAAAAAGGTAGAAAATGAAAGTCAACAAACAAGCAGATGCAAAAACAAAACAAAACTAGTGCATGCTCAGTTCCATCTAGGGCAAGGAAAGAAGTTTGTGACAGTGAACTCAGCTTGAACTGAGCAGAAAAACTCAATCTTAAAATATAATATTTAATAAAAACACGGGATGTGGCTGGAGATGTAACTCAGTGGTAGAGCACACTTGTTTCAATTCTGAGCAACACACACACAAAACCAAATAAAAACATAACGTTTTAGATGTGTTAAAAATAAAAGAGTTAAAATTAAGGAAATTGGCTATGGAGAGGGAGAAAATAAGTTTCAAAAAGCAAAAAAGATTAATGAAAAGAAAATAACAAACATAAACAAAAACTAATGAACAAATACAAAAAAATAGTGTCAGTAAAAGATAAAAATTACCTTCACTGTGGTGCTTAATCCTATAGACAAGAGAGAATGTTCATTTCCCAACTGGTCTATACTGTTTTTTTAGGCTCCTTGCCCCGTGATTAGGTAGCAGAAGTCTAGGGATATTTGCACCTTTCTCCTTTTTTGTTGCACCTGGCTTCTAGGTGGTGTAGTCTGGGGCTAGAGATGGTTTCCTCAACTTTCCTGCTTGCAGTACTGAGTAGCACAGAATGGGAAGTTTTGTTGCCTGAAATCTACTCCAGACAGACTAATTTGTCGCATTTCTGAGGCCTGGCTGACACCTAGCTCTGTTATGTGTTTGTCTGTCTGGCATCCATTGGAAAGCCCACTTGGAGGACCGAGTAACTGCCTGCATAGGTGTACAGGCCTGGCAGGACTAACAAATCCACTGCCCATGACTGTAACTTCTGGAGGCCTTCCCACCAATAAAAATCAGGCATATCTGCTCAGTCTTACAACTCTAGTCAACGGACTGCTCAAGTGTCAGTCTTAAACAGGAAGTGAGCTCAATTTCCTTTCATATTTCTGACCCAAATACACTGCACATATTCTCCAATGGGCCTGCTTTTATGATGATCTGCTCAGACTCCACTGGGCTACCAGGTAGACACTAGCCAAGACTATGTGAATATTTTCTGTGATTTCTAGAGGACGTAAAAATATAAGAGGTTACGTTTCCTAAAGCAGCAAGATCGGGTGTGACCTTCACGTTGTCCCCCTCCTCCACAACCCCTGACACGGTACCATGCTTGCCGATAAGCTGGGAAATGCACAAGGCTTCCCAAGCACCAACCGCTGCACCGCTCCTGGATCTGCTCTATCCAGACTGCCTCCTACCCCAGACCTGTCTCCACGCCCATTATGTCTGCTTTGCCTTTTTCCATGTTCCTGTTTGTCCCCTCCCCTTCCTGTTACATCACACTGCTTCTGCACAGTTCTTCCTGCCTTGTTTTGATAACTGGGATCACAGGGGCTTTCCAACTCTGATTGCTTAACACTGAGCTACAGTTAATTCCTTTCATTACCTACTTCACTGAGCTACATTCCTATGAGTTTCACTATTTCAGGGCCCATAACATTAATTTCTGGGGTATCAGGCAATTCTGTGGGTGTCATATTACCTTGTTTTCTTCCCATGTTTTTGTTGTTGAAGGACTTCCCTTTAAAGGTCTTGCCAAGAGATTTCTTTGAAAGGCTATGAGGGTGTGTGTTTGGGGTGGGGGGAGCCAAAATTCCTCTGAGTTCTGTGCTTGGAGTAGGCAGCGCTGGAGGACCTAAGCTCTCCCACTTGTCCTGACTTCCCTGCCCAGAGGGTGGGGCTGTCCACTCTCGGAAGTGCTCCCATTACACCTGAGTTGTTCAGGAGGTCAGCAGCCTTTCTGTCCTCTCTCTGCAACTGCCTCTTTGTGACTTTTTTTTTTTTTTTTTTTGAGACAGGGTTTCACTCTGTGGTCCAGGCTGGTCCTGAATTCACTTCAGAGCCCAGGCTGGCCTTGGACTCATGGCAAACCTCCTTTCTCAGCCTCCTGAGTGCTGGGATTGCAGGCGTGCACCACCACGCCCACCTTATGTGGTGCTAGGGAATCGGGGTACTTAGCGCTTGGCTTAGCACTTGCTCAAGCGCTTTAACCACTGAGCCATTCCTCCAGCCCCAACTCTGCAACTGCCTCTTATGCCAGTTTCTTCCTAGGCATTGTTTAAGGGTGACCCCAAAAGCCCTGATGTGCTCTTCTGAGCTTTCTTTTAATCTAATCAGCTCAGTCTAGGAATCTTTTTTTAAAAATGACTCCTGCTTACGTCATTTCCTGTTAATGGCTGCTGAACTTCTGATCTGGGCTCTGCAAGGCCTTTCCTAGGAGAAGCTCACATTGCAGTTGCATTATGCACTATGCAGGCTTGTTTATTGGAGGACGGTGCTACCAGTTGCTGTTAATTCCCACTCCTTCCACATCTGCCCTTACCTCGGTCAGGGATTCTGGATCTGGGCTTTCCTCCATCTGCAGATGCTGGAGGCTGTCAGCCATTTGCAGTCAGCCTGGGTCTGCTTTCTGGGCTGATAATTACCTCCACTTGAGATGTGTTTTCAGGGTTTCTGGTTTCTGATCTTCCCCCGGCCACCTTTTAATTGTTGGAGTCTCAGTCTCTGTCCTAGCTACATGGAACAGGCAGTTTTTGACTGTATTCTCAACTTTTTAAGTGGGTCCACAAGAAGACATTGCGCAGCTCTGTTACTTGGTTGCCATCTTCCACTGTTACTTCTTTACCATGAAGTGTATGTTTGTGGGCTTGTGCTTATGTGTTACCTGCCTAGTGTTTATCGAGTCTCTGGCATGTAGAAGTTATTGTTTCTTACCAAGCTTGGAAATATTTCAGACAAGATTGCTTCAAATGGTTTCTTCAGCTTTTCTATTTCCATTCCTCTGATTTCTTCCCAAAGGAATTGATCTTGTAGTATTACTAGTACATATGTGTTAAATTCTATATGTGTCCCATGTTTCTCTGAAGCTTCTGCTCACCTTTCTTCAATCTTTTCTCCTCCCTGTTCTTTGGCTTTAATAATTTCTATTACTGAAAGTCACTAATTCTTATTTTTTTCAGTTTACATTTTCTGTTAGCTTATTTAATATCTAAAAATTTTAAGTATTACTGTACTTTTTAATTATTGAATTTCCACTTGCCTCTTCCTGAAAAAAATTACCACTTTATTGATATTCTTTGGGTATGACATGATCCTTGTATGCTTGCTTGCTTGCTTTTTTCTTTCTTTCTTTCTTTCTTTCTTTCTTTCTTTCTTTCTTTCTGAGACAGAGTCTCATTCTATAGTCTAGTCTGGTCCTGCTCTTCAATTTCTTTAACCAAATTTTCTTTTAGTTCTGTGAATATATTGATAACTACTTTGAAAAAAATTGTTTTGTTTAACCTAACACCTGGTCTCTCTCATAGGCACTGTCTATTGACTACTTTTTTTTTCCCCTGGTGTGTGGGGCATACTTTTGAGTTTGATGGAAATTGGGTATATTAGATAATACATTGAAGCTGCTTTGGAACAACTGTAGTTACTGTGCCACTCTCCAGGAGATTTGTTTCCTCGGTTGAATCTTTGTTTAGTGTCTAGCTGGTTAATTTTAATGTAATTTACTCCAACCACACACAAACAATGTTAACTTTCTGCTGTTATTCCTCAAGAAGCCACAACTTCATGTATGCCTGCAGTCACTTTGGACGAATGATCATGGTACACAGTAGGAACTCTTTTGTTCTTTCCTTGAGCACACTGACCTCTTAAGTACCGGTGATCTCTAGGTTTCTCCATTGTTTACAGCCATATCTTGGAATATAAATTCTCCTACATAATAATAAAGCTGGACTGTGCCCTCTTGAATAGAACTGTGTGGGTGAAGTCAGAGTTTGGTATTTATTCTTCCCCAGGGGAGCGCCTCAGGCTTGCATACTTGCTCTCCCATTCCTCTTTCTGGACAGTAATAGCAGTCTGAAAAGCGATGCTTTCCAACCGACCTACATTTTCATCCTATTTCCATTTCTATTATTGAAAGTCACTGATTCTTATTTCTGTCAGTTTAGATTTTCTATTAGCTTATTTTATAACTTTAAAAATTTATAAGTATTACCATACTTTTTAATTCGAGATTTAAGTTTAATACTAGAATTAACCACATTTTCAAAAATTTGAACACAGTCTTACCAAGTTGTCCAGGCTGGGAAAGGGGAAAGAGAGAAAATATTCAATTACTGCTGACATGTTCCTTTCTTACGAATATTCATAGATTTTTAGAATAGACATTGAGTCTAGACTATGCGGTGGAAGGCAGGATTTCAGATGTCTCCTCGAAACTCTTTCCATTGGGCTGATTAGTTAACCAGGAAGAAAAATTCAAAATGTTCACTTACTTCAAAACCCTTTAATGCCTCCTATTTACCTCTGGTAAGGATGTCAAATTACTTCTGCCCCTCTGGAGTTCACTTCAACCCTGGACCTTTATCTTTTATCCTATATGTTCATATCTTTTTCTCTTTTTTACATTTTTTGACTGTGCCTGACACCCATCTAAGAGCTTTATTTACATGCCCATACTTTATGACCAGGACTCATCAATTTATAGTTGGCTCACAGTCTTGGTGATTGGATGATGTGTTCACACATTTTAAGATTTATTCAGGTAATTCTAATATATACTTAGGTTTTTAAAAGAAATACTAAGGGTATAGAATCTTACTAAATTAAAATTTCTACTCTCTCTCCTTTTTTCCTGGTTGACTCTCTTGTCCACTTTCAACTTACTTTCTCAGAAAGCCTTCACATTATTTTCTGTATCTTAGGATCTGTACCCACTGTGTTTATTGCTTTTCTTCCTTGTCCTTTTGAATTCATGAGATCACAATGTCCCAGTGCCTTCTGCTGAGGAGAGATCTATTAAGAAGTACTTGGTAGGCACCGCTCATGGTCTGTTTTAGAGTCTGTAGTGAGGGTTAAGAATTTCTCCGTGTCTTATCTGCCTCAGGCTATCTGTCTCAGCCCATCAAACTCCCCACCCACAGATCCATAAAGGAGGCTGCTCAGTTGGATGCGGCATCTGAGGAGGACAGGCAAGCCAAACAGACGCCATATTAGAGCTCTTGCCACTCTGTTTTCTTTTCTGTATCAGGTAGGTGAGGGGGGTACTCTGAGTCTTATGCTGGAGTCTATCAGTGTTAAGATAATTATCACTTCTCCAGATTCTTTCTTCCTGAAAGAACTGTTTCAATTTCCAAATGTCAATGTCGATGTTTCCTCAAATGCAGGCAGGATCCTGTGGAAGGTGGGTAGTAAGCATCTCTGTCTTAAGTATGCAAAGAGAGCTCATGCTAGGATTTCTCTCAGGTTTCTAGGAGGCCTTCCATGCGCAGGCTGTTTTGTTGATTCTGAGAGTTGGGAGAAGAGTTGGGGAAGAGCTCATTATAATTAGGTATGAGGAGAGGGCATGTATGGTACAGCTTCTTGGTCTGTAAAAAACTCTCATTTGCAAATATGTTATAGATATTCCTAATGGTTTCTTGCAGACTTCATAAAATGCCGTTCTTCAAGTCATGGGTCAATGTTATTACCATCATTGCCTTGGCATTTTGTCTTTATTCTGGTGAGTAAATTTGCCATCATGGATAAAGCAGAAAATGTAGAAATAATTTCTGTAACCTAAGAAAGGGTAGGTTTATTTAACGAGGATTGCAAACCTTACAGTGGTAGCATGAAACGGGTGTGTTACACATGTCTTTTAAGGAATTGCTTTTCTCATTTCTGTCTTAAAAACAAACAGACAGAGGTGAAGTACATGGGTTGTAGAAGTTGGAGGTGATGTTGCTGTGCTCGTTGCCTGCCATCTCAGACACTTGGGAGGTTGGACCAAGAGAATCCCTGAAGTCTAGAGGTTCAAGGCCAAATTAGGCAACATAGTGAGACCCTGTCTCCTAAAAAATAAATAAAAATAACAATAAAGAATTAGATAATAAACCTTCTCGTGTTTTCATTTTTAATAAAGATATTTACCTTTCTCCTCTAGCCCTCATTTGGAGATCAGATTCCAGTGTTTCTAAATCACATGGAATAATAGTGTTTTTATATCTGATATTCCTTGAAAATTTTCATTTGTTGTTTACTAGCTATGAATCCTCAACCTCAACAGTTCATGATCGGAGAAACTGGCTGATTTTTCCTCTTATAAATTAGCTTGTTTAAAACTCAAGGTGTCTCATCAATTTCAGGAAAAAAGGAACAATGAGATACTCTGTAGACCCAAGAAATCGAAGTTTATCAATAATTAACTAAATAGCAATTAATTTCTTGAATTATAGTGTTTTATACAAGGCGTATTAAGTGACTTTGTACATGCATCATTTTTTCAGTTTCATATATTAAAATGGAAAATAAAACAATATGTTATCTTCTAGAAATAATTTGGAGATTATTAATATATAAAATTATTTCACAAATAATGCTAATTTGGGAAACTACAAAGTATTTCCAGACTTGAAATATATCTATGAGTACAGTATCATACTATTTCCTAAGATGCTCACCTCTTTACTTAAGATCATTATAAATAATTTAAAAAGGCTTCTCTTGTTAAAAAAGTGTGCATTTCTCATCATAGACTGTAATTTTATCCCTTTTATTTTTTCTAATTTTTCTTTTGGTTTCTAGTTGCAGAATGTGAATTTGTACTTCGCCAAAAGATTCGTGGTAGGGTAAGTAAATATTGATTAATTTTGCAACTATAAATAGATTTAGTCTTATTATATTGGCAATCTGAAGAACAAATTTCACACAACAAAATGGTCAATAGAATGATCTTCAAACTGTATAGAACAAAAGCGAAACAAAATGTAAAATCTTGTATGATTATTGCACAAAGATTAAAATATAGTATTTCCAGCTACATAAAGCCATTTGGTATTGTACACAAACTAGACATATTTCATTTTTTATGACTTGCCTTAGTAGGTATAAGTCTTATTTTTTAAAAGCAGGTAATTATTTTTATGAAAATAATTTTAGGAGAAAAGGTAGTAGGATAATTCAGTTATAAAAGTACACTCTGTCATTTTTATTACTTTTTTAAAAACATGACTTTTCCAAAATTTGTCCTTAATATTTCAAGTTTAACTGAGTTGTATGTACATCGATGTCTATTTTTAAACCTTAATACTGGCTACTTTTATTCCACAGTGGTGTAGGTAATTTTGAATGAAAAGTTAGAACTTCTTTTGTAAAACACCATTATCTAATAAATTCCATTTTGTCACTGTGTGTTTTGCAGATAACCTGCCGTAGATTTGCAGCTATTCCCTATGAGTGCACGAGAGAATGGGATCCAGTCTGTGCAACCAATGGCAAGAGTTACAGCAATATATGTATGTTCTGCAGTGAAAAAATGTAAGAACACAAGATTAAATATTGGATCCTTTAGGGTAATGAAGAAAATGTCCAAAATGATAAGAAAGCCCATTTTTTAAGACCTAAACCTAATGTATCTGCAAGTATTATCTCTATACAAGAAACAGGAACATTCTTGATGTTCTCATTACCAGGATAGTTTTGTATTCGAACTAAAAACCTCTGCCAGGTATTCTGTAAATCTATAAATCAATTCCTTTATGACCTAATTTAACAGTTTTGAATTACTAATGGCAGCCTAAAATGCAGATACCCAGTCTCCATGATGGAGTACCAGAGGACAAGGAACATCACAGAGAAGAAAAGTAACTTTATAAACCTCTAAAATGGACCAAAGCAGGTGTGTCTACCAATACCACAGAGGTCTACTTCATCCTCTGACCTTGGTGGTAGCCTCCAAACCTTCCTTTAGAGTGCAGGGAAGTTCAGAACGTGTCGATCCAACCTCCATTTCTTCTCTTTCTCTCCGAAGGAGTTGTTGTAGGAAGGTTTAGTCAACCTCCACGTCTTACCTCACAAGACTTTCCTCTCATAACTTCCCGTGCATTTAACTATCAACTTGAATTTTGGTTTGCAAAATCATTAAGAATCTCTGCAATCTAATCCTCCTCTTGGAGCAGGACCCAAGAATAAGTCACGACTTGGCCTTGCGTCCTAGATGGGTGTGTGTGTGTGTGTGGGAGGGTGGGGGGGAAGAGTCCAGCAAGGTAGAGGAACGGGTAGGGCCTTGCTGCTAGCAGAGCAGGGGCTCTCTAAACTCTTTTTGCCCATGTACATTTTCTCCTCATTAATAAGTACTTTATGCAACACTCAAATAATGAATCATGTTCTTTCAGTAATTTGTTTCTTTTAGTCTTCTTTTGAGGAACTGGTGTAAGTACACATGGCATCTTCATCATTTAAATTTCCCTTCCCCAGTCTCACCCCGTCACCCCTCTCCACGTGGCCCCCCATCTCAATTTACAAAGTAGATCTTTCTGCTCCCTACCACCATTCTTACTTGGCTCTCTATCTTCTTTATTTACAGCACAAGTAAAGAAAATATTGACTTTTCTCGATTTGGTGTGTGCTGAATTTCATTGAGCTACACATTCTTGTGGTCTTTATTTTAATCCTATCGTGTGGTGGATTCTACAATCACCTGGACTTGACTCAGTGAGGATCTTCACCTCCCAGACAATTAGTAAATCCTTCTATGATATATAAGATAGAATACAAAATGTGGAAAGTGTTTTCTATCCTGTAAATCTGTGATTAAGGGATTTTCCCCCTATGCTTAATTATTCAATGACAGTCTCAAAAATATTTTCTTAATTTTACATTTGATAATACAAAACGTAGTATAATTTATAATCATAAATATTTCATTCAATAATATGTTAATTTTTTCTTCATTAAAAATTCTTTCTTTTGTTGGCAGTGAGTTGATACATGAGAAATTTTGACAACCATAATTAAAGAATGATTTTCAAAGCTGATGTATTACTTGAGCATTTATTAACAGTACAGATATCTGCAATCTTCTTTTCCTAAATAATCTAAATTATCTAAGGATATTTTGGGGAAATTTAATTTTCAAAAGTAACCCTAGGTTAATCTTTGGATTTTAAAATCCCAAATGCCAGGCAGAGTGGACTTGAGTTGTTGGATATAGTAACATCGATAATCAAATCAACTACTGAGTCTATTCAAAGATATGGAAATTTTGTGAAGGTTGGGGCACACAAATTACATCATCTTTCTGTCTCCAATGTCTAGAGAGAAAGGAGAGAGAAGAGAGAGAGAGAAAGGAGAGCAGAGAGAGAGAGAGAGAGAGAGAGAGAGAGAGAGAGAGAGATCCTGGTAGTTAGGTACCTGTGCCTTTGTTTAAGTAGGATGTCTACGATGTCTATTTCTTAGCCAAGTTCAACGATTTTAAACTTCTACCCATTTCTCAACCAACAGAAAGCAAGTTTTCATTAGGTTGCCAAGTCTGTGCATAACTTGATTTTAAGGACAAAAATGTAGTTCAGCTGCTGGAAGATAATATTATTGTGCTACACATCAAGGCTATGTTACTTATCTGTAAAACTTTTATCATTTAAAGAGTGATCTATGCAGAAACAGTATATTCATTTACATATTTAATATTAATTCTAGTGAAAATGCCCATCACAATGTACAGCACACTTTAAAAGCGTCATTTAAAAGACACATGCATATCCATGTTTACAGCAGCACAATTCGTAGTAGCCAAATTCTGGAAATGACATCCCTGCCCATCCTTAGAGGAGGGATTAAAAAAGATGTGGTACCTATACACAATGGAATACTATGCAGCCACAAAGAAAGACAGATACGAAGGTTTGAACAAAAATGGGGCCACCTCGAATCAATAATGCTTAGTGAAAGGGATCAAATACAAAAGGCTGACTGTGGACAGGTGTCCCTCTTATGAAATTGACATAATAATGGCATAAAAAGGTCCCAACATGAGTGACAGGGCAGAAATGGTCAGCTTAGGAAAGGGGTGAACCTCTGATAAAGGGGTGGGCATAGGTGCTCATTGGTTCCTCAAACCCCATGTCACTAATGTGTTATACAATTTGGAATTCATGCATGAATTTTATATATATGTAATGATTAGCCAAGAAGATAGCAAAAATCACATACAAAATAAAATTTGAATAATGTAAACCTCAATGTATTGAAGTTAGAGATTCATTTGAATTATCTTGATTATTACATAATTTTTGATTCGCATTCTTTTAAGTCATTATTGCCTTCTCTTTGTCCAATATTATTCGAATTCTGACTCCCAAATAACGTAGAGAAAAAAAGATATTCAACATGATCCACATCCCATTTTCTTACTATTCAGGTCATGAAACTAAGTTTTATGCAGTGAAGGTAAATTCACATATCTGTTCTTACTTTCACCAGATTATTTTTTATCTCCATGATTTTGTATTTATTTTTCATTTTTATTATTATATATTCATCATACACAATGGTTGCATTGAGCTTGAGTGTTTTGCTGCCACATATATCGCGTCACCATTGCAGTCTCCTCCCCTCGCTCTTTTTGGCCGTCCCACACCCTGCCTTATCCTCCAGAACTACCACTATCACACCGATTTGGCTCTATAAATGCCCATATTATGGATTTCTCACAATACATAACCATTAAAGAAATGCAAATCAAAACATCACTAAGATGTCATCTTAGTGAGAATGGCGTCTACCAAGAACACAAGCAGCAAATGGCGCTGGTGAGGTTGCAGAGAAAAATGAACTCTTTCATGTTGCTGGTGGGACTGCAAACTGGGACGACCACGGCAGAAGGCAGTATGGAGAATCCGCAAAAGGTGGAAAATCAATACTCCATTCAATTCAGCAATACCTCCCCTGGATGTCTTTCCAAAAGAATTAAAAATAAAGTATAACAGAGATATCTATGTTTATAGCAGCACAACTAACAATAGCTAAGCTGTGGAGGTCACCGAAGTATCCACCAATAGACCAATGGATATAAAAACTGTACAAAATCAAGTTAAATATTACATGGTTTCTCCAATGTGAGAAATTCAACATACTATTTTTTTGAGTAAATCTTACTAGCCTCAGAATCTTTATTTAATATAAGAGGAAATTTGGCAAGCAGAAGCAGATGATCACTGTCTGCTGAGCATGTTCAGTCTACTATTGGAAATTAGTATACATAAGTGAATGAGAACACCACCTGTTTGCATGACTGTTTTTCAAATGAGCTATGTTAGCCATCTCCCCATTTTCCAGATGTTTTGCCGCTCAGTCCCAGGAAATTTTGTTAGGCACACATCAAATCTGTGTTTTAGCCATAAGGAAAGGGACCTTTTTACGCCAGAAATAGAACACACATCCTTAAAATTGACATTTATCACAGAAAATGAAATGTTTTCTCAAGTTTGACATTTTAAAATCACACATGCAAGTGAAAATACAGCCTATCGCTTTTCTGTGCATAGCTCATTTCGTGCATAGTAAGGTTCTCTAGATTTATTATCATTACCACAAATGGCAGAATTTCTCTCATTTTAAAGGATGAATAGTATTCCAGTGCACACGTACATACTGACAAATTTCTTTATATATTTGTTCCTCCATGGACACTTGGATTAATTTCATATCCTGTTTATAATATATTGTACAGCAATGAACACAGGAGCATAGATATCTCTTTCACATACTGATTTATTTCTTTTGAATATTTATGTCTAGCAGCAAGATGGTTCAATCCTGTAGATTTTTAGTTTTTGAGAAATCTGCATAACCTCTTGCATACTGATTATGCTGATTTATGTTCCCACCAAAGCAGAGATGTCCTTTGTTCCCACATCCTTGTCAACCGTTGTTAATTTTTTTGCAATAGCTAACCTTTGTGAAATTTTTACAGGTTTACATTTTTCTAATGATTAATGATGATGAAAATTTTCATGAGCATTGTCAATTTTGTGTCTTCTGTGAAGAAATGCCTCAGAAGCCCTATGACCACTTTTATTTGCATATTTGCTGTATTGCTTTTGCATGTGATATAGGTGTAAGATAAAGGTTTGATTTCATTCTTAATCTTGTGTAAATCCAATTTTTCTACCATAAATATTTAAAGACGTGGTCTTCTTCCCATTGTTTCTTCTTGTTATCTTGTCAAAAATCAATTCCCCAGAAATGCATAGATTTAATTTTTTGTTCTTTATTTTATTTCATTCGTCTATATATCTGATTTTATACCACTAGTATGTTATTCTTTTTTCTTTTCCATTTCATTAATATACATGCACAGTGCACACACACATGTGTATATATATGTATATGCACATATATATATGCATTTATATATGTACATATTACTTTTTTTGGCCCTTTCACTACCTCTTTCTCCCCTTAACTCCTGCTTTCATGCCCTTTTGGTTCTATAGAAAGACTGCATTCTGTTTTTCTGGTATTAGAAAAACCATGTGATATTTAACCTTCTGTGTTTGACTCACTTCACGAAGCATGATGTTCTTAAGTAATACTATGTTATTCTGATAATTATTGTTTTGAAATGAAATTTAAAATCATTGTGATGTTTCTATATCATTTTTGGTTGAGATGGCTTTGGCTGTTTAAAATTTTTAATGATTCTATATCAGTATTAATTTTTTTCTACTGTGAAGAAAGTCATCGGTAGTTCTTTAGAAACTATATTTATTTGTTGGGTGTATTTGGGTAGTAAGTGGACATTCTAACAATATTAAAGTTTGCAAATTATAACTAAGTGACACTTGATTTATCTGTGATTTTCAATTTTTATAGTGTTCAATTTATAACTGCCATCTTTTAAGTTTATTTTTAACTATGAAATTATTTTTATTCCTAGTATAAATATAATTATTTTCTCAATTTCCTTTTAGATATTTTGCTTATTATTTTATATGAAGTATTGGTTTCCATCTTTTCATTTTCTGTGTATGTGTTTCTTCATGGGTAAAACGTGTCTCTCACAAGCTACAATGTGTTGGGTTTTGTTTTTGATCCAATTTGCAAGTCTGTGTCTTTCGATAGGAGAGTTGAGACCATTAACATTGAACATTATCATAGTGGTATGTTTGCCACCTCCTGTCATCACCATGATGCTTCAGTGTTCGCTGTTTGCTGTGCACTATTGTTAGATCATTCTCTTTTGATTTTTTTCCCTCTAGAGTCTTTTGTGCTGTTAGTCTTTCTATCTCTCTCAAAGATTCCATTATGTATTTTTTGCAATGCTGGTCTTTCTGCAATATTAAAAGTCTTACTTTTCTTTAGGTTGATGTCATTTTTCCTAATTATAGTGATTTAAATTCACTTTGTGATAATCACAGAATGTCTGCCATAGTTAGTGCATTGGACTTCCAGCTGAAATTTTTTTTAGCATGTCTCAATCTGTTTTGATACAAATAGTGTTGCAACTGTTAGAAAACATTCAATCTTTAAAGCCAGACATGGCATTAGATTTTAAAAGAAGCAAACAGATAGGCCTTGGATGTGAGGCTTTGTGTGCGCTTTTGAGATACCTTTGAGTGTTTGCAGAATTTAGTTACTAACTGTATTCATACAAATGTTTGATGTCATCTGAGGAAGTTCTCCTTTGGGTAGCTTTTTGGCCCAACACATCAGAACTCTAGAGATGATTACAATGATTTGTCTAAGCTTTTTTTGTCTTTCCAATGAGCTCCTGGTAGTTCTGTTCCAATAACATCAAACTCGATTATTCGCTTCTAATAAGTGAGAATTTAATGCTCTCTTTTGTTGATCCATGCTTTCCATATAAATTACTCAAAATTGGAAAGGCAATGTGTTGTGGAATGTGTGGCCTGCTCTGATCTTTGCCTGCTTTCGGTCCTTGGGAACAGGAGCTCAAGGCAAAGGGATTGCAAAGCTAGGTCTTGTCTGCGTGGTACATCAAGAGCTCTTGTAACACTCTAACAGCTCATTTTGCATCACAGTGCTGTAAGCAAATATTTGATCAAAAACCCTTCTGGATGATTTATGAAGTTATTTTTAGGTTTCATTATTAAAACTTTTCAGATATCATAACATTTTTTAACATGGTGCTAAGCAATTATCACTACAATTCAATTTGTTTATTATGTAGCACAAAAAATATGCTCTTGTACTTTGAGAATCTTTAATTCTCATCTTCTCCAAACTAAGGCACCGATAATCTGCACAGTCCTAGCTCTCTCCCTGTCTCTATCTTTCTTTGTACATTAAAAGAAAGAAAAATATTTTATATATTTTGATTTAGTATTTTTGTGATTTATTTGTATTATACCATATCAATATTTCATTATTTTTTAATGCTGGATAGTATATTGTTTTCACTAATAAACTGCTCTGGTTTATTGTTTTGTCTAGACATTATGGATATGGGAATAACTTCCACTTTTAAGCTTTATGAAAAATATTATTATGACTTGTTATATGTCCTTTTGTGCTCTGATGTTAACCTTTTCAGGAGTAGGTGTCTAGTAGAATGAATAGCTCATATAATAGGCACATGTTGAACTATTTGACAAACTATCAAACTCCTTCCCAGTGTTATTGAATTAAAGTTTTTCAGAGAAAAAGATATATATATTATTCAAATTATACCTATATGTAATGTTCAAGTAAAGATAAAAATATTCTGTCAAACTATTTTCAGTATTATAATATTAAGTTTCTCCAATGAAAAAGAGATACAAGTCATACATGTCTCTTTAATTTAAAATTTGGGTTAAATATAAAAACATATAAGATGATAGAGAAAGACCGATTCCTAAGATGGAAGTCAGAGTCAAGTGGGACAAATAGTCCTGCTGCACTATGGGACCATAGGATGGCTATCAATAGCAGTTACTAAATGCCAAGTACTTCCCAAAGGTAAGGCGACTCTGAAAGAATGTTTTCACCATGAAGAAATGGCAAATGTTTGAAGATATCCTTAACCTGAATCAAATTTTACATAATATATACAGGTCAAAACATTACACGATACCCTACTAATATGCATAATTTTGCACTGTAATTTATCAGTTAAAGACAATTTTTGAATGTGTACATGTGTGAGGAAAGGTGTATGTCTTTTTGGAATTATACTTATTTTGGTTTGTTTTCTTCTGCTCTTGAATTCTGCCGATGAATACATAGAAAAAGAGAAGAGCAATGTGGATAAAATGCTTCACAACAATTTTACATCTAGTCTTTAGCTTAATTTCCCCTTTTCCCTCAAATATCATCTATATTACCTTTGCATGGATGATTGCTAAACCCAAAGATTGTCTTCTATGTTATAGTTTTATTTTCTACTCATAAAGGCAGGTTAGGTTAGGTGAGGGATATAACTATAGACACAGTTAAAATACAGATTTTTTGAATACTGCATATGATATTCATGACAAAACTATGACACCAATGAAAATTCTCCCATTTAAAATTAAAAAGTTTGAGATTAGAAAATCTGAATATGGCATGCAATTTATTCTGTGGTAGAAGGGATTTGGAGTCAAGGCTTGCCACTGCCAAATCTCTTTCCATAAATCAGACTCGAAAGAGATTTAGTTAAATAACTGTAAAGAATCTTTTCCTGCTGCAAATCCTCCAGTACTTCCTACTTATCCGAGGATACATATTGATTTACTTAACATGTAATGTAGGGCATAGTCCAGTGAGGTTGGAATTTCACTCCTGTGTTTTTCTTTTTCTCTTGTTCTATTTTCCTTCCCTGTCTCCTGTCTTTTACCCCATGCTGTAGGTCCTGAGATTCACCTGAGAGTTTCTGAAACACACCATCACCCAGGCCCCTGTACAACCAATCCATTCAGTGCTTTGGTGGTAGAACTGGACATCAGTATTAGAGCTGATGTCTATTCTTTGCTGTGAATTTTCAGTATAGTTTACAAATATTAGGAAAGTATTAAAAGAACACAAAAACTCTCTTCATTGTTATCTAAAATTTTGTGAAGATCTACATTTATCTTGATGCAAAAAATTGCAGTAAAAATCAAATCTCCAGTCAATTCAAATGTGTTCCTGGTATTGTAGACTTCCAAGGAAATTGGAATGACAATAATTCTCTAAACTTGTTCTCTTATCTGCTTTTTCCCAGCCTCTTTCCAGCTCAGTAACTTGGGAAGCCTTGGCCTTACTTATTTATCTTTGGATCTCTACATAACATTTGTGTTCTGTCTCCCTTATTCATTAATCCGAAACATCAAGTCAACTTGTCCCAAACCTCTTGCTGAGGAGTGATCTGTTGATAAGCAGGGGAGGTGCATTTTGATCTACTTTACAACTTCCGGGCGGTGGGGGCTCAGAGTAGTTCTGAGTCTTCTTTGTCTTGAAACATCTCCTTCCCTCATTAAGCTCCTCACTCAGATGAAAAAATGGAGAGGACCAGCTGGAGGGGGGTAGCTGAGAAGAAGCCAACGAAGTAGACAGTAGCAGAACTCTGCCTCTCCTTGCCATCTCTCTTTCAGGTAGGTGAGGTGAAGACATTAGGGGGGTTGTCCCGGTGCCTGACTGTTGTAAGGACTTCTCCATATCTTTATTTTCTAAAATGAATCCTTCTATTTTTGGTGGAAAAAAAAATCCCTGAGACTCCAATATGACATTTCCTCAAATGCAGGTGGGATATTTGTGGGATGGACCGAGGGTGGAGTAGTAAAGGGGTAAGCATTAAATGAGCAGAGAAGACTCTTCCTGGGGTTCCTCTCAAGTCTCTAGGAAGCCTTCTGTTCCCATGGTAAATTTTGTTGGTTTTAAAGGTTGGGAGAAGAATTCAAGGAAAGTACATCATAACTAGATATGGGGGGAGCGATTCCTTGATCTATGAGAAACTTTCACTTTTTGAATGTGTTATAAACATCCCCCTCAGTTTTTTTCTGCAGACTTTCTAAAATGCCTTTCTTTAAATCACGGGGCCAAGTTATTTCCATCACTGCCTTGGCCTTTTGTCTTTATTCTGGTAAGTAAAATTTGCAATCTTGGGTGAGGTAAAAGAATAAAGGAAATAGTTACTGTAATCATGAAAGAGTGGACTGGTTTTCATTTTTTTTTTGGTGTGGGGGGGGGTGTTGCAAGCCTTAAACTGGTGAAATGAAACCAGTATGTGACACGTGCTTTTTAAAATCCATTGGCAAATTGAGTTTTCTCATTTTATACATCGGGACAGGGGAGTCAAAGAGCAGAATTAGAATGAACAATGGAAGCTGGATTGAGGTACTGTATGCCTATAGTCTCAGCTAATCAGGAAGCTGGGGTAGCAGAATGTCTTAAGCCTGAAGTTCAAGGTTAGACTACGCACCTCAGTAAGATTCTGTCTTTTATTCATCATTTTCCCCAGAGTCTACTGCCCCTTTTTCTACCCTGTGCTGGGGCCTTTACATGTCTTTATCTCTTGTGGATTTGTGGATTTCATAAGAGAGAGAGCTGTCTATCGTCATCTGAAAAGTGGAGGGGTGGGCACGGATGGGCATTGATTCTCCAATCCCCATGTCTTTAATACGGTATAGTATTTGGAATTCATACACACGCACGCACACACCTACTTGTGTGTGTGTGTGTGTGTGTGTGTGTGTGTAACAAAAAAATCTGTCTTTCAAAGAAATGATAAAAAAATGGGTCATGGACTTTGAAGTTTTGTTCTTCTGACTACAGATACATGCCTTCCTCATTTTGGACATTAGATTCCACATTTATTAAACACCAGAGTACTGGAAGCTGTGAGGTCTTCCACTTTCTCTGTTCTTCCACAGTCTCTTTTATTTGCCACCTATGAGTCCTCAGTGATCCCCAATATTTTTGATATCTGGGGCTGGTGAAGCTGAAGACTATTGTCCCAAGGCCTGGGGTCAGAGGTGGTATGGGGTGTGTTTGTTATGTAGTAGGTTGTTGGAGGACAGCTTTGAGATGGGAGCAGCAGGAGAGATGCAGGACACAAAGCTCTGCCTCCTGTCAGATCAGTGGCAGCATTAGAACCCAGTAGGAGCACACTGGCAGGACAGGAGGCAGAACTCGCTGGCAGCCTCACCTCCTGCCTGGTGCTTGTCTGTTCAAGCTGCTTGGTCCATCTGAGGCCATGAATGTATTCCTGTTAAGACCTTGTGTAAGGCAAAACCTATTGATCTTACCTCTGACAAGCTACTCTTCTCAAAACTCCATATCAGAATAAAATAACTGTGAGATATTACAGAGACTCAAGCTATTAAAGTTAAATTCTTGACATGAGTCATTGTACATGATGTACTAAGAAATGTTTGTATGTCAGAAACTATGCCTTTTCCCCGCTCCTTTCTTCTTATTTTTAAACTTTTTTTCTGTGTGCTGTTTGCAGAAATTGCTTCTGGAGGAGCAACAAACGATCATCCTCCAGTAAGCTAATACTGATTTATTTGGACTTATAAAAAGGCAAACATTTAGGTTTATTATATTATAAATTTTAACAAAGTTTACCAAATAAAATGTATAATGCAATGATCTTTCAACAAGTACCAAACAAAAGCAGAACACATGGAAAACACAATAAAAATCTCCTACTTGCAGGGAGGTTGAAACCAGTCTTACCAGCTATTTGGTATTAAGGACAAGGTAACAACAATCTTCTATTTTTCAAAACTTCCATTATGGACATATACCTTATTGAACATATGTAGACAATGCATATTATTGGGTGTTTAAATATAACTTTTTATCCTAGAAGAGCAATAACATTGGAAAAATATGTACTATTTTACACTTAAGGGTAGATTAAATAATGATTTTTATATATTTACATAGTGAAATGTTATATGGAAGTGAAGAAAATGAAATTTAATTGTAAATAATTGAAAACATAGAGGATACAAAGAAGTTTATAAAAGCGGATTCAGTAGAATACATAAAATAGCTTTATTTTCATTAGTTATCAGTACTGTCAACACTAAAATTTTATACATATATATAATATATATGTATATATACATATATGATACATATCTATACCTACTTGTGACTTTCTACATATATGGATATACATGTTGTGAAATCATTGAGAAAACTATTTTAAAATTGAAATTCATAATTCATATATTAGAGGATATTTGACCTAGTGTGAAGACAAATGTCAGCAGGATAGCATAATTAGGGATGTACACTCAGTCTTTTGTATGATTTTTTGAAAATAGTAATTAGCTTGCAAAAAATTGCCAATAATGTATAATGTTTAATTGGATTGTGCATATATCAAAATTTATTTTTCAATATTAGAAATATTTCTCCTACTTTTGTGTACAGTGTTTTGTGTGACAAGTAAGAACAGCTGCACATGGTGGCACATGCCTGTAATCCCAGCAGTTGGGAGGCTGAGGCAAGAAGATTGCAGCGAGTTCAAGGCCAGCCCGGACCCCATCATGATCTCAGGATCAGCCTGGACTGCAGAACAATGAGATCTTGTCTCAATAAGTCATTATCTGACAAATAATCTGACAAATATTGTCACCTTGTATTTTTCAGTCAAATTGTAATAGACATTTACAACATCCTCATATGTGCACCAGGGAAATGGATCCAGTGTGTGCAACCAATGGCAAGACTTACCACGATAATTGCTTTTTCTGCAGTGAAAAAATGTAAGAACACAAGATATAATATGGTTCCTTCAAAGCAATGAATAATCCAAGAAAACTGACAGGAAAGGCTGTCTCCTGATGACCTAGACATAGCATATTCTGAAGTACTGCCTCAATACAGCACCAAAACCACACATACCTTTTCTTGAAGATCTCTTTATCAAAATGTTTAGTACTTGACCTCTCAGTATACGTGTCCTAGATGACCTGTAAACATACAAGTCAATTCATTTACCCAAATTTAATCATGGCATATTACTAATACCAGCCTGGAGATCTGTGAAATTCTGAGGTCTAGATGTTGAATGACAATCTCCATGCTGGCATTCCAAGACACAAAGAACACATCTGAGAGAAAAACTCAACCACAAAATTCTGAAATGCACCACAGTGTTTCTCGTAATGCTGATCGGGACTCTCTGTCTACTTTGTCCCCTGAGCTTGATGACAGCTTTCAAACAGCTTGTAAAGTACAGCGAAGCCTAAGATATGTCCATGCAACCTCTCTTCTGCTTCTTCACTCTGGAAGAGTTTGCAACCTAAAGATTCAGCCGACCTGGGCTGGAGGAATAGCTCGGCGTTTAACTGTTTGCCTCACAAGCTCAAGGCCCTGGGTTCATTCCCCAGCACCACATAAGCTGGGTGTGGTGGCGCATGCCTGTAATCCCAGCACTTGGGAGGCTGATGCTGAAGGATTGCCATGAGTTCGAGGCCAGCGTGGACTACATAGTGAGCTCAGGACCAGCCTGGACTGGCCTACACAGCAAGACCCTGTCTCAAAAAAAAAAAAAAAAAAATCAAAATTCAGCCAGCCTTGGTGTAGCATTCTATGTTTTTTCCCCCACATGTGTCTCCCTCCACAAAGTTTTTGCATGCTTCATCTCAAAATTGGGGTCTGCTTCTGTAAAATCATTAAGGTAACCTATAATCTTCCTCTGAGAGCAGTTTCTGAGTTAGGATACATTTTCTAGAGAATCCCTTAGCAACAAGTGGGAGAAAGAATTTTAAGACTATAGACAGTAAGTAACAGAGACTATCCAAACCCTGCTTATGCTCCTGCCTTGGCATTGGAAATTATTGCATGCAATATATAAGTAATTAAATATGCCCTTTCAATAATTTGTGTTTCTCTCTCTCTCTCTCTCTCTCTCTCTCTCTCTCTCTCTCTCTCTCTCTCTGTCTCTCTCTCTTTTTCTCTCTTCTTTTTTTACAGAGATGGTAAAGAAAAATTTGACTTTTCTCACTATGGAGAATACTGAATGTTGCTGAGCTATATGTTTCTGTGGCTTCTATTTTAATTTTGTGGTGGATTTTAAAATCAACTGGAATCTTTTCCATCGAGGCTTACATTACTAGAAAATCAGTGATATTCTCTAGTAGAAGATGGAATATAAAATATTGAATGATTTTTTTCAAACTGTAAACCTGTGATTCAAGATGTTTATTCTGCATCTTCTATCATTCTATTATAGCTTGAAAACCATTGTTTTAGTTTTGATTTTTGTTAACATGAAACCATGGTAGCTTATAATTGTAACAGTTTCACTCAAAAAATGTTCAACAGTTTCATTTTTATTGTAAGTCTTTTCTTTTTTGTCAATGGGATGATAATTGAATAGGTTTGGTAATTCTTTAAGGAACATTTTCAAATATCAATAAATAAAATATTACTGGAACATTTAACAAAAGTACAGATACAGTGAACTTTATTCTAAAGAATCCAAACTGGTAGGATGGGAGCTGGGAATCTGAATTTTGGAGCCCCACATTGATCTAGGATTTTAAGGTTACAAATGTAGGGCAATGTGGACTGAAATTTTTTGATTCAGGCATGCCTATAATCAATCTATTATTGCAGAGTCCTTTCAAAGGTACTAAGGTTTGGGACAATCAAATGATACTTTCTTTCTGTCTCAAAAAATCAGCCAAGATGATCCCGGCAGATCAGGAGCTCTGCCTTCATTGAACCAGGATATCCACTTGTCACTCAAGTTCAGTGCTTCTCCATCTCTTCCCAGCTGTCGACCAAGAGGAAGAAGGCTTTACTTAGATTTGTCAAATATTTATTTATTTCCTTGATTTTGATGGCAGAAATGAAGTACTATTACTGAGGGGTAACTGTAATTGAATCGCATATACCATGCCATGAATGTGTTCCTTTTCAGAAAGAGTGTTGGCATTTAAAGAGTGACCTGTGCCAAAGTGTCATATTCACTTGCAGCTACGTCATTTGCTTACATTTTCGCTTCAATTACATCTCAAGTATTGATTCATGTTGAAAAGGGCTCATTACAACATACAAACGGCCTTTTAAAAATATTCCAAATGTTACTTTTTTATTCTATGGAGAATGTAACAAATTCATTAGCAAATATTAGTACCTTCACAAATTCATTCTCTTTTTACTCAATATGATTTAAAGTGTTATTTTCATCACAGCCTGTATCATATAAAGGTGGATTAGGTGTGTAAACGTGGATAGCACGACCATTCCCTAAGCGTGTTCTAGTCGAAGGCAGGACACACTCATGAGTGGGAACTCTTCCTCTTTGCATGAGGATTTTTTGTAAAAGCTCTGTGAGACAGCTTGCCACATCTTTATGTTATGTAGCTTCAGTTTTTAAAAAAATTATGCTACATAAACATCAACTCCATATTTTAGCCATAATGAATGTAAGATAGCAGAAAGGACCCATACCTAAAACATGACATTTTGAAGAAAAATGCAGCATTTTTATTTAAAGTTTGACATTCTAAAATTCCACATATGAGTGAAAACAACAGTATCTTTTTGTTCTGTTCATGGCTTATTTCATTTGCTATAAAACTTTCTAGATTTATCTGTGTTACCACAATTAAAGGATATCCTATCACACATATGGACAGACATATGCACATGCACACATTCATAACACGTATTCATGTGTGCACATATAGATAGTGAATACCCCGTATTCTCTTTACGCATTCACGCATGCTCGCTTTGATTGGTTCCGATCTTGCCCACCGTGCACTGCAACAATGAACGCTGGAGTAAAGACAACTCTCTAGTTTTAATGTCTAGCAGTGGAATTGTTGCACCATGTGGAAGTTTCATCTTTAATTTTTAAGGAATCTCAATATTTAAAACTTCCACAACAGTTACATTAATTTACTTTCCCGCTCACAGTGTGCAAAATGTTCTTTCCCACACATATGTGGCAACCTGGTCACTCTCTCTTTTTTTGTAACAGCCATTTTAAGTGGCGAATTCTTTGCTATTGTTTTACTGATTGCACTACCTTAATGATAAGTGATGCTCAAATTTTTTGAGACAGGGTTTATCGGGAGCCCTTGATTGGCATCTCTGGTGACCTACTTGAAAGTCTCAGCAGACCACTGAGAATTCTGTGTGTCTTATCTGCCCTGGGTTATCTTGCTTGCTCCATCAAACTCCCCATGCACAGATCAATAAAACGGACAGAGCTGAAAGGTGATGGTTGCAGAGGACCAGTGCACAGAGCACTATGGCCACAGAGCTGGTGGCCTCATAACTCACTACCTTCGTGTAAGGTAGGTCAGGTGGGTTCTGCATGTACCCTTGCTGTGAGGACAGCTACAGTTCAGCCCTTCCAAAAATAATTGTTTTTATTCTCCGAGGAAAAATGTGAAGTACTTGTATCCTCTGAATATTAATTCCTGTCAGGTACATAAATTGCATTTTTTTGAAGCAGGTATTACTATATTGCCCAGGCTCATTTAGACGCTTTTGGCTGAACTGCCTCAGTTTCCAGACTCCTGGACAGCTGTGACTACAAGTGTATGCACTGTGCTTGACTGAATTTGCAAATATTTTCCTCCCGTGCCTAGGAACTGTCTTGAAATATGAACATCTAAACAGAGATAATATTACTCCTTTTTTCCAATTTTGGTGTCTTTCTGTTCTTTACTTACTTAATTTTCCTGAAATTCCTATAGACGTTGTAAAAGCAGACATCATACTTTTTCCTCATCATAGAGGAAAAGCTTTCAATCTCTTACTGTTAATATAACATTCATTTTTTCTTATTGTTTGGAGGCTAACTCTAATTTGTTTAGTATTTTTGTCTAACTCATTTAGTATAATTTGTTTAAGCTTATTACATTTTCTGCATCATTAAGATAATCATTTTTTTCTTCATCTAATAAATAAGTGCACTACATTGATTTTTGGACATTTCTTATATTTCAGGAGTAATCTACTTTGTAATGGTGTGTATTCTCCTAATATAAATACGGTATTCTGGCGTATCACTGAGGATTTTTTGTATGAAGATTTATAAATCTTTATGGATATTGGCCTGCCGTATTTTCATTTTTGGTGACCTCTTTCTCTGGCGTCAGCACATGGGAATATTGGCTTCCAAACAAGTTAGGAAGTGCTCCTCCTTCAAGTTTTTGGAGGAACCACAAACACTCATAAGAGTTAGAAAGTAAAGACAAGAAGCATCCTAGAAATATTCTGAACTGACTTTGTTGATAGAGAAACAAACACAAAAATAGCGTAGACTTCAGCACATGTATAAGATTCGTGCTATCTTTGCACATGAGTTTCCAGGGAAAAACCATGGTAATGACAGAATTGCAAGAGGATTGTAGGACACCGGGTACTTCGTCACACTTAGCATTTCCCATCATGTTTCAGGGTTAGCTTTGCATTGCTCAAGCTGAGAGAGAGAAAAGTAAAGGAGCGAGACAGAGAGAGACAGAGAGAGAGAGAGAGAGAGAGAGAGAGAGAGAGAGAGAGAGAGAGAGAGAGAAGAGCTAGGTCAATGTAGTATCACCACAAAGAGAAAATGTGACTAATTAAAAAATCGCATGGTATTGTGGTTTGGATCTGGAGTGTTCCCCAGAAGTCTCAGGTATTTGGGTTATGGATTGGCTATGGAACCATATGCTGTTGGGAGATTGGGACCTGGTCTGGAGGGGTGGATTGCAAGCATGTATATTGGATGATAGGTATGTGGTGGGGACTTATCACACCTTCCACACCTGAATTCAGGAGGGGTTGATCACTGGGATGGGACCTGGAAGCATGTATATGCTGCTATCTTCCTCTCGGACTAGTTGCGACATGACTTGCCTTGACTTGGCTTCCTGTGCGTGGTGTCATGAGAAGCTGCCGGCACCTCTGCCTCTGTCAGGCCCTTCCACTGCTGCCAGCCACCCCTGAGTGGACTGTGACCTTTTGAAACTGTGAGCTGAAATAAACCTTTTCTCCCCTAAATTTGTAGATAGTGGGTCTTGAGTCACAGCAACAAAAAAGTAACTAATTCACATGGGTTTGCCTGGTTCTAAGTGACTGCTTCGAAAAACTATTCTTTGCATTAGTCCCTTCTCTTCTCAGAACAGGAGCTTTATCAATAATAATTTAACTGCATTGACAGTAATGGTCTTCCTAATTCCGCTTCACTGCTAGGGACTATTTCATGTTTGTTTCTGCGATGATGATTTACACTAAATACTCCCCGAATTCCAGACCTTTTGAAAACAGA